>JANAVB010029818.1:3418798-3688798 GCA_029216955.1 Iris pallida | reverse complement strand
CTCATTTACTCCTCTTCTCTTCTTCTTCCTCATCTCCTTCTCCAACCACACCACCGTAGGCAAGTGCAACTTGCTATCACAAAAGAACACCATGCTTTTATGGATCACTTAGCTTCCTTGCTTGATTTTAAACTACTTTAGAACTTGGCTTTTCTCATTTTGATGCATAGATTTTTGTTGATCTAGGTTTTAGCATTCTTTCATTCTCATGGTTTTGATCTACTAAACTGGCTTGTTTTCAAAAACTAAGAGTTCTATGTAGAAGGCATTCTAATGTTACGCAAGTTTGGTTTTGGAATGGTTGGATTTCATTGAGACTTGACCGAGATGGGGTTTTTCTTGAGTTCTTGAGCTTTTACGCCTGCTTATACCATCCTTGGGGAGAAGATGAAGTTTTTACGCACACGTTCTCACGTGCTAGCATAGTATTAAGTCTTACGCCCACGTTTTACGTGCCAGCATATCATTTATTCCTTTACGCACACGTTTTTACGTGTCCGCATAGTATTCCCTTTTTACGCACACGTATTTGCGTGCCAGCGTAATCCTTCTACGCCGAGTTTACTTGAACTCTACGCAGAAGCCTTCCCGCTCGCGTAAACTCGCGCTCGCGTATTCTTCTGCCACGTCGAGTCATGCTAGTGTAGGGTGCCCCATGCGTAGGGCCTCGCTCGCGTAGAGCCTTGCGTGCGTAGAGTTTCACTTGGGTACTCGTGCGCGTAAAGTTCCGCTTTCATAGGGTGCTTGCTATGCGTAGAGCGCTTGCTCGCGTAGAATCCTGCTTGCATGCACTCTTGCTCGCATAGAGCTGCTTATCCTTAGGTCTTGCCCGCGTAGAGCTATTTTACGTTCGGGGTCTATTTGGCCTAGCGTACTCTTGCTCGCGTAGAGACCTTAAGTCCCTATGGCGTACCCCGTTGCCCTTTTATATTCTTACGCCTTTTGTCAAGAACTTGATTACTTGAATTGATTGACATGACTGGACAGATAACTGTACATGGCACGATATAACAAGTAACTGATATGACATGACATGACATGACAAGACATGATAAGCAAGCCTGATGGGAACTATTGAATGTTGTTGCGACGGTTAGTATGACATGACAAGAATGAATGGCCTGGACACCGTTGATGATTGTGTTGTGCATATGAACCAATACTGTCTCGCATCATATCTAGGGCAGGGACCCCTGAGTACCACGGTCAGGGGTATCTACTAAAATTTACTAAGGCTAATAACTAGAATAACCCAGTAGTCATGAAGTGATTTCCCAGCTACAGGCAATTCCGTTATCTGGGCGCGCAAGTGAACTTGTAGCCTGCCGACGAGTAAGGAATATTTCCAGCATACTGTCATGTGTTGCACCCTTCATGAACGGATATTCGACCTGGATAACCTGGATGGTCTGCAGGGCTTGTGGCTGTTGGAATAATCTCATTGCATCTTGCTGGTAACTAGGCCTGTGATAACCCTAGTTAGTTAAAGTATCAAGCCGTACTCATTGCTTGGTCGTGATTGATTGGATAGAGTCTAACCCAGTCTAGTCTTGTCCCGATCCTGTACAAGATTATAACATGACCTGATTGCTTGTGCTTTATTTTATCGATAAATGGTAGAAACCAAGTTCTGTTTAGATGATGGTTTACAACCCTGGTCCTTGTATGGTTTAAGGGTTGTAACCGGGCTATCTGAATAGTCTCATGGTTATCTCATCGTATATCGCCATAATTTTATATATTTCCAGTCTTTTATTATAAAGTTATATTTTGTGCTAATTGTTGGTTTTAGTTCTTAAGTGAAGCCTCATTTGTGGCACTTGCTCTTTCTGGGATCTGACCCAGCTGGTTTTGTATGGCCAGATACCAGAGTAGCTCCAGAGGATCACCCTACCTTCCAGCCAGATGGTGACCACCAGGCGTAATCAAGGCCACGAGTGGGTTTTTATTTTGCTCTCCCACTCTATTGTAAAAATATTCTTTTGATGCGTTTAGTCGGCGAGCACGTGTTAGCTCGTATTGCACTTTACTTATTGTCTGCCTACGGGCTGTAACATGATTGATAAATCCTAGGGTTGATCATGTATGACTGAAACTCCTGCTAGTCTTCATAATTTTGTACGACTAGTTCATGATCATCCAAATATGTAATGTATGGGACGCCTTACTATTGTATATTTGATTTTCTAACATCTTGTAACTGCTATTCCTTGCATAAGATTGAGACAATAGGCTTATTCATGACCATAAGAGACTGACGGCTTGTAGTTAAACCTGTATATATCTAGACAGCCGTGACCATATAGCGAGGTAGATTCCACTTCAATATACGTAGCCGGCTATGTATGCCCCTGCTCTCCAGTATTCTAGTTCTGAGGCGTTATATGGTTCAAGTGGTGGCCCACGCAGGTCTTGTGAATCAAGATATGTGAGGGTTTACCGAATAGATGTCTCAATCAGCACTCGTCCTTGATATCTGATCTTATCCTCTGAATTCCTAAATTCTTGACCTGATCACATGCTTGTATCTTTGATCTGTCCTGGTCCTTCCTCATTGTTCCCTATGTCGTCTTCTTCAGCGGCATTGTTCCTGGTCCTACCAATCGGCAAGGCGGAGCACCTCCCGTGGACCCGTAGCAACCTGGAGATCAAGCCCAGCATTCAGGAGTAGCCTCCAGAGCCATGCCTACTGGGGGTCAAGAGCCACCAGTTCAGCCAGCCCAGCCTGTCGAGCCTGATGATGGCACCTTGGTGGGTCTCATCAGGACATTGCTAGCTTCTCAAGATTATCGAGGTGATATATTGTACCAGGCAGTACAAGATGCTTTGAACAGAGACGGTCATCAAGGGAACCAGGCAGCCAACAACTTCGAACATTTGAACCCTCCCTTTTTCGATGGTAGCGAAGATGCGATTGCCGCCGATGCTTGGCTACAGGATACATAAGTGGTTTTAGAAGCGGCGAAGACGCCCGAGAATGAGAAGGTGGCGGTAGTACGCCTACAGTTATTGGATCTTGCCCGCAGCTGATGGGCGGCGCTGTTGGATTTGTGGCACCTGTTGCATAGATGATATTTCGTGAGAGATTCTAGATCAAGTACTTCGATGCTGTAGCTCGGTATGATCTATAGACGAGGTTCACCAATTTGAAGCAGATTGGCAGGACGGTCGACGGATATGCGGTCGAGTTTTTGAAACTTAGTCGGTTTGTTCCCACCTTGGTAGCGACCGAGTTCGACAGAGCCCAGCGGTTCCAGTAAGGACTCTACCTGGAGATTTTATTGGCAGTAGAGCAGTTTGAGCATCAGACTTTTGATGCGGTATTGAGAGCAGCTAAGAGGTACGAGTATACCTCCCAGAGGATCGTGGACAGGACCGGAGGTCGGAAGCGATCTCATGGCCATATGAATCAGTTTTTAGTACCAGCCCTGGCAGCTAGGGCTTTGACAATTGGAACTCCGAGGAGGGCGGCCTCAGTGACGTTGGTTCAGCATTCGATCCCGACGAACCCTCAGCAGCAGAAGCAGAAGCACTCTTCCGCAGTGGGATGTTCACATTGCGGGAAGCCAGGACATGTGGTGGCAGTATGTTGCAGAGCACAGGGATTGTGCTTAGTTTGTTGAGCACCGGACCACAGGGTTTGGAATTGCCCGAACAGGGGGAGTTCCTCTTCTTCGACCTTTTTTAGTCATTCAGTGAGAGGACCAGCACCAGCCCAGCAGCAGCAACAGTTTTCGAGGCCCTTGCCGCCTCAGTCCCAAGCATTTCAGCAGCAGAACCCCCAGCAGTATGCACAAGCCCAAGCCCTGATTCAGAGCAGGCATAGAGGTTTTCAACAGAGGCGACCCACATCCAGAGGACATGGTCAGGCAATGGCGATGACCGTAAAAGAAGGATTGGCACCATGTGAGGTAGTGGCAGGTGCTATTCTCGTCAACTCCTCTCCAGCATCAGTATTATTTGATTCTGGTGCATCGTATTCATTTATGTCTGCACGATTTGCGACACGGATAGGACTGAAGCCTGAGTCATTATCTGTAAGGCTCAATATACTTACTGGTAATGGTCTTGTGGGAGTAGATAGAGTGTTTTCCTCGTGTCGAATCGTAGTTAGCGGTAGAGAGTTCCCCGCTAGATTGATAGAGTTCCCGATGGCCGATTATGATGTGGTCTTAGGGATGGATTGGTTAAGGAACCAGTATGCTAGGATAGACTGCTATGATGGTAGGATTGTTTTTAGCGTTCCAGGCGAGCCAGAGTTTTCCTTTTCCCGAGGCAAAGTTGAACCTTCTCCTCCAGTATTGCGGATGGCAGTAGCAGCAGTACAGTTACCCCGGATAGTCAAGGAATTTTCAGATGTTTTTCCAGAGAAGCTTCCAGGAATGCTGCCAGAGGGAGAGATCGAGTTTACTATCGACTTGATCCCCGGAACAGCCCCAGTGTCAGAGAGAGTCTACAGAATGGCGCCGTCTGAGTTAGAGATATTGTACAAGATGATTGAAGAACTCAGGACCAAGGGATTCATTCGTGCATGTGGATCGCCTTGGGGAGCCTCGATGATTCTTGTAAAAAAGAAGGATGGTACGTCTAGATTATGTGTAGATTATCGTACCTTAAACTCAGTGACAATCAAGAACATATACCCTCTCCCGAGGATAGATGATTTGTTTGATCAACTCAAAGGGGCAGCAGTATTCTCGAAGATTGACTTGCGATCAGGCTACCATCAGATGAGAGTCAGAGAGCAGGACATCCCGAAGACAGCTTTTAGATCTAGATATGGGCATTAGGACTTCCTTGTTATGCCATTTGGAGCAACCAATGCGTCGGCTGTATTCATGGACCTCATGAATCACATTTTTATGCCATACTTAGATTAGTTCGTGATTGTGTTTATAGACGACATCCGGGTCTACAGCAAGAGTGTAGCGGAGCATGAACAGCATCTCCGTGTGGTTCTTCAGATTATCAGAGAGCACCAGTTGTATGCCAAGTTCAGTAAATGCGAGTTCTGGCTTGATCGCATTTCATACTTGGGTCATATCATTACCAGAGGAGGAGTAGAAGTGGATCCCCAGAAGATCGTGGCCATTGAGACGTGGTCAGTACCCAGCACAGTGGCAGAAGTTCGCAGCTTTCTTGGCTTGGTCGGCTACTACCGGCAATTTATTTCAGACTTTGCTCGGATTTTAGCGCCATTAACCCAGTTGACCCGGAAGGATGTGCAGTTTGTTTGGACGACAGAGTGTCAAGAATCTTTTGAAAGGTTGAAACGAGGCTTGATGACGGCACCCATTCTCATCCTTCCAGATGGGACCAAAGGATTTTCAGTATATTGTGATGCTTCAGGCAGAGGTTTAGGATGTGTTTTGATGCAGCATAGAAAGGTAATATCTTATGCGTCACGTCAACTTCGTGATCATGAGAGAAATTATCCAACCCATGACTTAGAGTTGGCAGCAGTAGTATTTGCACTTAAGCTTTGGAGACACTACTTGTATGGAGATAGGGTGTAAATTTTTACCGACCACAAGAGCTTGAAGTATGTGTTCACTCAGAAGGACCTTGACATGCGTCAAAGAAGGTGGCAAGAGCTACTTATGGATTATGATGTCAACCTGCAATATCATCCAGGAAAGGCCAACGTTGTAGCAGATGCATTGAGCATGAGGGTCGGAGTTTATTTTCTCACAACGCAGCCAGAGTTATTGGCAGATCTTCAGAAGATGGGTATAAAAGTTGTCCTTCCTACTAATATGGCATTGATGGCCAGCATGCAAGTTCAATCCACTATAGTTGAGAGGATCAGGTTAGCTCAGTCATCAGATTCTAAGCTTCAGCGGCTTAGGGTAGAATGTGTAGCAGGACGAAGACCAGAGTTACGTATCCATGAGGACGGTACACTTCGACATAGAAGGCGTCTTTGTGTACCCAGTGGAGATATCCGACGGGAAGTCATGGCAGAAGCTCACAGTTCTCAGTATTCTATTCATTCCGGCGGTACGAAGATGTATCGCGATATCCGACAGCATTTTTGGTGGAATGGCATGAAGAAGGAGATAGCCCGATTTGTCTCTCGGTGTTTGGTTTGCCAACAAGTTAAAGCTGAACATCAGAGGCCGGCTGGACTTCTTCAGCCCTTGCCGATTCCAGAATGGAAGTGGGAGCATATAACCATAGATTTTGTAACTGGATTACCTAGATCCCTAGCTGGGAGAGATGCTATTTGGGTTATTATAGACAGGCTCACGAAGGTGGCTCACTTTCTTCCATTCCGAGTTGGTCAGTCGATGGCTCAGCTAGCAGAGATGTACCTCAGGCAGATTGTCAGATTTTACGGTATTCCAGTCAGTATCACCTCGGACAAAGATTCACGATTTACATCGCACTTTTGGCACAGTCTGTAAGAGAGTTTGGGAACTCACCTCCAGTTCAGCTCAGCTTATCATCCGCAGACAGATGGTTAGTCGGAGCGTACCATACGAACCTTGGAAGATATGTTGAGATCTTGTACACTCGACTTTGGTAGCTCGTGGGAGGATCACCTGCACCTGGTGGAGTTTTCGTATAACAACAGTTTCCAAGCCAGCATCCAGATGGCACCGTTCGAGGCCCTGTATGGTAGGAAGTGCAGATCTTCTTTAGCTTGGGATGATATCAGCGAGAGGCAAATACTTGGTCCCGAGATGGTAACCCAGACTATTAAGGTGGTCAGACAAGTCAGAGATCATCTTTGAGTCGTACAAGATCACTAGCGTCATTGGGCCGATTCTCATCGGCGTCCCCTTGAATTTTCTGTCGGCGACCATGTATTCTTTAGGATCTCGCCTAACCGTGGCATCATTCGTTTTGGCGTACGGGAAAAGCTTAGTCCTAGGTATATAGGGCCGTTCGATATTCTCGAGCGAGTAGGAGACGTGTCCTATCGTCTCGCTCTCCTGCCGTTATTGCGTGAGGTGCATAATGTCTTCCATGTATCCCAATTGCGACGGTATATCCTGGATCCGAGTCATGTCCTTGATCATTCGGAATTGGTTGTTGGTACCAACCTTTCGTATGAGGAGAGACCCGTATCCATATTGGACCGGAGAGAGAAGATACTCAAGAACAAGATTATTAGTTTAGTCCGTGTTGCTTGGGGTCATCACTCCTTGGGTGAATCAACGTGGGAGCGTGAGGATGATATCTGATCGCGATATCCCGACCTATTTGACTCGTGAGGTATAATGTCTTCCTTATGCCTCATGCCTTCGATTCCTTGCTTGCATGATTGATTGCTTGATTGATTGCCTAGTTATAACTTGCTTGTGATTAATATAGCTTGTCCTTGCCTCTCTAGCCTCTTAATTAAATTCATAGGACGGAATTCTTTTAAGGTGGGTAGAGTTGTAACGCCCGTAGTTCGTATTACGTATTTTGGTATACGTATACGGAATTCCGACCCGTAATTAGACTTGTTTTGCTTAGCTTGATCCTGGTTTAATCTTGCCTTGATTTATTTTGGGTTCATCCTGGCTCGACTTGTCTTGACTGGCTAGTCTTGGATTTGCATTGGCATAGGTTAGTTAGCATTTCTTGGTTCATGTGGTTTATCCTGGCCTTGGCCTGCATTGGGTTCGGCTTGGTTGGGCTCAGTTTGGGTTGGTATGCAAACCCCTACCTACCACCATCCCTTATTTATTAACCCAACCACCATTCTCTCTCTTCATTCATTACTCATTTACTCATCTTCTCTTCTTCTTCCTCATCTCCTTCTCCACCCACACCACCGTAGGCAAGTGCAACTTGCTATCACAAGAGAACACCATGCTTTTATGGATCACTTAGCTTCCTTGCTTGATTATAAACTACTTTAGAACTTGGCTTTTCTTATTTTGATGCATGGATTTTTGTAGATCTAGGTTTTAACATTCTTTCATTCTCATGGTTTTGATCTACTAAACTGGCTTGTTTTCGAAAACTAAGAGTTCTATGTAGAAGGCATTCTGATGTTACGCAAGTTTGGTTTTAGAATGGTTGGATTTCATTGAGACTTGACCGGGATGGGGTTTTTCTTGAGTTTTTGAGCTTTTACGCCTGCTTATACCGGCCTTGGGGAGAAGATAAAGTTTTTACGCACACGTTCTCACGTGCTAGCGTTGTATTAAGTCTCACGCCCACGTTTTACGTGCCAGTGTATCATTTACCCTTTTTCGCACACGTTTTTACGTGTCCGCCTAGGATTCCCTTTTTACGCACACGCATTTGCGTGCCAGCGTAATCCTTCTACGCCGAGTTCACTTGAACTCTACGCAGAGGCCTTCCCGTTCGCGTAAACTTGTGCTCGCGTATTCTCCTGTCGCGTCGAGTTACGCTAGCGTAGAGTGCCCCATGCGTAGAACCTCGCTCGCGTAGACTCTCCCTCGCTCGCGTAGAGCCTTGCATGCGTAGAGTTTCACTTGGGTACTCGTGCACGTAAAGTTTCGCTTTTATAGGGTGCTTGCTATGCGTAGAGCGCTTGCTCGCGTAGAATCCTACTTGCATGCACTCTTGCTCGCGTAGAGCTGCCTATCCTTAGGTCTTGCCCGCGTAGAGCTGTTTTACGCTCGGGGTCTATTTGGCCTAGCGTACTCTTGCTCGCGTAGAGACCTTGAGTCCCTATGGCGTACCCCGTTGCCCTTTTATATTCTTATGCCTTTTGTCATGAACTTGATTACTTGAATTGATTGACATGACTGGACAGATAACTGTACATGGCACGGTATAACAAGTGACTGACATGACATGACATGACATGACATGACAAGCAAGCGTGATGGGAACTATTGAATGCTGTTGCGACGGCTAGTATGACATGACAAGAATGAATGGCCTGGACACCGTGGATGATTGTGTTGTGCATATGAACCAATACTGTCTCACCTCATATCTAGGGCAGGGACCCCTGAGTACCACGGTCAGGGATACCTACTGAAATTTACTAAGGCTAATAACTAGAATAACCCAGTAGTCATGAAGAGATTTCCCAGCTACAGGCAATTCCGTTATCTGGGCACGCAAGTGGACTTGTAGCCTGCCGACGAGTAGGGCACATTTCCAGTACACTGTCATGTGTTGCACGCTTCATAAACGGATATTCGACCAGGATTACCTGGATGGTCTGCAGGACTTGTGGCTGTTGGAATAATCTCATTGCATCTTACTGGTAAGTAGGCCTGTGATAACCCTAGTTAGTTAAAGTATCAAGCCGTACTCATTGCTTGGCCGAGATTGATTGGATGGAGTCTAACCCAATCTAGTCTTGTCCTGATCCTGTACAAGATTGTAAAATGACCTGATTGCTTGTGCTTTATTTTATCGATAAATGGTAGAAACCAAGTTTCGTTCAGATGATGGGTTACAACCCCGGTCCTTGTATGGTTTAAGGGTTGTAACCTGGCTATCTGAATAGTCCCATGGTTATCTCATCGTATATTGCCATAATTTTATATATTTTCAGTCTTTTATTATAAAGTTATATTTTGGGCTAATTGCTGGTTTTAGTTCTTAAGTGAAGCCTCCTTTGTGGCACTTGCTCTTTCTGGGATCTGACCCAGCTGATTTTGTATGGCCAGATACCGGAGTAGCTCCAGAGGATCACCCTACCTTTCAGCCAGATGGTGACCACCAGGCGTAACCAAGGCCACGAGTAGGTTTTTATTTTGCTCTTCCACTCTATTGTAAAAATATTCTTTTGAGGCATTTAGCTGGCGAGCACGTGTTAGCTCGTATTGTACTTTACTTATTGTCTGCCTACGGGCTGTACCATGATTGACAAATCCTGGGGTTGATCATGTATGACTGAAACTCTTGCTAGTCTTCACAATTTTGTACGACTAGCTTCATGATCATCAAAATATGTAATGTATGGGACGCCTTACTATTGTATATTTGATGCTCTAACATCTTGTAACTGCTATTCCTTGTATGAGATTGAGACAATAGGCTTGTTCATGACCATAAGAGACTGATGGCTTGTAGTTAAACCCTCATGTATCTAGACAAACGTTACCGTATAGTGAGGTGGATTCTACTTCAATATACGTAGCTGGCTATGTATGCCCCCGCTGTCCAGTATTCTGGTTCTGGGACGTTACATCCCTCCAATACATCCCTCCTTATGTGGCAGCTGACGTGACATGTTAAATAATATTATGTGTCATCTGACATGGCCGATGACATGGCAAATTTTAACCCAAAAAGTTAATTACCCAATTTTGTCTATGTTAATTTAATGTTAATATTAATATTAATGTTAATATTAATATTAATTTAATGTTAAAATTAATATTAATTAATGTTAATGTTAATATTAATATTAATATTAACTTTAATATTAATTTTAATTTTAATGTTAATGTTAATGTTAACATTAATTTTAATGTTAATTTGAATTTTAATTTTAAAATTTGTCACGTCAATTGCCACATCAACATGTCTCGTCAACTGCCGCGTAAGGATGGATGATTTGGAGGTACAATTTGGAGGGACAAATTGGATTATTCTAATCTAAGGATGGGAGTCATGCAAGTACTCTCTTCAAGGTTGAGAAGCTCTCCGCGTACATGGCTGCAATAAAAAAATTAGCACCCTCGTAAATTTCATCGAAGCTTTCGCTTTTAGGATAATAGTAGAAGAGTAGGTTTCTAGTCGCAAACAACATCCTTCCATCCTCCTCAGCCGCCAAGGGTTGGGGAAAGTTCGGGAAGCTCCTCTTCCAGACGCTAGTCAAGTAGGAGCTGTCGATTCTGTACTCCTTCACCCATACGCCCCTGTCGTAGTCCTTCAGCAACCATACGTCCGCGCGAGACCTGCACCCGCTGAACTGCACGAAGCACAGGTCCCCGCCACCTCCTCGAGCAACGAGAGGTAGGTCGCGTAAGGAGCGAGGCGGCACGGGTCTACGTCTGCCATCACCGACCACTCCTCCCTCTCGATGTCAAATCGAGCTATGATTCCGCTGCCAGATTCGGCTTCCGCGGGCAGCGCGTGGAAGAAGTCGTTAACAAGAGCCACCTTGCACACGCCGTACGCGAGGAAGGAGAGCGCGAACGGCCGGTCCTCCGTGTCCCTCCATGCTCCGGAGCCCAACGTCAGGACCTCGCAGAGCGTGCCGGTACGTACGGAGCGTCAATGCGGGTGGAGGACCAGCACCTTCCACTCCTCCGTGGAGCCGGCGTGGCCTATCGCCGCAACGATCTCCATCTCGACGTAGCTCTCAAATGGGTCACGCGTGGGAAGCTCTGTGCCGACCCGCTCTCCTGTCGCGGGGTTCCAGATGCACATCGTGCGACGGTTGTACAGGTACACGAGGCCGAGGCACGTCGACACCTTGCTGAAGAAGGGCCTCATGTCGAACCTCAAGTCGGCGGCGGAGTCCATCAGCCACCGCGGCCTCCTTCCTTCCTTGCTCCTCTTCATAGTGAAGAAAGGAATACGCTCCTCCTTGTATTTAGGAGCTATTACGAGGTGCGTAGGGTTCCGTTCGGATCTCCGACGGTGGAGTTCTAGGAAGTTGGGATCAGAAAGAAGAGCACACCATGATTTGGAGACGCAGCGAAACTTACAGAGGGTGTTGACAGAAAGCCATGGAAGGATCTCGAACATGATGAGTTCAGAAGAGAGGCAGCTTCCGGCCATGGCTCAACCTCTTTTTGAAGAAGATGAAGAATTGGCATGCATATATATATATGTTGATCATGGCCCTCCCTGTATATGTAATCTTTCCATTAACAAACAAATCATATATTCCTGCCATGATCTCTATATCTCATCTTGACTCAATCCTATAATAACAAATAAATTAAACGTCCGGTATTAAGAACACACACACACACACACACACACACACACACACACACACATATATATATATATATATATATATATATATATATATATATATATATATTTTGAAATCCCACTCACACACACAATTGGGGGGCTCGAACCTTGCCGGCCCCTCCGGATGTCCGCTCTAATATATATATATATATATATATATATATATATATATATATATATATATATATATATATATACTAGCATATGTGCACGTGCCTTGCACATATTTTAACATTTCTTAATTAGTTTAGTAAGACTCTTTAGGAAGACCAAAGGGTAGTTTTCCTAATTACTAAGTTGTCCTTATTAAAATTAATGAACTATTTTTAATTAGTATGTAAGGGTATTTTCGGAATTCAAAAGTTTCACCATCTAAGTTTTCCTATTATATAGTAGATATATCAGATGATCTCTAGCCTAGTGGTGAAGAGAGATGCATGCGGCCCGAGTGCACTGGCGGAGCATCAGGTGGGCTGGCCCGGCCCGGGCTTACTAAGGAGCTAACTACATATTAGTACACATAGCAACAAGGATAGAGTTAGCTCAATTGGTAAATGAGTTGGCTTTGTTATGACAGAGCCAAGGTTCGAATCTTTGGTGTGGTATTTTTGACTCTTTGAAAGAAAAAAAATTCTTCCTCTCTACTACTTTCAGCCCCCTCTAAAAATTTTCTCTGGCCCTTGACCGAGTGGTCAGGAGTTCGAATCCCAGTAGGAGCGATTCCAGAAACAAGTTACCTGGTTCCAATATATATATATATATATATATATATATATATATATATATATATATATATATATATATATATATATATAACAGTAACCGCTAGAACAATTGGTTGCATTAATTATTGCTAATGTGTCTTTTTCTTCTTTTTTTGAGTTTTTTTTTCAATTTTTCAAAGCAGCTATCACATTAATTCTTTACATATTTCTACTAGAAACAATAATTTCATTTATTAACACTATCACACAACACACTTTTTAAAATTTCAGAAGTAAATTAATAACATACCAATTGCCAGCATCTTTACACCTACACATAAATTCTTTTCTATTTTTCAAAACAATCACTATACTTGAATTTTTTTTTTTTTTAATTTTCCAAAGCAGCCATCACATGTTAATCATTTCCAATTTTTCAAAACAAATTAATTTCAATTATTAACACCATCACACAATACACTTTTTCAAATTTCAAAAATAAATTAATACCATACCAAGTGCCAGCATATTTACACCCACACATAAATTTTTTTCAATTTTCCAAAGCAACCACCATTACTTGGAAACTTTTTTCAATTTTCCAAAACAACCACCATTACTTGAAAAGTTTTTTTTTAATTTTTTATAGCAAACATCACATATTACTTATTTCCAATTTTTTAAGACAAATTAATTTCAATTATTAACACCAGCACACAACAATACACCTTCTCAAATTAACATTACTAAAATATAGCGAATTAGCGACGGCCATATCCATCGCTAATCCGTCGGCAAATCGACTTAGCGACAGATTACCGACGGAATTTGGCTGAAAATATCCATCGAAAAATAGCCCATCGCTAGATAAGTCCGTCGCTAAGCTGTCGCCATTCGACTGCTTAGCGACGGATTGCCGTCATCATGAATCGTACATTTAGCGACGGCTACCCGACGAATTTCCGTCAAATCAATTATCAGAAAGTTTTTTATACTACTTTTTAGCGACGGATAAGTCCGTCGGTAATATGTCGGTAACTGCGTATCATAGAGTTTTTGATACGCAAAATCCGTCGCTAATTCGTCGATAGCCGTCGCTAGTACTCGACGGTTTAGTGACGGAATATCCGTCGCTTAGGTTCTGAAAATCTTTATATTTCTAGAATCTTGTCGACGGATAATCAGTCGCTAATCCGTCGACATCCGTCGCTAACTGAAAATTCTTCATTTAGCGACGGAATATCCGTCGACATCCGTCGCTAACTGAAAATTTTCCATTTAGCGACGGAATATCCCATCGACTAATAGGGTTATGGAGTTTTATTACAAGTTTGATATAATGAAAAGTTATTTTTTAAAGGAATTTACATTTTAAGTTATGATTATGTTGGACGATTTAGAATGAACAGAAATTATGGTAGATTATTTTTCGAGAATTTTTGCAAAGGCTCGAGTTCAAGAAGTTAGACTTGTAATGGTAGGCAACCAAGATAGCCATAATGAGATAGAGTAGTCCACATTAGTGACATATCACCCATGGACATGATAGTCGTAAATACTCAAGCATAGTTAGTCATCTACTAAACCATGTGATCATATCTCGACCTTCCCTCAAATCTAGATCTTTTATCGTGACCATCAAATTGTTTAGAAATGATTAGAATCTTTCCCTTGACCATGTTCCATCTAAGAGACTGTCTTCTCTCTAGAAACCGTGTCCCTAACTTATTTTACTTTGATCTAGTAGGTTCCTTAACTATCTTTATTTCGTGCCCTAACTTAATCCTTTTTATTTTCGTACGTTAATCATTATCTCTTGAACTCCCACTTTCTATTTTGATCATTTGGTGTCCCCTATCGTGACGTTGATATTTGGAGCACAACACTAGACTTTTCCTTCCAACCAATTTCACATGTTAGACTTAGACGAGCCCACCTTAATGTAGATATATCATGTCCCACTAAAACACGTCTCCTTGTACTCTATTTTCTTGATATGACTTTCCAGTCAAATGGCTAAGCTATAACCTCTACCATGACACCAAAATACTTTCTGACTTTAATTAGAGATCCAACTTTGTCTCAATTCTTTCGACCTAATATGCGATTGTGTTCTAGTTGATTTCCTTTAATACTTAATTTTGTGCCTTACCTTGATTGCTTAACTCATTATCCCATCGCACTACTAGTTTAATTCTTGTAAGTTGGGTAGAATACCTCACAACCTAACCAATATTTTTGGACCACATTGATAGGTTCACTTGGGCCATAGAATTCAGTGGACCCTAACTTGCCTAGTCAACCAAGCTGACTGTATAGGCCCAAACTTTGGGCAAGACTTGATTTTTAAATAACCTTGGACTATTTAATTCCCTTTATCATGGTCCCTTACTTATACTTTGACTATTTTTAAATGCTAACTTAGCATAAATTTTGCAAGCTTATTTTCTTATCAAGCTTGATCATGACATGTTTTATTGGGTCGCTCCCACTAACATACTGTCTAATCAGAACCGGTGCATGATGGTCTGATCAACCTATTGCACTTTGGTTCGCTTTTCATATATCATACTACGTGGATGGAGACATAGTTAAACTCACCCTAGAGTCTCTTCCGCGACTGCTTTGACAATTCTACTTGAAGTATTCAATCACCGTTGAAACCCATATTGGTATTCAAAACATATTTCTTGAACTCTTGCTGGTCTTCGTCTTTTATCTATTCTAGACAAACCTTGTACCTGATAAGTAAGCCAAACTATTCTCCTATGACCGTGATATTTTTATATACGCGATAATAGTTAGCCATTGACCAACCAATGTAACTATATCCCCGTCTCGAGTTACTCGCCCTTTTCCTTCGACCCTAGACTCATTTTTGCGACCTTCTTCGAACTTGAGAAGGATTCAAACCTAAACCTAGGCGACTATATTCTCTCAATGGATTGTCCTTAATCTAGTCGATCCCTTGTCTCCTTATTCTATGTCGTATCATGATTATACTTTAACCCTTAATTCTTCCTTATTTTATTGTGTTAACTAGCAATCCTCATTCAGTTTCGTAGCCGTGAGGTATTTTTCGTAGATAACGAGAACATGACTTACAAATTGCATGCTTGTGTTGAACGTCAATATTTGCCTCGTTCAATAATCTGATCTTATCTCCCCTATCTTCTCAACCCTACCTATTCCTAAATTTCGAGGACAAAATTCTTGTAAGTTGGGTAGGATGTAAACCCCCTAAATTTCTACTTAAATTTTTTTATATAAATTGAGTATTTAAAATTTTTACTTGGTATTGTACGTCGCATAGTCGTATTATACGTCGCGTACGAATTTGTCGTATGGGACGTCGCATATGAGTTCGCATTTTCGTGTGTCTCGTCGAGTGCGAATATGTGCGAGGTATATATTTTTGTAAAGACATTTTATTTTAAAAAGCTTGGTTTTTTTCAAATAATAAATAATAAATATTTTCGATTTCGTAAAGTTGTAAAAGGCGTTATATTGGAATTTTCAATTCTTTATTTTACACCATGAAGGTTATATAAATAGTAATTTTAAAAATGAGATTTTATGCAAATATTCATTGCATACGAGGTACATAAATTTAGATTTTATATATAATTCTATTTTTGAAATTTATTTAATATTAATATTTTACTTTTCGAAAAAGTATTTTATTATGGTGTTTTAATTTAAATTTAATTGATTATGATAAAGTATGTTTGAAAAGATTTTTATTGACTTATAGCTTTAAATCTAAAATGGTTTTAAACGAATTTAAATTTAATTATGAATTATCTAATGGAGGGATTTAAACAATCTCAATCCTTATCCTAATGGAAATTTTCACCTCCTATATAAGGAGAGATACTCTTCCATAGTTTTCAATCAACTCCACAACCAGATGTGCATCGTGTCCGTGTCCCCTTCTTCCCATCCACTATCTATTTTCTATTACATATACAGTTCATCCTCGTATCCAACAAACCCGGACACGATATCTCCATCAACTCATCCCTACCGTGTCGGACACTTCCCGACATGGACTCATCTAAAAACCTCAACCCGAAGCCCTGTGCTGTCTCAATCAACCCACGGCCAACTCTGGCCGAGCAACCGCCGACCATCTCCTTCCCGAGACCCAACCATCGCCCAAAATAACATCCCAAGCGCCACCATCACCATCGCCAATGGCGCTGCTCGCCCAAAAATCTACCACACCACCACCATCATCCATAGAAAAAAGAAGAAGGAGGAAATCCCTTACCTAAACCCGCCGTCGTCGAGCTACACCGCGCACCATCGTCCCTCTTCTTCGACGTCCAGCGGTGACCTCCTCGTTTCCTCCACCTGCGCAGTCGACAATTTTTCGCAAGCTCCACCCCGCCTCTGGCACCATGCTCCGCTCGCCGTCCAGCCGGAGAAACCGCGGTCGCGCCCCAGCAACATGCCGTCTCCCCGACCGGCGGACACCGCCCAGTCGCCCTTCACCCCGACGTCGTCGCCTTCACAAGACACCACCGCTCTCCACCGATCGTCTCCAACCGGACCTCGACTCTGCCACCCGTACGTGCACCATCCGCCATGACCGGGTGCGCCAGCACCGCGAGATCCGTCGTCCACTCCGGCGTCGTTGGGCCGAGCCGCCAGCACCGGACCGGAACCCTGACGCCTGCGGCCCCACTCACGGTCTTGATCCGCCCGCCGGCCTTCTTTCCCCGTGCCTCCTCTCCGTGATGTGATGTCGGCGACCACGGCAGCGCCCGCCCGCGCTGGCAACCGTCGGCGTGCTCCTCTTCCGTGCTCCACCATGAGCGTCTCCCACATCCAGAACCACCGGTCGAACCCCCTTCCTACACGCCGGTGCCCACCGTCGCCAGCCGAGCCCGGCGCCCAGCACCTCCGAGTAGCCCTCCGGTGAGAAACCTCCTCTCTCTCTACTCTCTCTCTTCCGCTCCCTCTATTCCTCTCACTCACTCTCTCTCTTACTGTGTAATTTGGGGGGGTGGAGAGATATATAGTTACTAATACTAATAATAATAATAATAATAATAATAATAATAATATTATTATTATTATTATTATTATTATTATTATTATTATTATTATTATTATTATTATTATTATTATTATTATTATTTTACTATTAAGGTTCTTTATTAATAGGAATTAGAAATGAACATGTATAAATATTTATAAATATGTATAAAAATATGGTTTATCATTTTTAGTATTTAATTTTCGTATACAAATTTTTTTGACTAAAAATATATAATAGCTTTCAAATTATAAAATATATTCTAGTATTTTTGTCAAATAAAAAAAATATATATTTATTCTATTTTTACAAACAGAGAATTTTGCCTAAAATGGTTTTTAGATTTCAAGTATTTACTAAAATTATTTTACTAAAAAAAATCTAGTCTTAAGTATTAGTAATACTTTTCTAAAAATAGTATGAGTATGTTCTTCACAATTTTTTCTCGATTTCCACCATTTACCACGACTGATCACGCATTTCTCTTCTCATGAAATACCGGACCCTCATATATTGACCATGGCTATTGGACTATTGAGACATGTCAGAGAACACCGCACCACACCAGGCGACACTCCAGGCAAGACACCTTACCTTTACTGTTTACTTTCTTGCTCAATATCATGTATGTTTTATTTCTTATCAAGTTGTTCTTTTAAAACTATATGTAGATACAAATTACTATATTTTATGCAATTGGCTTAGAGTTAAGGGACTACCATATGTTTAGAGCATCTCATAAACTATCACGATATGCCACGGGTTGTGTGTGAGTTATGAGTCGCATATAGCTTCGGACTTACGTATCGACCGTACATCGGTGCGTACAGGTCGTACGTTAGGATATAACTGCTAATAGATTTGTGTAGAAGACTTGACAGTTATTAAGGAACAAACAGTGTCGTGGAGTCGACACATGTATAGTATCATGGGGAGGGAGGAGACAGTTATTAGCGTAGGGGCTACATGTTCAGTACACACATAGATTTGGGCCGATAGTGTCTCGTATGAGCGCTACTTACTGCTCCGGGGCCGATAGTGACTCGGATGAGCGCTACTTTCTGTCCATGGCCGATAGTGTCTCTTATGAGCGCTACCTTCTGCTACTCTCTCTCTCCATCTATGCTGAACACCTAAGCTCCTGCGTAGAACGTTGTCTTCTAAAGTGCATTCCACATAGAATGGTTAGGAACCTTTACTCATGCATACTTTTTTGTTGAGATTTTATTATTCAGTTTATTGGCATGATATTATGTGTCTTGTTACGTTCCTCTGAGGACTTGATGATCTCTCCAGGTGTGTGTTTCGTGATTTCTGCAGGTGCTCTAGCTAAGGCCATGACTTGCGCTCTATTCCGTCGTGATAATTGCTCTTGGACTCATCGTTTGCTTCGCTCAACCAAATCAGTTATTTGTATATTTTTTTCTTATTTAAACTTGTTGGTAGTGGATATGTCTCCACCCAACGTTTGTACAAATAACTATTTGATTATATCAGTAAAACTTCATATTTGTGGATGAGATCTAGTTTGAGCATGGCTTTCTACATTTTACTGCTTATGTATACATACGAGCCTTTCGTTTACTCGTATGTATACAGCTGGCATGATACGTATCTAGTCCCAAGTATTTGGGACTGGGGCGTTACAGTAGACTCTTGAGCTTTCGAAGGATCTTGTGGAAGCAAATCCTTCTCTGGAGAGGTGGCTTCCGGACTCATAGGAGTTGGAGATGGAACTGTTATCCCCGCTGCAGCAAGTAAATTTGCGGGAATATGTACCATCACATTTTCGAATCTCGAAGCTTCTACGGTAGTAGTAGAAGGCTGGAGATCTGCTGAAGTAACCAATGCAAAGAAAGAGATCAATTTAATATACATCTTTGACAGAAAAATAGATATATTAGAGTATATCACAATTTTGATATTACCTTCTTGAGATGGTATTTCTTCAGTGATTATCAACTTTCTCCTGACCTCTCTGTGAGATGATACGACCGGCTCTTCAGTAGCTCCGATGCGATCGTCCTCCGGATCGATCAAAGAGGTAGATGTTCCTCCTTCTGTGACTCTCCCTTGCTTCTGAATAGAAGAAGGAGTGATTTCCTTCTCTCCAGAGGAAGAACTGAGAAGCATCTGTTTTGACTGAAAACGAGTCGTTCTTGTAGTCGTTGGTTCATTTATAATCAGTGATGTTCTTCTCTTCTTCTCCAGAGCCCTTGGAGAGTCGGGTCTATTATCCTGCTGAGGAGGGGCCGTCGTCTCCTTAGTCTTTCTTTTCTTTAAACCCTTAGCAGGGGATTTCTCTTTTCGCACCTTTATGGATACGTCTAGAGGATCCTGAACTTCATCGGGATAGTTCTTTTGAATGGAAGCTTCCAGTGGTGGATCTGCAGGATCTTTGTCCTCTACATCTCGAAAAGAGTGAGCAGTGTGTTTCCCCTGTTTGGATCTCTTTTCACTTGCGAAGCTGTGTGCAGGATGGAAGATTTCAGTAAATGTGTTCGCTGAAGTATAGAAGTTTGCGTATGTATATAACATACGCGGGCCTTGTGGAAGATTATAGGGCATAGAAAATATAGCTTTTGTACCCCGGGCATTGTAATAGCTCCAGGCCCTAGCCCCATCGATGAGGTAACCCTTGGCCTGTAGGCAAGTGGTGGCGTTACCCACATGAAGCTGATCATATCCGAACTACCGTGCAAATCGACTTGGCAAGTACGGTTCCAAATAGCATTCTTCTTCGAATCTGTAGACCAAGTGAGAGGGACGGATCGCCTGCAGCGATGAAAAGATGGGTGGGCTTAAACGGAGTGATTCTGTAGTCAAATCCATCATTTGTGGAGACATAGCCTTATACCCATGAGGAGGCTCAACACACTGAAAAGCCCATCCCAATCCACGGTTCAAAGTAAATCTGCACTCTGAAAGAGCAGTATATTGCCAATGAGCATTGGAGTAGCGTCTGATGAAATCTTTGCCAACAGTTCCCATATTTGGGTTCATCAAATAGGGATGGTGAAGCAAAAGCCATCCGAATAGATAGGTGTATGGCATCTCGGTACGAGGGAAATCTTGCCTCACCGCTTCGTCATTTAGCATGGTCTGTACAAAAGAACGTAATCCTGCGTTCAAGCGGCAGGTCATGGCCGATAAGAGATCCATCTTGTATCCAAAGACAAGACGTGCGGTAGCAAACAGGACGCTCCGATGGAATCTGTCGACTGTACTGGCTCCTGGAACTATAAAGCGCCATAGCCATAAAGATAGAAAACCCGCTAGCTGGGCCTCTTGAGACATGGATCTGTAACCCTATCTAAGATAAGTCTGGAGAGTGTCACCAGCCTTGAACGGATGCAAATCCTCATCCAGCGTGACATCTCCATAATCATGTTGCTCCATCAGATATTGCATGTCGCTCTGATTGAAGGTTTCAAAGAAACGAGGAGCACAGGCTTGACTTTCAAGTGGCTTGTCCTCCCGTGCATGACCCAAGAAGAGATATGGCATCCACTTGGTGGTATAACAAATACCTGCAGTAGCGCTTTTGTAGTAGAGCGAGCAGATCTTATAGTGACACAGTAATTCTTGAAAAACTGTGTTCATCTGAGGGTTCTCCTCTGCCATAGCATCCAATTCGTCATTTGTGGGCACATACTCTTCGTATGGATTATCGCCCATTGGTAGGTGAGAGAGATATTCCATCTCATAAAGAGCAAATCCTATTTCTCCATAGGAAGTCATGAAATTACCAGTGCTTTTATTGTACCTCTTTACTAAAGCCAAGAATATAGGAGCGTTTGGGCGAATGCCATATACTGTAGTCCAAATGGCATTGTAGAGACCCAGATCGAGGAGCTTGTCCTTGAATTGATCCAAAATCCAAATAGACAAGCTGCTCCAGCGCTTCATATCTGGGTTAACCAGACCTGTCATACGCATAGCGTGGTCTGGATATCTTCCTTCAGCTTTTGCAAATGTATTTTTAAAAATGGGTATTCTAACCGGAAGAAGTATGGAGGAATCCTCGGGAGGGATGCAGCTTGGATTCAAACCTCTCAAGTATGTATTGTACTTTTCAGAAGTATTATAAAAGAGGTCCCTATACTTCAGACCCATTCTGTAACAGATTCTGCCGACTCTTGCCTGCTGAATGGGAGTAAGATCCCATGACATTCTTCTGGGATAGCTGGCAAAAGCATATTGGGATAATGCCATAGACCTTGATATTTCCGTGAGGTATATGACTTTATCCTCATTTGTGAAAATTCTCCCCTCTTTTCTGGTCTTGGGTTGAGAAGTTTTCTTTATGGCATCTCCAAAAAGGAAGGCAGGCTTCTTGTGAACTACACTATCAAGACTTTCCAGGGGTTCTCCGTTCATTAAGCTCAGCAAGGTTTGGTTCTCTTGAGCCATGAGGAGGGTTCTTCATGCTTCAGGACTATCGTACTGAGGGAATGTGACATGAGACAAATTCTCCTTGTACTCCGGGACATTAAATGTTGAAGCAAATCTTTCATTAGGGTCTTTTCTGAGATCAACTGCAAAGAAATACATGAACAAAAAAATTAGAAGCAACAAGAGTGTGCAACTTTATAAAGAGCAACACAATTAAGTTGTACAAACTATTAAGTTGTACAAACATCCTAGGTTGCGCCAACAATTAAGTTGTACAACATCCTGAGTTGCGCGACATTATGAGTTGCGCAACATCTTAGGTTTCGCAACAATTGAGTTGCGCAACATTCTGAGTTGCACGACAACCTGAGTTGCGCAACATACTGTGTTGCATGAAACTTAAGTTGTGCAACATCTCAGGTTGTGCCACATACTGGATTGTGCCTCAACTTAGTTATGTAATATTTTTGATTGTATAAAAACTAAGTTGCACAATAGCATGCGCAACACGGTTCGTAAGAACGAACAGTGCTCAAATAAAGCAACCAAACCCTAAGAAGGGGTGGCACAAAGTTCGTGATGCATCACACTCTAAAAAGAGGGGCACAAGTCAATAAGAAGATCAAATCTGCTTCAGTGTTCGTCCTTGATCACCTTCCAGTGCTGGGTTGGCCATCTCTCGTCGAGAAGAGGGCGGCGCATACTGTGGCGCACGAGTCGATGGAACACGAGTCGATGGGGCGGCGACGCCCTTCCCTTTGTTGGCGACGGTCTTCTTGGGAGCCATGTCGTCGAGAGAATAGTCGGAGAAGAGGGTTGCAAAAGTTCAGAGTATTCTTTCAAGAAGATTAAAGTGAAAGTAAAGAATTACGATCGGTTAAGCAAGGGTTATTTATAGCCTAAAGATAGAATCCTAACAATCACCTTAAGTTGCGCATGAAAAATCGTAACAAACTGCAACAGACTGCGCGAGATAGGCGCAACTTGACTCAGTCATTGTCATGATTCAAAGTATTCCGAAGTTTTGTAAAATTTCAAAATTCGAAAACTTTGAAGGAGTTTTTGTAGAGCCTAAAAATCAAGTTGCATCATGTTTTTACTACCCAGCAATCGAGTTGTGCGCCAGAAATCAAGTTGTGCTACTGTTTTAAAGCTTAAAAGATCAAACTGCACCACTGATTAGGTTGCGCCTGACAACAGACTGTGCCCAAATCACATTGTGCCCAAGCCTACGTGGCATCTGACAACAATTGCCATCATTGCCTGACAGTACTGACAGCTGACAGCACGATAAACGAAGAAAATCTTTTCGAATCCCTCAAAGCGTGCTGCTCGAGACAATTTGATTGACCGTTGTCCTGCACACCCTGCAAGTTGTACCTAGGCGCAATCCGAATAAATTCCCTGTACACCCTGCAAGTTGCGCCTAGGCGCAATCTGAATAAATTCTTCTCATACATTCAAAAGCTGCCACGTGCCTATGCACTGAGTTGCGTCTAGGCGCAACCCAATCAGGCGCAGTTTAACTTGTTGACTGAAGCTTGGTGCAACCTGATAAAGTTGAGACAACTTACATTCTAAAGCATGATGACGTAGCGTACATACCACTAATCTCTCAAAATGTGTCCACTATTCTGTACATGACCATGCACATCTCAATCACATGATGCCACGTGTCTAAATACAGTTAGTACACGATTGTGTAACTGAATGGAAGTTGGCGTAACATAAGGTTGGCGCAACCCAAAGTGGTACAGTTTCGCCTCGTGCACATCAGAATAACTGCTAAAAACAGTTATTTCCAGAACTCTATAAATAGAGTTTCCAATCATTATCAAAGCATCACAGAGATCAAGAACTCTTGCAAAATTGCTGCTGCATTCTCCAGAGGCTTTAGTCTTCAAGTTCACATCGTCCAAGGGATAAAGTGATCATCTTCTGATCAGATTCCTAAAGTTGTACTTTTCCAGAATTCATTGTACTTTATACGATTCTTTGTAAGTTTGTTATAAACTTTTTGTTTTTGCAAACACTTATAACTGTCTTGAAATTCGATTCCATCTGTTTATTGTTGATTGATCAATTTTGTTTTGTTGTTCTTATGATATGATTGGTTTTCTTCTGAGATAAGTTATATGGGCTAGGTCACCTCAGTTATGAGATCTAGAATCTTCGATAGTCGTGTTAGCTGGCATGGTGAGGACATATAGTCAGACTTTGGACGTATTTCTCAGGTGTGGAAATTTAAGGTTTTTGCTGCCAAGCATGCGGCAATGCAAAAATTTTAAATAACATGATTCTAGAGGTATATACCTTAGTCGAGGGCTCTGTGGTTATCATAGCCTTGCTCACTAGCATGATGAAGATTCTGAGTATCATGATTTTGGACAGACGCATATGATTATCAAACTGTATGATTTGAGACTATGATTATGGGGTGTTGACCTAGAAGGAGTACTACCATCTTAATTTCGAGGACAAAATTGCTCTAAGGAGGGTAGACTTATAACACCCAATTTTCAAAAATAAGGGTAATTTTGAAATTTTGTGATTTTAATTATTTATTTATGATATTTAAATCGTGATATGATTTTTGGTAATTTTTAATCATTTTAAAACTATTTAAAAACCATGACTTATAATTTTGATGTGCTGCTAGTGAAACCCTAGAGACTGTCTGACCTAGAGCCTAACAATGCGATTAGGATATTTATTTATCATTTTTAGCCTAGGGGTATTTTGGTCATTTTGACTTATTGGAATTATTTGATTAACTATTGGATTGATGGTTGTTAATTTTGACTTTTACTAGATGTTGACTCTAGCTAGGGTGACTTGAATAGCATGTTGGGACCCTAGTCTAACTTAAGTCAACCCAAGTTAAGTCATTTAGAATCAAGTTTCATATAGGAGAATAAATGATTAGGTTCACGGACTTTTGACTTAAGGAGTGATTTCCTTTACCATTGAAACTTGGCCCAAGCCTATTAGTCATAACCCTAACCCTAATTCCTCCTTTATTATCCAGCCACATAGGGATCCCCATCCTATATAATCTCTCTTCCTATAGTTCTTGCCTCTTTTGCATCAAATTAACTTTTGGAAAAGAAAGGTATTGGTCATTCTTTCCCAATCCATAACTATTTCATTTTAGTTCCTTTTTGACTCTAGTTTATTGCATTAGAGTCTAATCCCACTCAATTTTCTGTTCATGAAGAGAAATCTCAGCTTTGGTATAATTTAGAGCTATTGGCTTGCAAGGAGAATCATCCTATTTGGGACTTTTTCCTTGTCATTGACACTCTATAGGTAAATACCCTAAACTATGTTTTAATTCTGATTTCTTTGCATGGGTGTGTAGATCTAGGTATCCCCTAGCTGTCCCTCAAGTTTGGTAGAAAACCGTATCCATTTCGTGTCCGTATCGAACACGTATCAATGTGTCAATGTATGTGTTTGTTGAAATGCCACAAAGGATTTTTATCTGTTATTTTTGAAAAGTATTTGAACAAATTTGTTGATTTATACGTATACATTGATTTCCAACTGGACTGAGTTGATTTTGGTGTCGTATCCGTGTCTAAAATAGATACGAACACGCAGCACGACACCCCCGTGCAGTCTCCTGCTACTGCAAGCCTCGTGTTCACTACACGCGCCACGTGGCGGGCTGCCACTTGGCATGGAGGAGGGGGCACACACTGACGTACCACCCCTCGAGTTTGACACGGTCTCGTGTCGTGTCGAGGGAACATAGACATGTGCACCAATTTTACACTATGCGCGCACAGTCAGAACAGCGACTCTGATACGCTATTCGTGTCCCACGCAGATACGTCGGGGATACTGTGCAGCACCCTACGACCTACCCCTACCCCTGGCGAACACGTGGACACAAGCACGCGGCCAATGGCGCACTGTGTCATGTCCATGAGTTTATGTCCTGCCTGTACGACGCAGTCACTGTGTCTGTGCAATTTCGTATGTTTTGTGGAATTGGACACGTCGTGTCCCACTTTGGGGATACGACACACACTGTAATGCATGTTCACACATACACGAATGATTACCAACCCTTTAAATTGATTATTAGTTGTATTTTGAATTCGAATTAATGATTTCCCCAAATTTCTGATATTAGGGCTGTTATTCGATTTCTTCTGAGAATTAAATTGTGTTAACTGATTTTGAATGATTTATTTTCAATGTTTGATCCTATTCTAGGTCTGAGTTTAAATTAGCATATTAGAATTCATGTTAGCTAGGTGTTGGGCTTTTGTAATTGCATTGGAATGTCGTAAACTGGAAACTGTTATGTGTGTGCACTGATTCCTGATTCTCTATTACACACACACATGTACACTCAAACCTGGGACTGAAAACTGTTGTACTGATTTTCTTTATACACACACACACACCCTTACACTAAACTCATACACACACACACATGTACCCAGGGCCTGAGAACACCCTACCTACAGTACACTCACTCACACATTGCTACACACACACACACACACACATTAAAACACACACCCTTACACTAAACTCATACACACACATGTACACAGGGCCTGAGAACACCCTACCTACAGTACACTCACTCACACATTGATACACACACACCCTATCTACAGTATACACACACATGCACTCTAAAACTGAGAATTGGTTTCGAAATTCCTGATACTTCATGTCTTGATACTGAAAATGAATTGACCTAGGTTTCATTTTGGGTGTCGATTTGGTAATAAGTTGAATATGTTCACTGCTCCTTTGTTTCATTTACTAAAAACTGAATGCATGAATGAAATGAATGCATGAATCTAAATTGTTGAGTTTGATTTAACCTTGAGTTCATTTATACAACTGAAATTGAGTTTTAGGTTGGGTTAAAGTTGTATGTATAGGTAAGTTGTTGTTTTGATTTCAAATGGGTTATTGGTTTGAATGTTTGGGAAATCGAAATCAAATTGACATTGGCTAAAAACTAGGATTCAAAACCTAAGAACTCCCACCTAGCAGCATACACAAACACCCTGCCTGCAAACACCACAACTGCACTCCCTGTTACATAGACACCACACACACACATGTGTACCCCTTTTCTTTTCTGAAAACTGAGTTACACTTTGAAAACTTGAGCACACACCATCTCTCTATTTATTTACATGTCTCCCTTATCTAACTATTTCACCCTCTCTATATGCATGTCTACACTATCACTACATTACATGTTGACACTAACACACCCCTCTCTATGCATGTATGTGTTAACATGATATATATATATATCCTCTATATATGAGTATAGCTATGTATCCTCTATATATATGAGTATAGCTATGTGAATGATGATAACATGAATGCAATGTATGTATAGGACTATGCATAAATGAATACATGAATGCAAGCATGAATATAATATAATGTAATGCAATAATGTATGTAATGTATATATTCATATAGTATCTATTTTATATTATGCATTGTTGTGGTTCAGATTGCCTTGTGATTGTGTGTGAGTGCTAGCATAGGCTTGGTTAGGCCTAGTGAGACTTGTTAGACTTGTTTAGGCTAAGATTTGACCTAGTTGACTTAGTTTGACTAGTGTAGTTGGCTAGAGTTGACCAAGTGTTGACTTTAGTCTAGTTTGACCTAGACATCATGCAGATGCACTATACATTTCATTTATCATTCCCGTATACATCTTGACTTGTGTTGCTATGAATAGGAGTCAGATACCTCATCCTGGACAGTATATTCACTTCAGACATTCAGATACCAGGCGAGTACATTCTCTGATCATTTCATAACTTGTTTAGGATTATATTCTTGCTCTAGATTACCTTACTTGATGCTGTCACGATATTATCACAGATTGGTACTATATGGATCCCTATATTGAGATGTTATCCCCTCGGGAGCATCGGATACTTCACGTTATGTGTTTCATGTACATCTTGTATTCCCCGCTCTCATGTTATTCATGTATACTCATGTGCTTCATGTACGTTCATGTACGCTCGTGTACTCTCATGTGCTCTCATGTACGGCCATGTTTCTCATGTGCTTCATATGTAACCTGTACTTCATGTGTACCCCTTTATGGGCCTTCATGTGGAATTCATGTGCACTCAGTTCTAAGCCCTCATGTATACTTCATGTGTACCCATCTATGGGCTTTCATGTGAAAATCATGTGTGTAACATAACTTGTCTGGATCCTTGTGTATTGATTGGGGTATGGGTGAGTATAAATAGTCATGTGAACAATTCCAAAGTAGTATAACCATGTGAGCCTCTTTAGTATATTCATGTACAAATTCAGCCGTTTACATGTCGACTTTATACTCTACATTACTAGTCACTGATAGTTCTCTACTTATAGTAGATATTTCCATTACAGTTCTCTCTTTTACATCATCACTACAACAAAAAACCCTTTTAATGACGGCTAAAAAGCGTCATTAATGACGTACCATGACGCTTTTTTTTTCACAGCAACCGTCATGAAAATGGGTGTTATAATTTTTTTTAAAAGCGTCATAAAATAACCGTCATGAATATGATGAGTTTCTGCTACACTTATTTTCAGCGTAGTTTGAAAGCGTTATGAATAGATAATCTGTATAGACTCAATTCAGCACATTTATAACGCTCAATTCTGCATATTTATATATTACTTTCCAAAAAATTATAGAACAATGCTCAATGTTGCTCAATTCAATTTCAAAACATTCATTTTGGACCATATTCACAAGAAAACATCTAAATGTTATAGAGTACCATTTAATCCAATTACAAATATATACATAATATATATCACCATCTTCATTACATTTTTTTCAAAATAGGACATCCAAATACATATATTTACAACTACTACTAGTAAGTAGACCCTCAAAACTATTAGTACATTGGCTTCAACTTTGAGCACATCAAAACTGTCGGCATCACGTAGCAAAACCCTGAAAAAGATTAAAAAAAAACTTAGTTTGAATTAGAGGATAACTAAGCTAGTTTGATCAAAATACAACACGGTTGGCTCAGAGTGCATAGTAAAACTGCAGGAGCAAAGCTGCCATGTAAAACCAAGTTAACCGCACCTGCAAATTGTAGACACAGTCCAAAAAATGACCAAAGTAAGGTAAAAAAATAGTAGGATCAAAATACATAAGGTTGGCTCATAGTGCATAGTAGAACTACAGAAAATGCCATGTAAAAACAAGTTACCTGCACCTGCAAATTGGAAAAAACCGTCGAGAAAATGACTAAAGTATGGTAAAAAATAGCAGGATCAAAATACATAAGGTTGGCTCAGAGTGCATAGTAGAACTGCAGGAACAAAACTGCCATGTAAAACAAGTTAACCACAACTGCAAATTGTAAAAACAGTCAAGAAAATGACCAAAGAAAGGTAAAAAAATAGCAGTA
The DNA here is from genome assembly GCA_029216955.1 of Iris pallida. NCBI lineage: Eukaryota > Viridiplantae > Streptophyta > Magnoliopsida > Asparagales > Iridaceae > Iris > Iris pallida. The sequence continues at coordinate 3,659,357 of JANAVB010029818.1, read as the reverse complement.
TCAAAATACATAAGGTTGGCTCATAGTGCATAGTAGAACTGCAAGGACAGATTTTTTCAAAACCATAATTCATTGCAATGGAAGTCACAAAACCATATTAGGAATATGTTTGCCCTATGTTTGCACTTGGGGTTTAATCACCATATTAGGAAAATTTCCAGCAGCTCTTAAAAACAAATAATAAATGGAAGACAAAAATAGAATATATTAATAAAACACTGCTATAAAAATGAATAGAAGTTTTAGAAGAGAATATAAATCAGCATATTAGGAAATTTTCATAAGAACGTCAACAAGTAGCTGATGATTTGTCGGTTAAATTTGCTGCATACCGCATCGACAGCTGCCTCAGCAGGACCTCTTATACTAACTAGTGAAGATTCAATGAGCCTGCGATATCCTTGCTCAGGGGCTATCAAGTGAGGTTGGTATCCATCTGCTTCAGTAATCAGCTTTCTTACATTCGCTTGTCAAACTGCAGCCTTTTCAGGGCTGCAGGGAGTTGATTATCAAAAACATTATAGATCTTATCTCCACCAGGATGCCTGTTGGAACAAAATCATCTTTCATAAATTATGTGAAGTGATGAACAAAGAAAATAACTATTACAGCATGATATAATATTCACAAATTAACTTGAAATGTAGTAAATGGGGCAAAAAGATTACTTCAAAATTATATAAGTGGAGCTTCAAATTCAATGGTAACGTAAGATGATATTCTTACCCAAATAAAAATCATAGAAATAGTTGGGATAAATAAAGAACAATCAAATCATCTGAGTAGAGCAATAAGAAAGTTGAATTTAGGAATTGGAAATTCACTTGGAAATATTAATTCTCAATAAAGTATTGACACGTGACTATGGTAACTTTACTCCTGAAAATAAGGTTTCTATTCCAATAAAAATTTGTGTCCTCGTTAATGTCGAAGAGGTAACTTTTCCTTTTAAATCCAAATGTGACTGTATGTACAGTTGAAGCCAAATAAACAAATGAAAGGATTTCGAATCAGTTAAGTGTATTATGACAATAAAAAACATGGAAACTAAATTTGCAATCCTATGATTCTCAACCAGGACCACTATAAACTCGTGGAATCCTGATACACGGTGATGAAACAGGCCCTAACATGAAATCAAAATTGTCCTAAATGTCCATAGATATACATGCATTGCAGATAGTGAATAGCGGAATAGAATGTAAAATCTAGTCATAATTGCTTCTAAAGAAAAGAAGTTCTATAAGCTAACAAGATATACGATACATACACGCCATCAAGATGTTCTTTGTAAATTTGATCGAAAACACGACAAATCTCCATAATCATGTAAAGTTTCCCCTGTAAATGACAAAAGAAAATTAGTAGTGTACAATATTGAGAAAATTCCTTCTGGTAGACAAAGAACAGCTGACAAACAAATGGAGAACGTATTATTGACACAAACAGAAAAATTACTGCTCCACATATAGCATTTTGAATCTCCTATAACTTTAACCATATCGTTTTTCCTTAACCAAAGGAACTTTACTGTCAGAGAAAATGAAGAATTTAACATTACAGTAGCTGTGTTATATTATATAAGAATGAACAACTACAGTGCTCCCCAGATAGGCTTATTGACTGGCCAAGCAAAAAAAAAAACTGTAAGCTCCCTCAAGATGCCACCTACAGAAACTGTTAAAAGTACATGTCTTATTTTATTCATTCCTCCATTCCAGCAAACAATATGTCCATCAAACTGCCAATCTTATTATAAGAAGCATGAATGAAATTTTAGAAGCGTCAAATTAAGTTTATGATGACTTCAAAGGGGACTTACTCCTGCATCTGAAGCAATGGGGTTCCCAAGACGACTCAGCTCAGCCTCAAGGTCAATAATGCTTTTATTTATAAGAGACTGTATTCCTGGAATTCTTGATTTGATTACTTGTTCCAAATGCTGCAAAGAAGTTCTAAACATGTTATACATGCAGATATGTTAAATTATATGCTCCAAGGATGCATGTAGGTTAAGCCATTTCTTACAAAAGAAGACATGCAGCAATAATGGTACCTTTGACATCATCTTCCATAGATGCTCAGAACCCATTCTGTGGGCAAGATGCTTGTACTCTGGGCTATTTTGGAAATATTCACGCTCTCTACGCCGAGCAGCAATCATATCAACACTCTTGTTAATGTCAGCTTGTGAGCGATTTACGACACCAATCCAAGGAAACTGTAATCGGTATGATTTTCCTTCCAGAATCTAAGTGATCCAATTATAAGAAAAAGATCAAAGTAAACATATTGCTTAGAATTATGGAAATACCAACATTTTGAGCAAGATCAGCATCATGATTTAGTCGAAGCAAGAATACAAATGGCAGCAGAACACAAGCATCCAAAATAGCAAAATAAACCCTAATCGAACGAGAGAGAAAGCTCGCCTGAGGTGCAATATGGCCAGGCGATGGTGCGAGCGGGCGTAGCCCGGGTCGAGGCACAGCGCCTCGCGACACTCCTTCACCGCGTCGCGGAGACGGCCGAGGCCGGCCAGCGCCGCGGCGCGATTGTTCCTGCACGCGGCATTGCCGGGGCAGATCTCGACGGCGCGGTCGTAGCAGCGCAGGGCATCCTCGAGCCGCCCCTTCTTGTAATGCTCGTTCCCCAGTTTGGCGAGGCGAGGCGGCCCGAGGGGCAAATGTTTTCGGATCTAGGGTTAGGGTTTTAGAGTTGAAGGAAAGAAAGGAGAAGAAGAGGAGGAGAGGAGAGTGTTAACTTGCTGAACTAGAGTTAGGGTTTTGGAGTTTGGGGAGAGGAGGGAGAAGAAAGGAGGAGAAGGAGAAGATCGGAATATTTTAGGGAAGAGGCGGGCTATAGCAAAGATTTTGCCAAAAATTGAAGTTCAAAAATATTACAAGTTTGCCACCGCTCTAAACTTTTAATAACGCTTTGTTTTATAAACGTTATAAAAAACCCAGAATTAGTCCAAACCGTCATAGAAAAAAGGTATTTTTCAACTTAATAACGCTTATGTATCAGCCGTCATTAAAACTCCTTGTCGAGCGTCATTAAAAGGGTTTTTTGTTGTAGTGCATGTACATTCTTTCAGTTTTCATGTATCGTACTCTCTTGCATGTTTATATTTTCTAACCTGTTATGATCTGCGTGAGATGTATTGTGCTCGCTCCTGTCCTGACTGGACCTGTTGAAAATATTACAGAGGATGATGAGGAACCCTACACCCCTTACTATGGAGCTTGCCTAGATGACACTCGCGACCTGGACCCTTGGGAGGTTCAGGCAACTGCTGAGGATGATACCCATGCATAGTATAGATAGTTTAGACTGTTCTTTCTTTTTCATGTCAGTTGTTGTCTTTGATTTCAGAGTTGTATTATTATGGAGATGTTGAGACTCGTGTTTGTTAACTTTGACTTATGTCACTTCTGTTTGTACCTCAGTTTTGAGGATTTTTTTATCTATTCCATCGTGCTATATTCTATCTCTAGATTGTGATTGAATTGTACCTTCTGTGACTTGGCCTCCAGTTGGAGAGTATTTCATATTGTGTTAGTTATATTCAAGACCTAGAACAACATTCTACCGCCGGTACTACGGCGTAGGCTGGATGTACCCACTTCTCGTGCCCCTACACTGGATGCGGGTCGTGACACACAGGAGGCTGAAGCTCCTTACAGAGATATAGTCCAAGAAGAAGTTATTGTTGCAAGAACAACTGTTGAACCAGAAATCATAGAACCTGTGTCTAAGCGAATGAGGAGACAAAAGGACTTCGGAAAGGATTTTTTACCTATCATGTGGAAGCAGATTCGATTACCTATGATGAGGCAATGAAGACTAGAGACGCTGTCTTTTAGAAGGAGGCTATTTATGATGAGTATGACTCGATAACCTCCAACAACACGTAGGTGTTGGTCGATCTGCCTGAAGAAGCAAAACCAATCGGATGTAAATGGATCTTCAAGAAGAAGATAAAAGTCGATGGAACTGTTGATAAGTTCAAGGTTAGGTTGGTAGCCAAGGGGTTTTCTCAGAAGCAGGGGATTGATTACTTTGACACTTATGCTCCAGTAGCACGAATGACGACCATCAGGATGTTGATTACTCTAAGTGTAATTCATAAGATAGTTATTCATCATATGGATGTTAAAACTGCTTTCCTGAATGGTGAGTTGACTGAAGAGATTTATATACAACAACCAGAAGGATTCGTCGTCAAGGGCCTCAAAGACAAAGTCTACAAGTTGGTGAAATCTCTATATGGTCTGAAGCAAGCTCCCAAGATGTGGCATAAGAAGTTTGATAAAGTCATAAGATCAAACGGCTATAGGGTCAGCGAGACGGAAAAACGTGTATACACAAAGTTTACTAACGGGAGAGAAGTTATCGTTTGTCTGTACGTGGACGACATGCTGATCTTGGATACAGATCTAGCAAGTGTCACTGAGACAAAGAAGTTCCTCTCGACTAAGTTCAACATGAAGGACTTAGGGGAAGCTGATGTTATCCTAGGGATAAAGATCATCTGGACGGAAACTGGAGTGGCATTGTCACAGTCTCATTACATTGAGAAGATGCTCACATGTTATGGGTATCAGGATTTTCCAGGGATAGATACGCCGTATAGGTGTAACAAGAAGCTGAAGCCAAATCCAAGGGAAAGCGTCAAACAGTTTGAGTATCCAAGCATCATCGGGAGTTTGATGTATGCGACTACTGCCACAAGGCCTGACATAGCTTTTGTCGTGAGGATGCTGAGTCGGTTCACGAGCAATCCAGATGTGGAGCACTAGAAAGCTGTGAAGAGGGTTATGAGATACCTCAAAAGGACTCAGAAGTATGCACTGCACTACCGTAGAGATCCAACAGTAGTAAAAGGCTTCAGTGATGCAGGCTGGTGCTCAGAAGTAGAGAGAAAAAGGTCTACATGAGGATACATATTATCAATGGGTGGAGCTGCTATATCGTGGAAGTCGAAGAAGCAGTCTATGCTATCACACTCGTCTATAGAATCTGAGTTTTATGCACTAGCAGTTGCAGATAAAGCAAAATGGCTTCGGAAGCTCATATATGATCTTCCTATGGTTGGTGCGCAGATTCCGGCAGTGCCGATTTATTACGACAACCAGGCAACTGCAACAGGTGGCATCAAATGACCTCTTTAATGGTAAGAAGTGGACTGTGCGATTAAGGTACAGGTCGGTGAATGATCTTATTAAAAGAGGAGTCGTTGCCGTAGTGGATGTTCGGAGCCAGGAGAATCTGGCAGATTCGTTCACCAAAGGTCTCAAGCGTCAGTTGGTTGAAAATACATCATGTAAAATGGGCTCGAAGACACTCTGATATTGTGTCTCTACAATCCTACCTTAAACTTTTATGATATTAGTTCAAAGAAAAATCTACTAGGCATCTAGATTTTGGTTCAAGGGAGGACCATTGACTGGAAGAATATCAGGTGCAGTGGGCAATCCTTTGGTATACTGCGGGGTCACGGACTTTGAATCGCTTACAATGGATGTCACTCCCATTTTTCATAAATAGGGGTAAAATGGTCATTTTTGTATTTTTTGAATTTTAGAAATTTTTATTTAATTTTATTGTTATTTGGGGATTTTTAGAGTCGGGTTCGAATTTCAGCTCATTCCGACTTGTATCGGAGACCCGGGGTAGCTTAGACTCTTATCGGGACCCAAACGTAAGTTAGACATGGCCCGTAAAATTCCATAAATTAGTCTGGTACCTTTAGACATTTCCCCCGTGACTTAATCGGTCAATTTGTAGATTTTAACTTGGCCGTTCCAACCCCGAAAAATTTCTAAGTCAAATTTTGGCCTAAAGGAGGCTTGGAGGGCATTTTGGACATTAGCCAAATGCCCCCAAACCCCCTTACATGGCCGGCCACCATGGGAGGACCCTCCCTCTTCATTCAACTCATCTCCACTCTCAAGTTCTTCCCTAATTTTGAGTTTCCCCCAAAACCTAAACCTAGATTTGAGTTTTGATCTCTCAATCTTCCATTTTCCCCCAAATTTCTTCCATAGAACCTCTCTATATCATCAAGGGAGGGAGCTACCAAAGTTTGGAAAAAAAGTGTAAGGTGGAAGTGTCCATTCTTCAAGAATCTTCGTATCAGAGAGAGTTTCGTTAGGAATCACTCCTAATAGGTGATTATCTATTCTCTAAATCAATTTCCTATGAATTTTATTGATTTTGGAACCCATAGGAACTACACCTTGGTTGTGTCCCTTCATGTAGAGATTAGACGCCTATGGGAGACTCCTAGGAGGACTAGGATTAGTGTTTGTGTCCTTGTGTTTGTGTGTCTATATATATATATATATATATATATATATTTTATATATATAAAAAAATATATTATATATATATATAATATATTTTTTTATATATATAAAAAAAAATATATAAATATATATATATATATATATATATATATATATATATATATATATATATATATATATATATATATATATATATATATATATATATATATATATATATATATGTATATGTATATATATATATATATATATATATATATATATATATATATATATATATATATATATATATATATATATATATATGTAGATGTGTATGTGTGTATGTGTGCCTATATATATATATATATAGATATGTGTGTGTGTGTCAGTGATATATATATACTAGTCATAACCCGTGCCCATAGGGCATGGTTCATTTAAGGTATTTCCCCTCAAAATCTTGGACCCCCAATTTTAAACGAACAATAATAATTATGAGGCCCCATCAAAATATTAAATCCCAACCACTGCTGGATGTGAATTTTCTTTGGATTCTCCATAAAACCCCAGTCTCAATAATGCTCATCCACAACCATTATGAGTGCAAACCCCACTCTTTGGATTTCCCATAAAACCCCATTCTCAATAATGCTCATTTCCCATAAAACCCCACCCTCAATAATGCTCATCCATAACCATTATGAGTGCAAACCCCACTATTTGGATTCGCCATAAAACCCCACAACCGTTGATTCACCAAGATTAAATCCCAACCACTCTTTATCTTGGCACAGTCAGCCCTAGGATTCAAAAACCTTTGTGTTTTGTATTATATATATATATATATATATATATATATATATATATATATATATATATATATATTTATTTTTTTTAGGGAAACAAAAACTTTTATTGAAAGATAGGCGCAAAATGCCGAAGCCTATACAAGTAAGCGCGCCATGCGCGAAGACCGACTCAAAACAAAGAGAAAAGCACAAGGTGTTGCCCACAAAACGGTGACTGGACCGGGCATCAGAATGTTAGGAACACAAATCGAGTTCCCAAGGGAACCACGACCCTGCCACGATCAGCAGTCAAGTGCGGCCCAAAACTGGTTCGAGGTGTGAGAGCACCACATCTTTCTTTTGACGATTTGTCGAACCACCTCACTGTACAATTGCGGAGGCTGGAATTGACGGCCCTCGAATCTATACTTGTTTCTGTTTTTCCATAAAACCCAAAAAGCGGCGGCAGCGACGATCTGATGTCCGTGGGACATGTTCCAGCTGGCCATTAGATCGTTGATGCCCCCGGTTGTGGGTATCATTTTGCATCTGGAGTGAAGGTTCGTCCAAATGTGAGAAGCAGACTCCCCAGAAATCAGAACGTGCTCGACGGATTCGGAATGGTGTTCAACACAGCAGTGGCATCTGGATGCCAGGCTATATCCGAAGGATTTAACGGCATCATCCGTGGGGAGTTTTCCGCGCGCGGCGCGCCAGAGAAGAATGGACCATTTCGTCGGAATACACGTGTGCCAAAACTTGGCGGAAGGTGAATTCGTGGTATGTATTTCTCTGAGGATGGCTCTAGCCGAAGCAAGGGTGAAGATACCTTCCTGGTTGGGTGACCATCTGAGCGCGTCCTGAGTGTCAATGATCGACAGATTAGAAGCGCCCAAGCTCGCCGCGGCAGCCGGTCCAAACCAGTCATGCACCCTATCCCAATTCCACCCAGACGCGTCATCATCCCATAAATCACGGATCTCGCACATCGGCGGAGTAATATCGTTTGGCCTGAGGATATAGTCCCCCAGCCATCGTTCCTTGCAGGCCCACGAATGTCCATTGCCCAGGGTCAGTCGACAGTGTGGTTCCGCCAGGAGACGTCCACGGATGATGCGACGCCACGACGCGGATGATCTGTTATTGGCCGGCGCCTCAGTTAAATGACAGAATCTGGAGTATCTCGCGCGCATGAACCTGGTCCAGATGGAGTATTCAGTGCGAATTTTCCACCACAATTTAGCCGAGAGGGCGTTGACCATATGTGCAAGCCTGCAGAATCCCAGACCACCCTCCTCAGTAGGTTTGGCCATGGTAGCCCAACTGGCCCAGTGATACTTGTTCTTGCCCTCGAGATGACCCCAAAAAAAGTTGGCGAGGATGGATTCGATAGAAATTAGAGGATGAGAAGAGAGGGAATAGAAGGGAAGAAAGGTAAGCAGCAGCAGCAGCAGCTATAGGGGGGTTTGGGCTGCTGCCCCCCCCCCCCCCCATCACAGCAGCTATAGCAGCAGCAACAACAAGCAGTATTATTAGCAGCAGCAGCAGCAGTTAAAACAGCAGCAGTAGCAGCTATGGCAGCTGCCATAGCCCCCCCTTTAGCCCTATATACCCCATATATATATATACTTATATACCCATATATATACGTATATATATCCCTATATGTATACTTATATACTCCCAAAGATAACCTCCAACTAGTCATAAACGAGTAGTATTAGAATGGGATTTTGAATGAGTGGGAGTGAATTAGGAAATTAATAGATAGTGAGTGAGAGGGGGATTTTGAGTTCCGAGTGTCGGAACGCGTCCAAATTTGAATGAGACTTAGATAATGTAAATTAGATTTTGTGGGTAGGCTCCTAGGTTAAAATCGGAGTTTCGTGTGGGATTAGGAGGATGGTATCGCACGATATCAGAGTATCTCGCGATACTCAAGATAATCGGTAAATCGACAACATATACCATAAGATGGACTGGATGTCCACTTTACCTAGGAAGCTTGGTAGGTAGTGATAGTGTAGGCTAGTGTCCTACTACCCTAGGAAGCCGGGAGTGAAACTCCTAAGATAAAGCTACTTGGCCTTAGTACTAGAGTAGAAGGGTAAATGGGATAAGTAGGGATAATACCCATTTTTCAAATATGAGTTTAATACTTTAAGATATAGTTAAAATTAGGTTATTATGGTTGGTAACAGTTAGGAATAGTGGACTTGGACTAGCTTTGACCTTGGTTGACCACGGTTGACTATTTTGACCAAAAGTTAACCGAAAGTCAACCGAATCCTAAAGATTGACTAGAACTTGACCAAACTTGAACAGTTGACCCAAGTCAACTGTTAGTCAACATTAGTCAAGTTTGACCTAAAGTTGACCTAGAGTTGACCTAGGGTTGACCAGAGTTGACCAGTTGACCAAAAGTCAACTGTAAGTCAACTTTTGACTTAAATCGAACTAGTTTAATTCCGTTTGACTTGCATTGACCCACTTTGACCTAGTTAGGCCTAATATGACTTAGATTGACCTTGTACAATCTAGTTTGACCTTGTTTGACCTTGTTTGACCTAGATTGACTTAGTTTGACGTGTCTTGACCTAGTTTGACTCAGTATGATTTAATTTCACTTCCAAACCATTATATTGATACAGTATTCCATCTATAGGTCCTCGAGGCACTGTTCTTGGACTTAGTCGATCTATCTATCATATTACAGGCGAGTACATTCTATGATAACTTTTCCAATTTATGATGATTGTTATAATTCATGTAATTAGTGTAGATATGCTTGTTCTCGACACATTGGTCACACGGATTGGTATTCATGGATCCCGACATGAGATGTTATTTCTCGTTATCTTGGTATATCTTGTGCAAGCCTCCTTGTAGTTCTTGTGCAGTATATGGATACTGATTCTCGAGGAGACTTGCTCTCTTTTTGCAGAATCCTGTATCGTAACGTGTCTTGCTTAGATCCACTCTACCAGTCGGGGGCGGAGGAGTATTAGTGTAGATATGTGACCAAGCCTATTGTGTGCTAATTGTGCATAGATTGATTGTGAGTGTTGATCATACACCCCACGTATGGTTAGCCAGGCCTGTTACATTGTGCAATGTCCCAAGCCGGCCACATGTTGTAGCTAGTACTCACACACCTAGATAGATGATTCTTGATTCTTGTATATGCCATGATCAGTTTTACTTGCCTTGTCCTAGCTCTAGATTTACAGCTTACCTTGCCATAATACTCACATGTACATTTCATAATTTCTTGTATATACTCTCTATTTACAGTCTTATAGCTTTTGTCATATCTTGTGAACTGTTGTTAGTTGATTGTACTCGTTCCATCCTGACTGGATATGTTGACAAAATATTATAGATGCTGATGAGGAGGATTACAGTACCTACTACGGTCCGGATGACGTAGTGGGCTTAGACCTGGAGACCTTGGTTCACCAGGGCTTAGCTCCGCCTGACGAGACTTTACCTATTATTTAGTTAGAGTTGTTTGGACAGGACCTTGTCTCCAGCTTGCTACTTATGCATATGTTATTATATTTTGGGATTGTATAACTTTATTACTTTGTCTTTCTCTCTCGTTGTTGAGCTGGATATTGTACTTGTAGTTTTTATCTATCTAGTTCGTGCCATGATTCTTCCTTCTAGATTGTGATTGAGCTTATCAGTATTTTATATTATATACCTCCGTGCGGAGATGACATGTTATTATATACTGTTGTTCGCTAGTAGACCTACAGCGTTCTACGCCGTTTTTACGGTGTAGGCTGGGCATCGTTACGCACTTGTGCCCCTATCTAGGATACGGGTCGTGACACATTTTTAGTGGTGGTCCATGCAGGTCGAAGGTCGCAATTAGTACGATGTCGTAGTGGCGCTCGACTTAGAGTGTTGTTACGAGCCTGCGGTACGTATCTAGGATAGGCTATAGGCTAAGTTACTCAATCACAAAATAGGAAAACTTTCACTTGCTGATCTTTTAACTGTCCTTCTTGATATTGATTTTTGCGTTCTAATTGTCCTCCTTGATATAATATTTCATGTGCCATATTGATTTCCTTCTTTTATTCTATCTTCAGGATGGTGCAGACCAGGTCCCAGCATCCTGAGTCCGCGGACGCGGAGAGGTCTGCTATGACTCGCAGACCTGATCCAGACACTCCTGTTGCAGTCGGGGTGTCGGCAGCAGCACTTGGGGGTGCTTCTCTGCCAGTTTCGAGGGCTGACCCCGGGGTTGCTACGACTATTCCGGCTGCAGTACCAGTAGTTGATATGGGCGCTCTTCCTCCTCCTGCACAACGGATTCCTCCGCCAGTTACAGATGTACTTCCACCTCCACCTCCTCTGCCTACAGATATTGGGCAAATGCTTACTTTCCTCCAGCAAATGCTGGAGACTCAGAGAGCCCAGGCCAAGGCTCAGCAGAGGCAGACAGACGCGATACGTCAGGGCATGGAGGATGCCCATCAGTTGGCCCTTACAGCCGTAGAGCAGAGGGCTCCGCATCATGGGACGCGACTGAGGTACGAAGATATCCAGGACTTCAAGAAGCTCGGGTCCCGTGACTTTAACGGGACCGAGGGTGTGGTCTATGTCGATGATTGGCTCGAGGATATCGAGCGGCAGATGAGGGCCTCCCGCCTCGCAGACGACCAGAAGGTCGAGACGGTAGGTTTATAGTTGCTAGACATTGCACGCACCTGGTTCAGGAACGAGCCATCCCTAGCTGGAGAGGGCCATACTTGGGCAGAGTTCAAGCTTCTCATCAAGGAGAAGTTCTTTTTCCCTACAGACAAGATCGACCTGGTGCGGCAGTTCCAGGATCTGCAGCAGGGCAGTTTATTTGTGGAGGAGTACGCCGCAGAGTTCGACCGTCTAAGCCGATACGTAGAGTACATGGTTCGAGACCCGGAGATCAGGACGAGCCGTTTCAGGGAGGGGCTGACTTGGGATATCAAGATCCTCATTCCCTCCTTCTATGAGACTTATACCCAGATCTACGCGGAGGCCCGCAAGGTAGAGCGGGAGTGGGACTTGAAGCCCAAGAGGGAGCGTAATCTTTTTTCGGGGGCTACTAGCAGCGCGGGGGCTGCTAAGCGCCCTCAGCTTCAGCATCATTCTTTCCAGCATCACCAGCCGCAGGTTCAGGCCAGAGCACCGGTTCAGCAGGTGCAGCACACTCAGCAGAGGCAGGCACAGCATGGGGCTTTTTGCAACTTCTGCAAGAAGCCTGGTCATACTTTTGAGGTTTGTCGGAAGAGGCTAGGAGTGTGTCTCTTTTGCGACGGTGCAGGCCATCAGTTGAGGGAGTGTCCAGTGAAGCCTCGTATTACTGGTACAGCTCAGAGGGCGCCGGCGAGAGTACCTGCAGTGTAACTGAGGGGTCCACTTCCGACCCAGCAGCAGCGGTTTGCACAGCATCACCAGCAGCGGGGTGTTCAGGGCAGGGCTTTTGCTCTTGTAGCCGAGGAGATCGAGCCAGTCGCAGATGTAGTTGCAGGTTCGGTTCTTCTTGATTCTTTTCCTGTCTTAGCATTGTTTGATTCAGGTGCTACGCACAGTTTTGTGTCAGTTTCTTTTGCACTTAAGCACAATATTATTGCTGAATATCTGGGTAGGACTTGCAAGATTATGACCGGGGGAGGTATTATCCTGGTTAATAATATTTGCAAGGGGTAGAGAGTTACTCTGGGAGGCCGGGATTTGAGCGCGTGCTTGCTCGTAATGCCACTTCTGAGGTACGATGTGGTACTCGGTATGGACTGGTTGAGCAGGCACCATGCTAGCATAGATTGTAGAGCAGACAGAGTATTGTTTAGTCCGCCAGGAGAGCCAGAGTTTCAGTTTGTCAGAGGAGCAGCGGAGCCGGAAGATGGATTCTGTGGAGCCTTGTTGGCGGGGCAGGAGTTGACGCATCCATTTATTGCAAATTTCTTGGATATCTTTCTCGAGGAATTGCCGGAGATGCCGCCGGACAGAGATGTTGAGTTCACGATAGACTTGATGCCGGGCGCTGAGCCTATTTCTTAGCATGTCTATCAGATCAACAACAGCGAGTTGGCGGAGCTGAAGAAGCAAGTCGACGAGCTGCAGGACAAGGGCTTTATCAGATCCAGTTCTTCGCCTTGGGGTGCGCCAGTCCTGTTTGTTCCGAAGAAGGACGGTACGATACGGATGTGTATCGACTACTGAGCGCTCAACAACCTCACTATCAAGAACAGGTAGCCTTTGCCCAGGATTGATGACTTGTTTGATCAGTTGAGCGGCACGAGGGTGTTCTCGAAGATAGACTTGCGATCGGGGTACCATCAGCTGAGAGTGAAGGGGGATGACATTCCGAAGACTGCTTTTTATACCCGCTATGGCCAGTATGAGTTTACCGTCATGCCGTTTGGGTTGACTAACGCCCCGGCGGTATTCATGAACTTGATGAATAAGGTATTCCATCCATACCTTGACATGTTCGTGGTGGTCTTCATTGATGACATTCTCATCTATTCGCAGACGCCTGAGGAGCACGAGGAGCATCTGCGGGTTATGTTGGAGACTCTGAGGAGGGAGCAGCTGTATGGGAAGCTGTCGAAGTACGAGTTTTTCTTGGATCGAGTGGAGTTCCTGGGCCATGTTGTATCCGGTGATGGGATTTCAGTGGATCAGAGGAAGATCGCGGCGGTAGAGTCTTGGTCGACACCCAGTTCAGTTGTCGAGATTCGAAGCTTTCTGGGTTTGGCAGGCTACTATAGGAAGTTCGTGTAGGACTTCTCTCGAATAGCAGAGTCGATGACTAGACTCACCAGGAAGGACGTGGAGTTCATCTGGACTGATAAGTGTCAGGCTGCTTTCGAGAAGCTGAAGAAGAGGTTGACATCGGCTCCTATTTTGACGTTGACATCTGGGTCCGGAGGATTCACGATCTACAGTGATGCTTCGGAGAAGGTTCTGGGTTGCGTTCTTCAGCAGCATGGGAAGGTAATTGCTTATGCATCTAGGCAGTTACGGCCACATGAGAAGAACTACCCGACTCATGATTTAGAGTTGGCAGCAGTCATATTTGCCTTGAAACTGTGGAAACACTATTTATACGGAGAGCGTGTAGAGATCTTCACGGACCACAAGAGCTTGAAGTACGTGTTTACCTAGAAGGAGCTGAATATGAGGCAGAGACGATGGTTAGAGCTGATGAAGGATTTTGATATATCCTTACAGTACCATCCGGGGAAGGCTAACGTGGTTACGGATGCTTTGAGTAGGTATCCCGTGGCCATGTGTTTGACGATGGATCATCACCTTCTGGCAGATCTGGAGAGCTTGGGCATAGAGGCGATAGTTTCTGGGTTTGAGGAGCAGATGTAGGGTCTTTATGTGCAGTCAGAGCTGATGGACAGAGTCAGAGCAGCTCAGTTTGAGGATGAGGCTCTGAGGGTCATCAGGGAGCAGGTCCGGGCAGGACTGTTGGATGAGTTCTCTATAGCGGGGGATGGGTCATTAGGCATGGTACCAGATTGTACGTGCCGAACGGAGGACTTCGGGAGGAGGTTCTTCAGGAGGTGCATCGTTCTCAGAACTCTATGCATCCTGGGGCCAACAAGATGTACAGAGACTTGAGACAGCATGTTTGGTGGTATGGCATGAAACGTGAGGTGGCTCAGTTCGTTTCTAGATGCTTGGTGTGCCAGCAGGTGAAAGCCGGGAGGCAGAGACCAGGTGGATTGCTCCAGCCACTACCCATTCCTGAGTGAAAGTGAGAGCATATCACTATGGACTTTGTGTCTGGACTTCCGCGCTCTCCAGGAGGGAAGGATGCGATTTGGGTCATTGTTGATCGATTGACCAAATCGGCCCACTTTTTGCCTTTCAAGGTGGGTTCGTCTACGGAGAGGCTGGCCGAGATGTACGTACGGCAGATAGTCCGATTGCACGGGATTCCAGTGAGCATAGTCTCGGATCGGGACAGCCGATTCACTTCCCACTTCTGGAGGAGTTTGCAGCTTAACTTGGGTACATCGCTCAAGTTCAGTACCGCATACCACCCCCAGACAGACGGGCAGTCGGAGAGGACGATTCAGACCCTTGAGGATATGCTTCGTGCCTGTGTCTTGGACTTCGGGGGATCTTGGGAGGACCACCTTCACTTGGTAGAGTTTGCTTACAACAACAGCTACCAAGCTAGTATAGAGATGTCACCTTTCGAGGCTCTATACGGACGGAGGTGCCGTACTCCCTTGTCTTGGGATGATATCGGCGAGAGGGTTTTGCTTGGCCCTGAGATGGTAGTGGATGCTGCGGAGAAGGTCATGGTTATCAGAGATAGACTTCGGGTGGCACAGGACAGGCAGCGGCATTGGGCCGATAGCCACCGGAGGCCGTTGGAGTTTGAGGTATAGTTTAGATTTTCTAGTATTTGAGTCTGATTGTGATTGTTTTAGATCAAGCTTTAAGTCTTGTGTTTTTGTTCTATGTTGGTGATCTTGTGTTTCTGCAGATTTCTTCGACGCGTGGCACGATTCATTTTGGTGGCGGCGGAAAGCTTAGTCCACGATACATCGGACCCTTCCGTATCTTGGGCAGGGTCGGTGCAGTGGCTTACCGACTGGAGTTATCGCCCGCACTAGAGGGAGTGCACAACGTGTTCCACGTGTCGCAGCTGAGACGGTACGTGGCAGATCCCAGTCACGTCTTGGACCACTCCGAGATCGAAGTGGGACCGACTCTCAGCTATCCAGAGAAGCCGGTTGAGATCTTGGACCGAAGAGAGAAGGTGCTCCGGAACCAGGTCATTCCCTTGGTTCGCATTGCATGGAGGCACCACTCTCCAGGTGAGTCTACCTGGGAGAGAGAGGATGACATGCGGGAGCGATTTTCATATCTCTTCGAGCCTTGAGGTAAAATTTTTTCTTTTCTTCCATTGTTCTTTTATATTGCTGTGTTAGTTTCTCATTCAATTTCGAGGACGAAATTTTTTTAAGGTGGATAGACTTGTCACTCCCATTTTTCATATATAGGGGTAAAATGGTTATTTTTGCATTTTTGTGAATTTTAGAAATTTTTATTTAATTTTATTGTTATTTGGGGATTTTTAGAGTCGGGTTCGAATTTCAGCTCATTCCGACTTGTATCGGAGACCCGGGGAAGCTTAGACTCTGATCGGGACCCAAAATTAAGTTAGACATGGCCCGTAAAATCCCACAAATTAGTCTGGTACCTTTAGACATTTCCCGCGTGACTTAATCGGTCAATTTGTAGATTTTAACTTGGCCGTTCCAACCCCGAAAAATTCCTAAGTCAAATTTTGGCCTAAAGGAGGCTTGGAGGGCATTTTGGACATTAGCCAAATGCCCCCAAACCCGCTTACACGACCGGCCACCATGGGAGGACCCTTCCTCTTGATTCAACTCATCTCCACTCTCAAGTTCTTCCCTAATTTTGAGTTTCCCCCAAAACCTAAACCTAGATTTGAGTTTTGATCTCTCCATCTTCCATTTTCCCCCAAATTTCTTCTATAGAACCTCTCTATATCATCAAGGGAGGGAGCTACCAAAGTTTGGGAGAAAAGTGCAAGGTGGAAGTGTCCATTCTTTAAGAATCTTCGTATCGGAGAGAATTTTGTTAGGAATCACTCCTAATAGGTGATTATCTATTCTCTAAATCAATTTCCTATGAATTTTATTGATTTTGGAACCCATAGGAACTACACCATGGTTGTGTCCCTTCATGTAGAGATTAGAGGCCTATGGGAGACTCCTAGGAGGACTAGGATTAGTGTTTGTGTCCTTGTGTTTGTGTGTCTATATATATATATATATATATATATATATATATATATATATATATATATATATATATGGACACACACACACACATAAATATATATATATATATATATATATATATATATATATATATATATATATATATGGACACACACACACAATATATATATATTTTATGTGTGTGTGTGTGTCCATATATATATATATATATATATATATATATATATATATATGGACACACACACACACATAAAATATATATATATATATATATATATATATATATATATATATATATATATATATATATATATATATGTGTGTGTGTGTGTGTGTGTGTGTATGTGTGCCTATATATATATATATATATATATATATATATATATATATATATATATATATATATATATATATATATATATATATGTAGATGTGTATGTGTGTATGTGTGCCTCTATATATATATATATATATATATATATATATATATATATGTGTGTGTGTGTGTGTGTGTGTGTGTGTGTGTGTGTGTGTGTGTGTGTGTGAGATATATATATATATATATATATATATATATATATATATATATATATATATATATATATATATATATATATATATATATAGAGTGAGTTAGAGGAAGAGATTTTAAGGATTTTAGATAAAGAGATTGGAGGGAATGAGAGGAAGAGATTGAGAAATTAGAGGGTGAGAAGAGAGGGAATAGAAGGGAAGAAAGGAGAGCAGCAGCAGCAGCTATAGGGGGGTTTGGGCTGCTGCCCCCCCCCCCCCCCCCTCCCATCACAGCAGCTATAGCAGCAGCAACAACAAGTAGTATTAGCAGCAGCAACAGCAGCAGGTAAAACAGCAGCAGTAGCAGCTATGACAGCTGCCATAGCCCCCCCCCCCCCCCCCCCTTTAGCCCTATATACCCCCTATATATATATACTTATATACCCATATATATATACGTATATATACCCCTATATGTATACTTATATACTCCCAAAGATAACCCCCAACTAGTCCTAAACGAGTAGTATTAGAATGGGATTTTGAATGAGTGGGAGTGAATTAGGAAATTAGTAGGATAGTGAGTGAGAGGGGAATTTTGAGTTCCGAGTGTCGGAACGCGTCCAAATTTGAATGAGACTTAGATAATGTAAATTAGATTTTGTGGGTAGGCTCCTAGGTTAAAATCGAAGTTTCGTGTGGGATTAGGAGGATGGTATCGCACGATATTATTGAGTATCTCGCGATACTCAAGATAATCGGTAAATCGATAACATATACCGTAAGATGGACTGGATGTCCACTTTACCTAGGAAGCTTGGTAGGTAGTGATAGTGTAAGCTAGTGTCCTACTACCCTAGGAAGCCGGGAGTGAAACTCCTAAGGTAAAGCTACTTGGCCTTAGTACTAGAGTAGAAGGGTAAATGGGATAAGTAGGGATAATACCCATTTCTCAACATATGAGTTTAATACTTTAAGATATAGTTAAAATTAGGTTATTATGGTTGGTAACGGTTAGGAATAGTGGACTTGGACTAGCTTTGACCTTGGTAGACCACGGTTGACTATTTTGACCAAAAGTCAACCGAAGCCTAAAGATTGACTAGAACTTGACCAAACTTGACCAGTTGACCCAAGTCAACTGTTTGTCAACGTTAGTCAAGTTTGACCTAGAGTTGACATAGGGTTGACCAGAGTTGACCAGTTGACCAAAAGTCAGCTGTAAGTCAACTTTTGACTTAAATCGACCTAGTTTAATTCCGTTTGACTTGTATTGACCCACTTTGACCTAGTTAGGCCTAATATGACTTAGATTGACCCTGTACAATCTAGTTTGACCTTGTTTGACCTAGTTTGACTTAGTTTGACGTATCTTGACCTAGTTTGACTCAGTATGATTTAATTTTACTTCCAAACCATTATATTGATACAGTATTCCATCTATAGGTCCTCGAGGTACTGTTCTTGGACTCAGTCGATCTATCCATCACATTACAGGTGAGTACATTCTCTGATAACTTTTTCAATTTATGATGATTGTTATAATTCATGTAATTAGTGTAGATATGCTTGTTCTCGACACATTAGTCACACGGATTGGTATTCATGGATCCCGACATGAGATGTTATTCCTCGTTATCTTGGCATATCTTGTGCAAGCTCCCTTGTAGTTCTTGTGCAGTATATGGACACCGATGCTCGAGGAGACTTGCTCCCTTCTTGCAGAATCTCGTGTCGTAACGTGTCTTGCTTGGATCCACTCTACCAGTCGGGGGCGGGGAAGTATTATTGTAGATATATGGCCAAGCCTATTGTGCGCCTATTGTGCATAGATTGATTGTGAGTGTTGATCATACACCCCACGTATGGTTAGCCAGGCCTGTTAATATTGTGCAATGTCCCAAGCCGGCCACATGTTGTAGCTAGTACTTACACACCTAGATAGATGATTCTTGATTCTTGTACATGCCATGATCAGTTTTACTTGCCTTGTCCTAGCTCTAGATTTACAGCTTACCTTGCCATGACACTCACATGTACATTCCATGATTTCTTGTATATACTCTATATTTACAGTCTTATAGCTTTTGTCATATCTTGTGAACTGTTGTTAGTTGATTGTACTCGTTCCATCCTGACTGGATATGTTGACAAAATATTACAGATGCTGATGAGGAGGATTACAGTACCTACTACGGTCCGGATGACGTAGTGGGCTTAGACCTGGAGACCTTGGTTCAGCAGGGCTTAACTCCGCCTGACGAGACTTTACCTATTATTTAGTTAGAGTTGTTTCGACTGGACCTTGTCTCCAGCTTGCTACTTATGCATATGTTATTATATTTTGGGATTGTATAACTATATTACTTTGTCTCTCTCTCTCGTTGTTGAGCTGGATATTGCACTTGTAGTTTTTATCTATCTAGTTTTCGTGCCATGATTCTTCCTTCTAGATTGTGATTGAGCTTATCAGTATTTCATATTATATACCTTCGTGCGGAGATGACAGGTTATTATATATTGTTGTTGGCTAGTAGACCTACAGCGTTCTACGCCGTTTTTAGGTGTAGGCTGGGCGTCGTCACGCACTTGTGCCCCTACCTAGGATGCTGGTCGTGACAATGGACGAAGCTTCGGGATCCGAGGAAGAAGAAGAATGAGTCAAAGGTATGACCAAAAAACAAAAAAAGAAGAAAAAAAAACTTTAAAACATTAAAAAAAAACTAAAAAACTTTAAAACAAAACTTGAAAAAAAAACTTTAAAACTTTAAAACAAAATTTAAAAAAACTTGGAAAGAAAAACTTAAAAACAAAACTTAAAAGAAAAAAACAAAAAACAAACAAATAAAATTAGAACAAAAAAAAAACTTAAAATAAAAAAAACCAAATAATCAAAAAATAACAAAAAATATAAACTTGAGACAAATTTTTTTAACTCTGCCTATGACGAGCAAAACTTGCATTATCGGTCCCAAGCCCGGATAAAAGAGGAGGAAAAAAATAAAACAAAGTAAAAGAAGAAAAAGGGTAAATTGCAAAGAACCCTTCGTTAGATTGCCGTCTTTTGCATAGAAAGACATATTAGAAAATTTAAGCAGTTTGCACCTCCTTAGATTTTTGGCGCGAGCAAAAAATTCCCTACCATCTATTAGCCGTTAGAAATGGCCATTAAGGACGTTTAAAAAAAAAAAATCTAAACTACCCTCCCCCCTTCCCTACCAGCCCACCCACCCTTTCCCTCCGCTGGCCAGCCCCCCCTCCTCCCTCCGCCGGCCAGCTTTCCGTCCCGCCTCGGCCAACCCCCCGAACCACCCCTCCGCGTCTCCTCACCGCCCCCTCCTCTTCCTCCCCGCCCCTTCCTCCACCCTGCCTCGGCCAACACCCCCCCCCCTCCGCGTCTCCTCCCCGCCCCCTTCCCTACCAGCCCCCCTCCTCCGCGCGCCCCGCCTCGGCCAACCCCCCGAAACCCCCCTCCGTGTCTCCTCCCCGCCCCCCTCCTCCTCCTCCCCGCACCACCGGAGAGAGGGGGAGGGGGAGAGAGAGTGAGGGAGGGATAAAATGGTCTTTACATACCCAACTTAATATCAGTTAACAGAAATGGGACCTAATGAGCAGATTTTATACGTTAATGAATTTTAAGAGCATGTGGTCTTTCTATGCAAAAGGCGGCAATCTAACGAGAAATATTTTTGCACTTTACCCAAAAAAAAATTTAAACCTTAAAATTAAAACTTAAACAGAAACAAAAAAAATAAATTAAATTAAAAGAATACTTAAAAAGAACAAAATAACAAAATAAACTTAAACTAAAAGAAAAAAAAAGAACATACATTTAAAAAAAAAATCCTAAAAAAAACTCAAAAAAAAAAAAAAAAATCCGACCCGGCCCCCTCATCGAACCGGACTGGACCGGCCCAGCCTAGCCCTACCCAAGCCGGGTCATGGGCCGGGCTGGGCTCAGTCAAGCCGAACCGGTCCGAGCTGGGTTCGGACCAAGTCCGGTTGGACCCGGTCTTCTTGGACGCGGTCCGTCCCGGGTCGGACCGAATCACACCATGACACCAAAAGAGGAATTTTCTAATCTATTTTTTTTTTGGTTACTAATGGTGTTTTCCTGTGACAGTCGAATGCTGTTAGAGAAAAACAAAAAAAACAAAAAAAACTGTTAGAAATATAACAACTTTATAAATAACACACATATTACAACAACCTGAAGAAAACAGTTTTCATTCTCCCCATTTCTTTCGTGAACCCTAAAACGTCTTCTGGTAGTGCTTCTCCTGCTTCCGTGTGCTTTTCCCCATTTCTTCCCATCGGCTGATATGCTTCTTCCGGGTGGAGCTTCTCAGGTAAAGGTAAGATAATTTTTCTTCATTTATTTTTTGATTTCGATATTTTATTTGCAAGAAGCAGTCGTCCATATCTGTGTGTGTGTATGTTTTTTTTTTTTCAAGAACCAGACATTTTTTTTCCTCCGGCTGTGTATTTTTTAAATTTTTCTTCTGTTCTTCTACACCTACCTATGAGTTTCGTTCAATTTTTTGTTCAATTTTCTTATGATTCTTCTAGACTATGGGATCCCTTATTTTTTTTCTTATGTAAGGACAGCCCTAGCTCTGTTATTTGTTTGTTATTTTTCTTATGTAAGGACATCCCAGTCTATTAACTTCTGATCATGGCATTTTGGTCCAGCTCGTGATATCTTGGATTATGCTCCTGTTACTCTGATCTGGCACTTGAGGTATTGCGTCTAAACAATAATTTTTTGCTCCAAGGTCATGAAATCTTACTTTCACTTGGTATATAGCTATCTTGGATCTAGTATTATTGGTACTCATATGATCTGTGCTTGGTAAGACATTTTTATGGAGTTCCTTATATTTGACTTCATTCAATCTTTTTTGCTTCACCCAATCTTCTATGAGATCTGAGTTATCAGACACATCTTCATAATCAGGCTGGTTCCTTACTTTTATGCACATAAAGATCCTAACATCATGGTATATCTGTAGTTATTGCAGAACAATTTTTCTTTCGTGGTTGGAAATGTATGATTGAATTTCATTTTGTCTTGGTAGTATATAGTTCTTAACTTATACTCCCTCATACTTGGGAATGTTTGGAGTTCGATCTCCAACTACATGAGTGCATGGATAACTACTGATGACCCCAAATTTTTTGACTGCACAGCACAATATGTGACTGTAAATCTCTTCTAGAATAGTGACATTGAGTCATATATATTTATAGATCGATCACTTGGGCAGTGGTGGTAAATCTCAGCGCGCGTCCACCTGTATACATAGTTAAGACTTTAAACTGTCATTTTCTCAGGAATTCCTTAGGATTCTTAAGACCCATGGATATGCCGTCCTGATCCATCAAAGATTAATATGTAGTACACCGGAAAAACTGGTTGTCTTTATAGCTGTCAAACGGCACATTCAGTTTCAAATCGTGCTAAAAACAAGAAGGCGCCTAGCAGCAACAACTCTCTCTCAAATGCACCTAGTCAAGCATGCATGCATTATTGTTTATCCATAAACATCCAAGCGTTTCTCCATAGCTCCAAGCAACCTTTTGATCATATCGTTATTTAGTTAAATGCAAAGTTATTGAATAACCTAAATTCAAAGTTATTGGCATATCATAGTCCTAGGACATTTTAAATGACAAATAATTATCTACTTGTCTTCACGATCTAATTTATCTTTAATCTTTCTTGTTTATTCAAGGGAGTGGCTTAAAAATCCACATAGAAATAATGTTGAATACATGGAAGGTGTTCAATGTTTCATGAACTTTGTGAAGAACCACTCGCTACCCGGGATTAGCACATGTCCACGCCCTTGCATGAAGTGCAAAAATTCTAAAAGATTTCTTTTTGAAATAGTTGAGAAACACTTGGTCATATTTGGTATAGAACCAATGTATGATGAGTGCTGCTTTCATGAGGGCTAGGGTTTCATCATAATATAAAAGCAATTTCCAATAAAAGAATGATATGGACACACATGAGGGCTAGGGTTTTATATTATGATGGAAGTTTGAGTTGGTGACTGACTAAATATTTTGTTTAGCAAAAAAATTATACAAAAAAAATTGTGATATTATTAATATTTGAGTTATATATTAGTATAAATATAGAATTGAAAATTATATTCACGACATGGTATGCTTATAACTTTGTCCACAATAAACAATTCTAGTATGTGGTCACTGGGTTCAAATTCAGTACAACCTCGGTAATTTGATATCTGATAAATCAATAATTTTGGTTAAATAATATTTTTGTCATGTTCCGTGATATAACGTAATAAATAGTTGGTTAAATTTATAAAATAGTATATTATAAAAAGTTTATATATGTTCCATGAAGTATATAAAGTAATAATTTTTTGATATACATAGTGTTTATGATTCGACTACGAGGCCTTCACTAAAATATATGACTCAATCGATGCTTGTTTATTTTAATTTTAGAATTGTTCGTATCTGATATTGTCCCTTAACTTACTTGCAAATTTTCTCTCCCTAAAATCTAATTTTTTTTAATTGTTTTTATACTATCTATATGAACTTTAATGTGCTCACAATTTTTTTACGCAATTTATTCGTCATTATTGATTTCACACCTTTGAGAAACCGTTGATGTTTGTATTATGTATTGTTTCATTATGACTTATTTATTTAAATATAATTTTGTTTTGTTAAATATTCAAAAAAATGAAATAATGTAGTGCATTGAATAATGTATAACTTATTTTAAAAAGAAAGTATATTTATAAATTTTACTTGGTTTACAAATACATATAGTTGTTAGTTCTTAAAATAAAAAGCTAAATATGATGTATATTTAAAATAAATAATTAATCAATAGACTAATAAATTATTTGTTTATCGATAGATTATTAAATTATTAGTTATTTAATATTTGTAAAAATAATATTTTTTAGAATATGCAATTTTAAATGTGCAATTTTATGTAAGGTGAAGGGGCTGGATGAATATTAAGATCACTCAGTTGAAGTGGACCATCTAATTTATGGACACTATTTTTTTTTTTTTGAATACTGACACGTCCATCTACATTCTAAACTCTTCCGAAACTCGAACTCTTTCCAATTAGGTCGGATACCTGCTGCACTTCCACTAGAACAATAATGCGTGTTGATACTACTAAGAAATGCATGAAACCAACCCCCACATGCTTGATGCCTATATTTCTAAGTTGGTGGTTGTTCGGAATTTATAAATTTACCTATTAACTATATATGCATATGCTATTGTTTAAGATATGTACATATATAACTAAGTTGTACATATATAACTAAGTTTGTAATTCTATTGCTAATTACTTATATACATAGTTAGCATTCACATTACACAATTATCATAAATGTATGGAAATATAAGATGATAAATAAAAGTTACGAATTCCTAATTGCAAGTTGATTAATAGAATCCAATAAAGATGCTTCCAAAGATATTTCGTGTAGCAACATTAAGTTGAAGATAGTGAGTTGCTAATTTAAATTGAGGCCGGGATATAGCTTTCGGGTCGAAATGTAGCATTCAGACAGAATTTGTAGACCTGCATGTCAGATTAGTAGGCCCTTCGGCATGAATTTATAGGCATTCGGATAAGTAATAATAACTATATATATATATATATATATATATATATATATATATATATATATATATATATATATAATTTTCTTTCTTTCAATTATTATCAAAATATAATTGAAATATTTAAATTTAAGATTTATAGAAATTTAATATAAATTTAATTATAATTTGTTATAGATATATGTGAATAGAAGGAGGTATTCGGTTATGCGGAAGTAAAAAAGAAAGAGAGTATTCGGTTATGCATAAAAAAAGAGAGAAAGTTTAAAATTATAATTTTGCGTAATTTTTTTAAATTAATTGGTTGATGATATTCTTACGGCTTAGACGGCCCATTTTTGAGCCGTTTCGAATCGGCATTATATATACTAGTTACTTTTATGTTGAACATTAAAAAATGAAAAAAAAAAACCCTACAATATGATTAAAATATAAAAATATAAATTATGTTAGAATATTTTAAATATAATTTGAATATTTTTTAGTTATAACTTATTATATATATATATATATATATATATATATATATATATATATATATATATATAATTTTGGATATGTGTTTAGTTAGATAATATAATTTAGTTAGTTTAAATATAATTTAAATTTTAAAATATTTTAGGTTTTATACATATTCATGTAGTTAGAAGGATTTTAGGTTTTAATTTTATTTTCAACTACGTGAGAAAACAACTACGGTTGCGGTACTTTTTTTTCGTTACATTTTTTTTAAAAAATTTTAAAAGGAAATGGTTGGTGAAATACAAACGACTTAGACGGCTAGATATTGAACCTTTTTGTAACCTCCTTATATTAGTAGAGATATATATAGAGAGAGAAGAGAGAAGAGACATTAGTGTTTGAAAAAGTGGAACATAGTCCATAATGGCTTGATGGATTATCGTACAAAAAAAAAGATTATTTTAGTTAAAGAAAAACTAATCCTACAATGTTTATCCTTATTAGTTTGATACTAATTGGTTAACTTTTTACATAATTTAAAGAACAAATAACATCCTCTTCATTTTTTACTACTTAAAAAAATTAAACAACAACCTATATTATTTTTTAATATTTAATTATCTAACTATTTAGGTTAAATTTAGTGTACAATTTTAATTAGTAAACATTTTGAAAATAAACTTTCACAATAAAACTTCAAACTTTTTTTTATTATATATTTCGAATGTAGGAAGTGGTATTAAACAAACATTATTAGGGGGCGTTTGGTATGCGGAATATTATATAGCCGGAATTCTATATTTTCGGGAATCAAATTCCAAGGAATTAAATTTCCTGAAAAATTACATTCCAATGTTTGGTGACAATATAAATATTCCCGGAAAAAAATAAAAAATAATAATAACGAAAAAAAATGAACAAATATAAAAAAATCGGTAAAAACGAAAAAAAATCGGCAAAAACAAAAAAAATGGTAAAAACGACAAAAAATCGGTAAAAACGACGAAATAACAAAAAAACGACAAAAACGATGAAAAAAGACAAAAAATTGGTTAAAACGACAAAAATGACCAAAAAGCGACAAAAAATGTATAAACGACAAAAAATAACAAAAAAAAATGGTAAAAACGACAAAAATAACCAAAACACGACAAAACGACATAAAATCGGTAAAAACGAAAAAAAACCAAAATGCGGCAAAAACGACAAAAAACAACAAAAAATTGGTTAAAACGACAAAAAATGACAAAAAAAAATCGGTTAAAAACAACAAAAAATAGTTAAAAACAACAAAAAATCAGTTAAAACGACAAAAAATAACCAAAAAGCGACAAAAACGAAAAATAATCGATAAAAACGACAAAAAATGACAAAAAATCGGTTAAAACAACAAAATCGGTTAAAACGACAAAAACGACAAAAAATCGGTAAAAGCGACAAAAAACGACAAAAATGACAAAAATTACAAAAAAAGACATAAAATCAGTAAAAGTGACCAAAAAGCGACAAAAACGACAAAAAACGACTAAAAATCGGTAAAAAAAAAAAAAAAGCTACAAAAACGACAAAAAATCGCTTAAAACGACAAAAATTGACAAAAAAGCGACAAAAATGACAAAATTTGGGTAAAAATGACAAAAAATAATCAAAAAGTGACAAAAAAGACAAAAAATAGGTAAAAACAAAAAAAAATCGCTTAAAGCGACAAAAAATGACAAAAAAACGATAAAAACGACAAAAAAAAAATTGTCAAAACTAATCAAAATTGATCAAAAAAGAAAAAAATTTAGACAATTTTTTTTTGTCCGGACAAAAAAAAAATACCCACATATTCTCAAGGAATAGAATTTCCATGTTTTATGGGTAAACTATTTACCCGGGTATTTATAATTTTCGGGAATAAATTTTTTATAAGCCAAACAAACATGGTAATAGATTCTCATCTTAAATTTTTCCGGGAATAAAAAAAATACCGCGTACCAAACGCCCCCTTAGATTTTTTGAGTAGGGCCAGCTATCTTTCAGATGGGATTCCATATATTCATGTTTGAATTTTTTTTTTTAAATCTGGTTCTCTCTTTGATATAAACCAGGGTAGGGTAGGGAAGTATGGCATGGTAACGTAGGGTAGTCAACATACTTTAGGGATAGCCGAAGAGAGAGATAAAGAATGAACAAAAAATTATATACACTAGGGGTGAGCCCACCCGAGCCCCTGGAGCCACTGGCGAGCTCAACCCATTTAATCCGGATTTGTTGTTTACAATCCTTCACATTTGCTCTTTTCTTTTAAACTAGAGTAGGGGAGAAAGAGAAGCAAAAGAGAGAAGAGAAGAAGAAGAGAATGGCATTTCTATCCCGAGAAGACAAGAAGAAGAGAATGGCAAATCTATCCCGAGAAGACAATTACCGTATGGCGTATCTATCCTATTCTATGAAGGATTACAAAACCAGCTTCAAGTACATGTCGGATCTAGCGATCTCTGTGAGAGGGGAGTTGTCTCCGTCTGAGCGCGAGCTATTCCTATCCTCTGGTGACTGGTCGATCGATCTCCTCATGGAAAAGATAAAGAAGCTTTCGGTGATGTTGTTGCCCGAACCGAACGATGCTGCTCTCGCTGACTACCATGACTGCCTTGTACATAAGGTCGGGGTGATCTGCCGCAAGTATATAAATGTCCTATGTAGTCTTATCATCGTCACCAGCGATCTATTATCCCTCGTCAAGTATTACTGGGCGAAGGGTGATTGCTTCAGAACTATTGTTGAGACCATGAAATACAAGAGCACGGATGAGCTCAAGAATGTCAAACTTGATACCATTGAAGCCTACAGAAAAGCATGGGTGAGTAATGGATGAGTGAGTCGTCTTCTTCTTTTTTCCACTTTCTTTATGTTTGCTCTATTTTGTGAAAAAATTAATGTGCATTAATCTAATTTCAGGATGAAGCAAGTATTCTTGTAAAATATTAATGTACATTAATTTAATCTCAGGATGAAGCACGTATTCTTGTAAACTCGGATCCTGGAGAAAGAAAACATTTGGCGGTGCTTGGACATAGATTCGTTTTGTTTCTCTGTGATGTTGCGGAGCAATATACGGAAGCTCGAGAGATTGCTTCAAAGGTTTGGTTTTAGTCCCCTTCTTTATCTCTCTTTTATAAACAAATATTAAAAAAAATTGTTTTATTTGTTAATTGTTGCGTAATGCCATCAAGACTATAAGCGATATTAAGGCAAAGAATACTTTTTCTTGGGTGATGAATATGGGATCTCACATGGAGTGCGCCTACTCGATTGATCAGCTCAAAATGCTTATCGGATTATGTGATAGTAAGGTATATATTAGCTCATATTTTACAAAAAGTTTAGTCTCTTTATAAAGTCTATATTCTAATTTTGATTTTATATGATATATTTTCAGCTGAAACATGTTCCTGTTCCTGTTAGTGGTGTTAATGGCACTGTTCCTGTTAATGCTGTTAATGGTGCTAATGGCAATCTCAAATGGAGTGCGCCAACTATCAGCTCAAAACGCTTATCTGATTATGTGATTATAAGGTATATATTAGCTCATATTTTATAAAAAGTTTAGTTTCTCTTTATAAAGTCTATATTCTAATTTTTGATTTTATATGATATATTTTCAGCTGAAACGTGTTCCTGTTAATGGTGTTAATGGCAACGACATTTGAAGATAATCATGTTTCCGTTTGAAGTTTTTTGTCTTGAGTACCGATAGTCTGGGATGTTTGGAATTTGTGTTCATTGGTATTTTTCTCAGAATTGTCTTGTGGAACAGATTAGATGTTTCAGACATTTTAGTTCGTCTCTGAAATTTCTAAAGATGTTTTTAGACATTTTATTCTGCCTCTGAAAAAAATTAGATGTTTTAACAGCATATATGATTCAAAATTTAGAATTGTTGTAGAAAAATAGCTCTCTCGATGACAAGTGGACTATCACAGACCTTCCTTAGAGCATCTCCAACCCTATTGTCTTGTTAAGTGTTGTGAGTCTTAGGTGGCTCCTATGTGGCATGGGCCACAAGACAATGTCTTGTTTATGTGGCAAAATTATATCTCAAAAGATATGAGATTGAAAAACTCTCTCCAATGCAAGAGTATTGAGGAGACAATAAAAAGTATTTTTTTCAACTTCCAATGCAACTTTTAAGACAACTATTCATCTTCTTTCTTTTTTCTAATATTTTTATTCATAATTGATGACATGGAAGAGAAGACATTGTCAAGTGCATTGTCTAGAACAAGACAATCAACTTCACAATGTCTTCTTTAATTTTTGCCACATAAGCTTCACAATTGACTTGACAATTGCATTGGAGAAGAACTTTTGAATAAAATTTTGTCATTCCTACGTGACAACAACTTTTTTCCAAAGTCACAATAGGGTTGGAGATGCTCTTAAGATGGTGGTGATTGAGCAAAAGACTACTTATTATGTGGTGTGACTGATTTACAATAATATGGCTTAGAGCATCTCCAACCCTATTGTCTAATTTTGTGTTGTGAATCTTAGGTGGCATGGTACACAAGACAATGTCTTGTATAGGTGGCAAGATTATATTCACAAATGACAATGAGTTTAAAAAGTCAATCTCCAATGCAAAAGTATTGAGAAGACAATAAAAAGTAATTTTTTACAACTTCCAAGACAATTTTTATTCTTCTACTTCTTTTTATATACATTTTTATTCACAAATGATGATGTGGACATAAAGACATTGTGAAGTGCATTGTCTAGATCTAGACAACCAACTTTACATTGTCTTTGCCATGTCATTGCCATGTCAACTCCATACTTTATTTCACATTTGCATTAGAGAAGTATTTTTGGAAAAAATGGTTGTCATTCCTATGTGGCAACCATTTCTTTCAAACTCACAATAGGGTTGGACACTACAACAGATATGGAATACAATAGCGTGCGCAGAACGCTGTAGAATGCCTATTATAGCGTATTCTGTCTACTATAAATGCCCCCGCTATAATTGTCCCATGTACAAGAACGCTATAAAGTGATAGCGTTCATGAACGCTATTGATGGATTATAGCGTTCCATGGCGCTATAGACAGGTTATAGCATTTAAGAACGCTATACCAGCGTTATAGCATTTAAGAACGCTATAGGAAAGTAATAGCATTCATGAACGCTATTGAGTTACTATAGCGTCCATGAACGCTATAGACTTGTTATAGCAGTGACAAATGCTATAGAGTTTACATAGCATTTACGAACGCTATAGTTTCTTAATAACGTTTGTTAACGCTATAAGTTATTTATAGCGTTCGTGAACGCTGTTGATTTTTAATTACGTTCATGTATGTTTGTTTGTTAATAGCTTTTCGAGGCAAATTAGTTTTATAGCATTTCTTTCGTGCTATTATATGTGCACCAATAACATGTCAAAATGCTATTGCATAATGCATTAGTGTAAAAAACAATTCACATCATAATAGTATTGCAGCACATCAAAATAGCATTGCAGATATACAGAATGCCACAGATATCTATTGCATATATACACAGAATGCAGGTATTCAAAAATTTAAATGCTTCTCGACGAATCAATCACAGAATGAATTCTGAACATAAATAAATTCATTAATTTCACTGTCAAGAACATTCAAAATCTTTCATAATTTTTCAAAAATTAAACATTAACAGCGTAGTCAGCGTTTAGTTGTTTCCATACATATATCCAAAATGTTGCATATCCAAAATTTAACTCGAACCCTTCGAGCCTATCCACAACCAAAGCTCTCAGAAATCCCCTTACTTCATCCAACCTACACAAATATAGGGGAAAACATTAGTATTCCTGGTTAATAAACAAGCAGTTGAATTTATGAGTTAACTATCAATAGAAAATTGCCTAAAATTCTATGAGTTATAATCAACCAAACAACTGAAATCCACTCGTCGAAGACCTCAACCGACTCGTCGACGTCCTCCCACCGGCAGCTTAGGGTTAGGGATGGTGGTGGTTTCGATGGTTACAACGATGAGCAGGTCATATTGGGTCGGCCGAAAAGGAAGGGCCATGTCGACTTCCATGACTGGACGTGACTCCAGCGGAAGCCGACGATGTCCGGATCCTCGAGATGTTCGGATCAACGTTTGGGAGGGACACAGGGACATAGTTGGGCACGTTTGGGAGGGACACAATTGGACACGAACATATGTGGACACAGATAAAAAATTATTTTCTAAAAAAAATTACCAAACAAAATTTCAGTTTTTTGTTTTTAATTTTTTTTTTCAGATGTGAGTAATCAAACACAAAGCCAAAATCTCTCTACTTAGAAAACAACTTTATAACTTACTTTCAGAAAATTGCTTTTAGGTCTAAATTTCAGAAAACATATCCAAACGACCCTAAATTATTTGGGTAATTTCTATGGGCACTACCAAAATTGCTAGGGGGCATCAATTGCTAGGGGGCAGCCCATCAATGTGGAGAAATTGCTAGGGGGCACCCAAAAATTGCTAGGGGCAGCCCAACCCCCCCAAACCCAAAACTTCCTACTCATTTTCATTATTCACTCTCTCTCTTCAAAAAGAAAAGAAAGAAAGCTCTCTCCCACTCCCTCTCCATCTCCATCTCCTAAACCCTAATTTCTTCTTCTCCATCACTCCATTCTCAAATCCTCCACGAAGATTCTCGAAGAGATGACACGCAAGTCAAAGCAACCGGAATCTAGGTACGTTCTTCCCTAATTTCTTCGAAATTTTTTTACATTATATTCGAAACCCTAGAATTGGTTTAATTCTTGAATTTTTTTTGTAAAATAGGTTTATAATCTCTTGCACGTTCTCTTCCCTTATTTTCGAACACATGAAACCCAAAATTTATGTTGAAACCCTAACCCTAGAACACGACAAAATAGGATGTCATTATTGGAGTTCGGCTTGCACGACATTAGGACTGCCACAGTCCTGGCAGTCCTATTCTGAAAGAGGACTGCCAGGACTGTGGCAGTCCTAATTTTCATTAGGACTGCCACATTCCTGGCAGTCCTATTCTGAAAGAGGACTGCCAGGACTGTGGCAGTCCTAATTTTCATTAGGACTGCCAGGACTGTGGCAGTCCTAATTTTCATTAGGACTGCCACATTCCTGGCAGTCCTATTCTGAAAGAGGACTGTCAGGACTGTGGCAGTCCTAATTTTCATTAGGACTGCCACATTCCTGGCAGTCCTACTTGTTATGACATAGGAGTTGGGTAAGTGCATGTTGTTTCTATTACTTACAAGTGTATGTTGTCATGCAGTCCACCGAACAAAAGAATACGGCCCACCGCGTCAAAGCGGAAGGAACGTACGGAGCGTCCTCGCGAGCGTCCGATAACAATTACCGAACCGGCGCCCGAAGCTCGGTCTCGGACATCGCCACCGGCACGTCAAGCTCGGTCGAAGCAACGAGCTCCTACTCCTACGCCTCCTTCCGACGACGACGACGACCTGCCAATTGCCCAACTCCTATCACGTCAAGAGGGTTCTGCGCCATTTGAGCAGGGCGGTCCTTCTAAGGAGGCCGGTCCTTCTGAGGAGGCCGGTCCTTCTGAGCCGCCTGTCCGTCCGCATGGTTGCTCGATGTTGGTTTCTTTTGAGAACCACATTGCGTACGAAATATGGAAGAACCCGGTATGTACATGACGTTTGTAAACGGTAGTATACTTTTCAAATATGTATTTCATAATTGATATGTGTTTTGTTGTATACAGAGGACATATCGTATCCTTAGGGCTGTGAGTCACGGGAAGAAAACCGTGTCCTGGCAGTTTACAAGCTTATCCGAGGCCGTCCGGAGCAAAATCATACCCGAGTGGCTTGCACAATTTGGCGCAAAACGCCTACCGAACAATGGATAGTGCCCTAATATCCGCCTTCGTGGAGAGATGGCACCCGGAGACGAACACATTTCATCTCCCAGCAGGGAAGATGACCATTACTCTCGACGACGTCTACCAGATATTGGAGCTGCCAGTGACCGGGCGTGTAATGACCAAAGAACATTACACGAATGAGAAATCCGTGAAATGGTACGAGAATATCGTCAAGTTCGTCTCAGATCACCTTGGAGTTACGGCTACGAGTTTTACAACTCTACCAGGCTTCAAGAAGTCGTACGGAATTCCTCTATCATTTCTGGTGGACCAGTTCATGGATATGGAGGTGGATGACGATGACGAAGAGACGGTCGACGCGGTGGCTCGTGCGTATATGTTGTTCGTCCTGGGAACGGTCGGCATTCCGGACAAGTCCGGTACGTCGATACATGCTCGGTACATGCTAAACTTATCTGAAGTGGATGACTTCATGGAGATATCCTGGGGAAGCGGTATCCTGGCCAACCTTTACCGCGAGCTCGGCATCGCATCCCGTGTCGGGACCAAGACTATGGCCGGCTGTCAGACTCTGCTACATGTAAGAAAACTTCTAACAATTTAATCTTGTATACTTAAATTTGTTGTTTTAATTTTTACTATTTGTTGTTTGAATAGGCATGGATATACGAGCACTTTTCGATGCTTAGACGGGCTGACGAAAACCCAGCGTATCTTGAACATCTTCCCCGAGTGTGTCGATGGAGGCCATTCCAGCTGGAAACAAAAAGTTGGCAAACACTGGCTTCCATTCGTGAAGTATTAGACAGTTTGGTGCCAGAAGAGGTACTATTATTTGACTAACTTTTTTATGTTAATTTTGTATTGTTGTTAACTTCATTCCTACAGATTTTTTGGAATCCATACCGGGATTTACGTGAGTTGAATCGTGAGATCCAACCGGTTTCTTTATTTCATGGCATGATCACATGCTATGAAATCACGGAGCCGTACATGCCCGACAGAGTACTTCGTCAGTTCGGCTTCGTGCAAACTGTGCCGAAGCGCACATTACGGCTGTTGGAGCCTCCGCGCGGAACCCAACCTTTAAGTTACAAACCGGCGGAATTCGACTGGGTGACCGACTTTTACTCGGAGTGGCAACGACATGTACTTCGGGAATCTGAGAGACGACCGGTCACCGAGATGGCCGACTGCAGCGAGGACTACATACAGTACTTCCTGGGGGTCGGACATCCTAAGTTGTCGAACCCTACCAACCCGGGTCCCGTGGCCGTCGGAGCAGTTGGAGCTCTTCCTTCCAAGAATGTCTTGTATGCTGGGTTGGTGAGAATGGCGAGTTCCGTATTTGTAATAAGACTGAGATTTTTATGTTTGTAGACTTAATTCATTTATACTTTCATTTTCAGTCTCAAAGGGTGAAGGAGTTGGCGCAGACACTCCGGAGAGGTTGCCAAAGTGATGACTGTGTCGCCGTCGCCAACGAGCTTCAGCGCATCGACGATGTGGTCGACTTCCCCTTCATGAACAACAGGGAGTCTCGTTCCAAGGCCCAACATGATATGTAGATGGATTTTGATATTTTTTATGTTTCAAACTTTAGTTGGCTGTGGATTAGTAACGTACACTTGATGAATTATTGTGGATATTTGAACTATGTGGCAATTTGAACTCTGTGGCAATTTGAACTTTGTGACAATTTGAACTATGTGGCAATTTCAACTTTTGTCATGAATTTGAACTCTGTGGCAATTTGAACTTTGTGGCAATTTGAACTCTGTGGCAATTTCAACTTTTGTGCTCAATTTGAACTCTGTGGCAATTTGTGATGAATCTTTGAGTCTCTGTGTGTTGAGTCCCACAAAGAAATCATCACACAAAGTATCAGTATCAGGACTGCCACAACCATGGCAGTCCCACAATGATGTAGGACTGCCAGGAAGCTGGCAGTCCTGTCCAAAACTTGCTATGAAATTTATCACAGAGACTCAAAGTTAGGACTGCCCAACCCATGACAGTCCTACACTGAAGTAGGACTGCCAGGACCCTGGCAGTCCTATCCAAAACTTGCTGTTAACAGCAAGTTTTGGACAGGACTGCCAGCTTCCTGGCAGTCCTACATCAGTGTAAGACTGCCATGGTTGTGGCAGTCCTTACTTTGAGTCTCTGTGTGAATTTCATTCACACATAAATTCATATAACTCATGTAGTACACAGGTAGGCACATATAACACAGGTACGCAAAATCAAACACATATAACTCAAATTTTCTATATATATATTACTGGACTTCATATTTCACTGTATACAAAAGTGGTCCTCCATATACAAAATGTTAGACTGTAAATATATCTATACTTAGTCGATTTCGACGTCGTAGTGGTCAGCAGGTAAGTCTCTTGGCTCCTCAATCTTCAACAACTTCTTACAATGGTTGATCTGCTCAACGAAAGGTGTGATCCAAGCGATGGCTTCGACCGGTGCTCTTTTGTACCAAACTGTTGAAGGTGAAGGAATCGGAGAATGAGCGATCATCTTTAGTACAACGAAGTGATCCCCGATCAGACCTATAGTACATAGGTTAGACACTCCGTGGTCCGTCGGAGGAGCGCACATCGGAAAGAATGTATTGTTAATATCCGGCGAGATAATTACAACAGGTATCATGTACCTATTAGCAAATAGATAGCCGGCAGACGGGACTGACATGTAGTGGTCTGTCCCGGTAATACTGTCGGTGCAAGGGATACTTAACAACAAACTTGCAACCGTTTCTTCGCTTAGGATGCGGGAGTAGAATGGAAGACGAGTCTCTAACTCCTCGTACATCTCCTGCCTCACCCGTCACCATCCGTCTTTGTCATCATAACCAAGATGCATTGCAAGGGCATGAAATCCGCAATGGCCATCACCGGGGACATCGACAATAGACCAAATGTAACTTCGAAGCGCAAGTTGAAATTTGTCAATATACAAACTCGTTGTTTGGCTTGCAACTGTATCTTTTCTTGGGAGATCCATTTTCTCCATTTTTCGGCGAACGACAAGCTTGCCCTTCCGTGCAGGCGAAGGTTGCTGTAAGCTTCGTTCAACATGCTCAAAGTGCAATGGATCTCTCCTAGTTGACTCCAGCCTTCTCTTCTGTGAACTAGTCAATCTTGGTGAGGCCTGTCTTTAGGATTGGAAACAACGGTCGGCTCATGCATTGTAGTAGTGACCGGACATGCAATTTCTTGCATTTTAAGCTCAATGGACTGCCGCTCCGCTGCTACTGATGCTAACCACCTTGCGTGGAAAAGTTTCAGTTGTGGCAAAGAGAAGAAATCATCGTCCATCTTCACCACAGGCATCATAGACAACTGCCTCCAACGTTGATCGACTGCTTCAACTGGAATAGGAAGGAATTCACGGCAATATTCATTAATCTGATGTGCACAAGGGAGGCCCAGTGTATGTCGATGTACACAGCCGCAAACCTCGGGATCAAGTCCGACAAACTTTGATCTTTCAATCTCATCAGCTATTAAGGCCAACGCCTTGTGAGATACCACGCGCATTAAAGCATTTAAGAGTACTTCCTTTCTATGCTCATGCTTGACTATATTCAAACTCATCTCAAATGATGCCTTAATTTCATTCACCGTCCGGTCTACTGATAAATGTATAGCTTGCCAAACAGAGACGAAGTTGCCGAGAGATAATTTTAGGTGCCTCTTCAATAAAGAGTGTGCTCCTTCGACACGGTTGGTAGTTGTCGTGCCGTAATGCTTCACCACATTCGACCATGCTAAGACGAATTGTTCTTTGTGCGGTTCAAGCCATGTATCTTTGATGTAAGAAATGTATGCCGGCTCCCTCGTCTTCCACTTTTGCTTGAACAAGTACCATGCGGCGTCGTAACTAGCAATCGTAGATGCTCGCCACACACAATTCCAATCATTGTAGAATTCGTCAAAAATCTGCATGTCGATTTTACCATCCTGCTTCCGAAACTTCAACTTACATTGGGCTTGAATATTACGATTGACATGCTAAGTGCATAGCAATGTATCCGCTTGAGGAAAAACAATACGAATAGCATTAATAAGGGCGTACTCTCTGTCGGTAACAAATACTGACGGCTGTGTATGACCAGTGTAAAGTGTTTTCAGTTTCTCCAACGCCCATGTGTAGTCTTCAAGCTTCTCACTCTTCATGAAGCAAAATGCCACTGGAAATGTTTTCCAAGTAGAGGTGAACCCGACAACATGAAAGAGAGGCATCTTGAACTTATTTGTCTTGTACGTGCAATCAAGGACTAACACGTCGGCAAAGGACCTGGCCAAATTTGTGCAATCAGGATGAGCCCAAAAGAGTGATAATACTTCATTACTCTGGGGATGTCTTCTATGGAACTCAACATAATGATTATCGGCAAGCAACTTGAGCACTTCTTGCATCGCCATTCTTGATTTCGTCCGGACAGCGTTTGAGGAAGCTAGGGCGTTGTATATTGTCTTCATTGTAGACATGTTCTTCTCATCTTCATGTCGTATGACGGAATATATTTGTCTCGGTGCAACTCCGGAGGTGGTCAAGTCTTCGACTATCTTCTTCTCCGTATTGTTCAACCGTCCGACATACGGATGACCCAATAGTGTCTCGGCAAACTCATGGTTGTGGGTTCCATTCTTCACTTCTACTGTCCATTTTCCCTCTTCTGAGTTTCTGATATGTATCGTGAATGGACAACCACATTTTCTCGTTCCAACATTTCTTCTTGGAACTTTACTTTGGATAACTTCTACTGTGTTTTTCTTGTGCGTCCTGAACACACCACCTCTTTCACAGCCCACCACCACAGTTTGTCGTCCCGGTCGATTTCGGGCCGATCTGGATATCACTAGAACAATGTTGTTTTCCCGTCCGACTTCTCGACACCAATGTACCGCACCCTCGCTTGATTCAAAACATAGATCGGTCCAAAATAAATGGGCTACATTAACTGCAATTGGAGCCGGTACCGCAAAATCGGAAGATCTCAAGTCCTACAATAAATGTTCTTTGGTTAGTACAATTAGACAAAATTCTAAAGTAAATAGGTTTCATAGATTAGGCCCATGCATAAGATTGGTGTCCATAAATAGCAAATTGTGTTAATAGCAAGACCGTCTTCTGTGAAGGACTGCAATAAAACTCTGCATTCTAATATTGTAGACTAGGACTGCCAGAGTTGTGGCAGTCCTTCACAGAAGAAGGACTGCCAGGACCCTGACAGTCCTGTCTATTTGTAGGACTGCCAGGGTCCTGGCAGTCCTTCTTCTGTGAAGGACTGCCACCACTCTGGCAGTCCTAGTCTATGATCGGGACTGCCTGAGTGTTGGCAGTCCTCTGTGTCACAGCACGAGTTTAGGTCCGAGCTCAAGTTCAAATGTAGTTACCAAGAGAGCTTCCGATGCATCAAAGTTGTCTTCAGACGTGGCGGGAACGTGTTCTTCGGACGTCGCGGGAACGTTTGATGATCCCGGTTGATCCATGTTCAATATTTTTCTATATTTAACACATAATTCAACTTTAATATGTGAAATTCTTGTTGAAAACATGAAACATAGTATAGTTCGATGACTTACCAAAAATTTGGAGAAGTCAATGACCTAGAGTTGAGGAAGAGAACAATTTGCCAAAAATGTAGGGAGAAAAGAAAAAATTTAGGGTTTTAATTCTTTGACCTAAGAGAAGAGAAGGAGGGAAGAAAATAGTTGAGGGAGAAAAGAAAAGAGAAGAAGGAGAGAGAAAATGAAAATTGATATTTATAGTTGTGCTTGGGCTAGCCCCTAGCAAAAATTTTGGATGACAAACTTGTAATAAACTTGAAAAATTTTGGCTAGCCCCTAGCAATTTTGGTAGTGCCCATAGAAAAAACCATTATTTGGTGGATCATCCCAATTTTTTTTTTCTTTCTAACCGTTGGATTGCTTACCGTAAATCCACGCAGTTCACTTCATCATCCCGCTCAGCTCTCTACTACTCTCGCCCTCTTTCCCCGTTCAATATTCTGGGGGAGAAAAATCTCCCCCTCCCTCTCCCTCTCCCTCTCCCATATTCCAAAATTCGTCAATAATATTTTTCCTCCTCCTCCCCCCTTCTCCAAAACTCCGAGTCCCAACCCTAACCTTCCGGATCCTCCTCGCCATCAATAGAAGAGATCTCGGTCGTGGCTCTCATGGAGCCCTCTCTTCCTCATCCCTCGTCAGAGTCCGGATCCATGAGAAGACCTTAGCCTTCCGCCGCCTCCACCAAATCCCACCGACGTCGTCGACTCCTTCACACGCTTTCTCCTCCGCCGCCACTCTGTCGAGATCCGCTCCGTCCTCCTATATCCCGATCTCATACGCCACTACTCCGTACCCTTCGAGTAATTCCGACCCGCCTCTAGCCCACCTCCTCTTCTTCCAGCCTTTCGATCTACTCCCACTCATGTATTTGGATAATTTTTCTTATCGTACTTCTTTTTGAATTTTTTTTTTTTGTTTAGGGCATCGTTCTTGATGGATCGAGATGTTTGGAGAAGAGTGCGAGAATCAAGGAGTTCGTTCACGTGCAGATCAGTGTCAGTGGATTCCCGTTGGAATGCCCCGGTGAGAAACCCTTTTTTTTTTCTAGGTTTTTTGAAATTAGTTACCTTTATAAAAGAATTCTTGAATATGTTACTCCATCGGAATCTATGGTGCATGGACACCTAACAGGAAATGGACGGACACGACAATGATTTTGATGTGTCCTAGTATGTTTTCGAGTGACTGTCATGTCTGAAAAGTGTCCTACACTGTCATACACGACACAACACGGACTTGACACTGATTATGGGAGTATCTGCTTGTGCTAGAATTTCAGCTAAAATTTTAGGTTTTGAAGAGACTCATTATGTTCAATTGAATTTTTTTGACCCATTCGCTATCAGATTTGGACAACGTTCAGTTTTTGTTATTTTTACTTTATTAGGTGATGATCTTGATGAAATACTAAAATCTATGCTACACGGATAAGAATATGACACAATACAAGCAGGGGAATTGATTTCGGCGTTCCCTAGTTATTTTATAGTGTGTGTCACAACATGCCTCCAATTTTAGGAGTGTCCGTGCTTCCACGACTAAAATTAAGATGTAATGGGGTGAAATATAGGAGATTGACGGAAACTCACTACTGATGACATCAGTTCTTGCGATTGTTTTATGTCATTGAATTGTACTTCTTGGTTCTTATTTCGAAGTATTTAGTACTATTTGAACTGTTTAATTTATCAAAGTAAATCCAAGCTGGTGAAGTTTTTATTCTTGAGCACCAAACTTGTCTCTATGGTTACAGAGACATTTCCAAGCATAGGGAGGGTGAGGGTGATGCATTGTGGGATCCTTCTTACTCTGAAGAGGAGTGTTATTAGGTCTGGATCTGTGAAGATGATTGTAAGGGGAGCGCAAATATGAGTGCAGGAAGTGTAAGCATAAGTACGTGTTCTTGTTTTTATTCCTCAGATACTTGCTTAGCTATAGATACTCCGTACATTTTGATAATTTTCGTTTTCTGTCGGCCTTTAATTTCTTTACTACTCTTCCACAATTTTGACACATTTCTGTATGATGGAGGACAAGCCCAGAGAGGTCTACAGATATTTCTTACAAGCTGGGGGTAGATCTATAGTTATGTTAGCTTTTAGTATTTTTGTCTTTGCACTGGCATGTAATTGAATTAAATTGTTAATTTTTACAAAATTTAGCTATACTACTGTAAAACTGATTAATCGCTTCCTCATCCCTCGTCAGAGTCCGAACCCATGAGCAGACCCTGGCCTTCTGCCGCCTCCACCAGATGCAGCCTTCCGTCGCCTCCACCAGATGCAAGTATGCAACCTCCACCGAGACCCTAAAATAATAT
Source organism: Iris pallida (assembly GCA_029216955.1). Taxonomy (NCBI): domain Eukaryota; kingdom Viridiplantae; phylum Streptophyta; class Magnoliopsida; order Asparagales; family Iridaceae; genus Iris; species Iris pallida. The sequence continues at coordinate 3,618,091 of JANAVB010029818.1, read as the reverse complement.
TTTCTATTTACTCGATGGGAACTTTATTTTTTTATGTTTATCCAAATGCATTGATATATTTGAACAACCTTGGATTGTTGCAGTGCTAGGTCAAACTTTTCTTCTGGGAGCATCCAAATTCACAAAATTATGAAATGACTAGTTCTTGGAAATTCTTCCCATAAACATATAATCTATTAACTATAAATTTCAAGTGAAAATGCTTTGATATGTACATTAGAGTTGGTTATATTTTTCTGCTAACAGAATCTTTTTCTGTTATAGTTAAAAGTGTTCGAGATTTGAATGGACAGAGCATTGGGCCATATCAGATTTCTGCCGGGAAATCTGTTCCTATTGTAAAAGGTGGTGAGCAGACAAATATGGAGGAGGGTGAATTTTTTGCAATTGAGACTTTAGCTTCAACAGGTAAATTGGCCATTTTGATTTGACATTCACATCTTTTTGGTAAAAGCGGATCCTGCCAGCTTCCTTGTCTAGTTACATCTTCCTTGTCTAACTATGCCTAACCTTTTAGTTAAACATTACTTTGTAGCCTATTTATTATTCTTAAATATTTCATAAAAATATCATGCTCATATTCTTCAGAAATATAACATCTGGTTACCACTTCTTACAGAGGACAGGTAGTTCTTCTTCAAGTTTCAATCTCATTATCTTCATAAATATAACATCTGGGTCTAGTTTTGCGGTTCATATTACAGTTTTTAGTAACAGAACATGTCTCCTTTCTTATGGTTCCAGTGTCATCTGGGTCTTCTCTGTTTGATGACAGAAAGATGGCTCTTGTTGTTTCAGTCCCATCTATGAAATATGCCATCTGGCTGGGTCTGGTTTGGTTTCTCTGATTAAAGTGTTTGATGACAAAAGCTCTATCCTTTTCTTGTTTAAAGAGTGTTTCTTATGCCTAAAGATTTTTTTTTTTTTATGAGAAAATATGTTTTATAGAAGTTTCAGTCTCTTATGTGAAAGCTTTAGTTCTTTTTCATTTTCGAAACTTATATTTTTCATCTTTCTTCCATTTTTTGTGTGGTTTTCATAGAGTTTGGTCTCAACAAAGTTTTTGGTTCTCCATTGTTGTCTCGATTTCTTAATCATGTGATCTTGAAGTGCACTATTTCTGTTTCTGGTTTTGCATATCATGATCACATGATTAAGGTTGATATCTTGATACAGTTGGTGTCTTCTTGTGATTTCTTCTTTTGCATGATGAAGTGCGCTATGTAAGTAACTTGATGGATCATGCTTATATCACTGATTTTCCAGTTTCATGTGAGAGCAAGTTTGGGGGGGGGGGGGGGGGGGGGGGGGTATGAGGGATCCGGGCAAATATGTTATGTCTAACAGTGAGGGCGAAGTTGCCCGTCTTGACTCCTTAAATTCCAGAAGTTGTGGTGGTCATAGTTAATTTAGTGAGTTCATGTGTGATCTTTTTTCTTGCATTGCTTAAATATGTTATGTCTAACAGTGAGGGCGAAGTTGCCCGTCTTGACTCCTTAAATTCCAGAAGTTGTGGTGGTCATAGTTAATTTAGTGAGTTCATGTGTGATCTTTTTTCTTGCATTGCTGTGTTGTGCTTGTGTTTTTAATCATTTTCCCCGTACATTACTATCTATATTCCTGAGTTATTCTGAAGATACTTATAAATTATTCCTCAGATTGTGAGGCCTCTGCGTTCAAAGCATTGCTCCACATGTGGACGGTGCGTATAGCAGTTTGATCATCATTGCCCGTGGGTATCAAACTGTATTGGCAAGGTGCTTTGATTCACATGACTTCATCCTGAGTTATCTGGTTTGTTCCAATACTTTACTGAAGTTTGGATGCGAAGACCATTTCCCATCTTCAATTTCTTTCTGTTCTCTTAGTGTCTCATTAAGTAACATGTGCAGCGGAATAAATGGGATTTCTTCATGTTCCTAATTCTAGAGGCGTCTGCAATGGTGTTATCCGGTGGTGTGACCATTACAAGTATGTGCAGTCCAAAACTTGTCATATTTCAGTCTTTTGCTAGATATATGTAGTAAACCATTTGCCATGCACTGAATGAGAACGTAATTTTGTTGGTCTTGCAACAGTTTTTAAAAATATATTGGTGCATGGATCAATTATTCTGCTACTCATCACCCAGGAGCCATATCATTTTTGATAGTGGACTACTTTCTTTTCTTTGTTGCAGTATTGACTGTAGTGCAAGGCTCACAGGTATGCAATTAAGGCTCACATTTTATGTATACATGTATGCTCTTAGCCTATAATTTTATGCATTGTGGCACTGGAGTAGATTAGTATCATAAAGTGCAAATGCTGTATATGGATGGATACATAATAAGATACAATGCACTTTTGAGAAGGTCCTTGACGTGCTATATTCTGTTATAGTTTTTAACTGTGGATGTTTCCAAAATAAAATCATATATTATTTCTTAATTTGTTTTGCATTTATGGTAATTATAAGGAAATGGCATTCTGTTATAAACTAGGGGTCAATGACATACAGTTCTTTATTCCACATATATGTTTTACCAAACTCATTTTGATATATTTTATCTTCTAGATATCAAATTGTAGCAGACCTAGTAGATTTTATATGTTAACCATGCATTGATTCTCTGTTGTTGCAAGAAAAACTAATGTTTTAATGGAGTCGAAAGGTGGAAATAAGAAATCTAGCGGTAGTAGTTCCATGGAGTCAAAAGGTTGCCATATACCTTCTTCTAGACATGCTTTTTGCCATTTTTACTTGACATGGATTTATTTTTTTGAGAAATATGAGGAAGTATTTATCCCTGGCCACAATACTAAGTAAACCTTGTTCTTGACATGAATCTCATAAATTATACACATCAACATATTTCTTGTCTAGGAGAACAACCTCTTTCTTCTATTATATAGCGATACATATAAATTATTTATCTATTATGTAGAGAACTGCATATATTCAGGAGTAGTAATTCTCAGATTTGTCTGGATATTATTATTCATGCAAATATCCACGTGTTACGAGAAAAATTGCTCATTCTTAAGTATAGGAATATTTGGACATCATAGCTCTAATATTGCATACCAATTCATTTTTTTACAAATATTCAGGTAGACGAACATATTCTTTCAGTGTGTTTGTTGTTTTGTCCATTGTTAACTAGTTAAGTTTTTACTTTTATGTGCATGTCCTTCAAAAGCGTTTTGGGCTCATTTTACAATGATGGTAGATGTTGTTTAATGGAAAAGCATTTTGTGTTCATTTTGTAAATGATGATAGATGATTCTTAATGATGTAAAGATTTTTAGATTTATTTTGTAATGATGATAAACGCATAATGATGTAAAGCGTTTTGAGTTCATTTTGTAAATGATGCGAGGACATTAAATGATGTAAAACGCTTCGAGTTCATTTTGTAAGCGATAGGATATGACACTTAATGATGTTTTATAAAAACTATTTTTTGTTAATGCACTTATGATGCTTCAATATGCATTTGAACTCATTTAGTTAGTTATATATATTTTTTGTTATATATGTATTTAATTTTATGTTTTATAGGCATAATAGAGAAATAATAATTTTACAATAATTGTGACAATTGTTATAAGTTTTTGGGACGGATTTGTATGTGTTCTAAAAGTAGGCTATATTTTTTTGTGACTCTTTTCAACCTGTCATTATTAGGACGGTTTCAATCCGTTACAGATACTTTTTGTGACCATTTAATGAATCGTCATACAAAAATAAAAAAATTGTAAACTTTTGAGACGTTTGGTTTTAACCGTCACTAAACAATAATTAGGACGGCTATTTTCATCCCTGAAGTTTTTGCCATGCCACCCTAATAGCACTATTTAAATCCGTCTCAAATAATATTTGGGACGGTACAGGCTCTTATTAAGACGGTTTTTAGCTGTCCCAAAAGGTTATTTTTTTTGTACTTTGTTTGCAATTTATATGTAGTTTTTAAGAGTTACCAATTTTATTGTTCAAACTTTAATCTTGTAATTTTTTTTTTTACATTTAGCAATTTTATTGTCTAATTTATAATTTTGTAATCTTGTGATAATTTTCCAACATTTTTTATTGTCAATTATAAAATCCTGTAATATGGTTATTTGTTAGCAGTTTTTAACTTTGTATTGTCCAAATTGTGATCTGCTAATCTGTTAGCAGTAACTTTGTAGTTTGTATTGTCAAAATTGTAATATGCTAATTTGTTAGCAGTTAAATTGTATTGTCCAAATTGTAATATGTCTAGTTATTTTTCAGCATATATATTATTTTTCAGCATCGTTAAAAAAATCCAGTTATTTTTCAGTATATATAATTACTGTTTGATATCTAGTATGGTTAACAATAACCTAGCGAAAAAAGCCCACTAACATAAAACGGACCCAGTAACAAAATTCAGCCTTTTGAACTTTAAAAAGCCCAATCGAATTAAACCGAAAAAATTGGAATTTTTTTTTGGTTAGATTCATTTCGGTTACTTATTTTTTTCGGTTCGATTTTGGTTTGATTATAAATTAAATCAGTTTCTGCTGTTTTGAAATTTCGGTGACTATAATTGAAATAACCGAATACTCTCTCGGGTTGAGTCCGGTCCGGTCTAAAATCGATCAAACCAAGTCAGCACAAGCTACGGGTCAGCCCGGTTCGGCCCATTGCACACCTTGAGTTTGAGATACAACCAACTTAAGTCTCGTTCAATACCAAAGGTTCATCCTATGGTTCGCTAACGGTCACCATATTATTCGGTCAAGTCTCTAAGGTTAATTACTCCTTCATTTGAAGAAGATTATAGTATGGTTTGATTAGTTTTATTGCTTTTCTTATCCTACTCCACGAATATTTTATTTGTCATTCGGCTGATTTTTTTTTATATTATTTATTTTGCTAAATCAAGGGTCTAAGATCTCTATGGAAAGCGAACACACGGAGTGATACATAGCAAGGGGCATTGCTTACACATTCAATGTTCCAGCTTTGTATGTACAAATGCTCAAAGTATAAATCTAGTTTGCATAAAATCTGTACAAATGCCAATTTATATTTATATCTAACTCTCTATTTTGAGATTGCATAGGATTCTGGCTAAAATGAGCTAAGAACTAATATGCTTCTAGACGTTGCCATATATTCTTTCATAAGAACATGCATGAGTCCTCTCTTCCATGTCTTTCTATGTCTAAATCATGCAGTCTGTAATTTTACGTTTAAATATTGTTACTTTTAGCTTTTTAGGTGTATAATACTTCTCTATAATCAGCCGCCAACAACATGAAGGCATCCTGTTTGGTCTCTAGATTTAGTTTAAAATAATAAGCAAAACATGCAGCACAATACTTGCTTCTCTACAACAAATGACATTGCAAGTAAAATTTAATATTTAATTTAGCATGATAATAGCACAAAATAAGTCTCGGTAGCAACTTAACATCATATAAGATAATTAAAAGAAAAAGTATTACAGCTGCAGCACAAAAAGTAAGTCTTGGCAGCATTACATTGGTAGAATAGGTCAATTTGGAGAATCATTATCAAACTAAGAGAACCACGCGGTCACGAAGAGGTCCTTCGTCCTCTTCACGTCTAGTGGCTCTCTCTCTGAAGATATATGAAAAAAATCTAAAAAAAAATTAGTACACATTGTTTATTCATCCAAAATTAACAAAAAAAATTATATAATGTTACCTGACAAACCCATCAGGTAAAATTTGTGCAAGCATACATAGTCCTTTGTCCACAACATGTACAACAATATATAGCAAAAATGTAGCAAATATTCTCCCATTTTCAGTCTTGAAAATTTTGTCCCCGTATCCCACTGTACTTGTGCTAATTATTGATAAGTAATATGGATCAAACCAGTGATCCATGTCCTTCTCGTGTGCTATAATTACCTATGCGCCAATACATATGAGGGCGACAATCATGAAAAAACAGGCTGCCAAGATCTATAAAATGATAAAGACACTAATTATTTAATTAAAATTAGTAGGGTGAATCAAAGTATAATAAGTGTGCAGCTCTCGTTACCTTAGCTAAAATGCCACGATTCAAAAACCACTTCTTCAAATAAAAACTCCGACGAGCATAGTGTAAAATGATACGGTCGACGAACATGCTGAATGTGTAGAAAAGCATCCTCGTTATGATCCCTCCGGCCACCACCACGAGGAAGCACATCATGATCTGGGCTTTCGGACTTATTGGAGTCGCATCCCCGTAGCCCACTGTGGTGAGGGTCACTGTCGCGAGGTACCTTGCATCGACTTTCGGAGTCGTCGCAGCACTGAAACTGACATATGGTTTGTTTTCGGGCTCCGGCACATTCAACATGGACGGCATTCTGATAAGCATTTCAAGTATTGCAATAATGTGATAGTAATATCCAACATAGACAATGACTACTATAACAAACAAGACAGAAATAATAATGTTATATGTCCTTCGCTCCAGAGTAACCTCAATAACCTTCACATTTCCCTCCACATTTCCTTCTTCTGCCATCTAGTTATGCTGATTTAGAAGGATGACAAATTAGATTTATTGTAAGATCCTATGACGAGAAAGAAAAAGAGGTGAAGTAAGGAAAGCTGGGTAAGAGCAGAAAGAACTAGTGGAGAGCAAAGCTGCATTAATCTAGAGCTATTTTTTTTAACTTTGTTAAACAAAAACTATGTTCTCCACAACATAATATTTTTTTAACTTTACTAAACAAGAACTAGTGGAGAACTATGTTTTTTTGTTTCGTAAATAATACGAAACATGTTATCACAGCATAATATCCTAACTGGAAATTAGCTTTTGTTGGGGTCTTTAGCCTTTTTCTTTAGAAACTTTAGTCCCACATCGGATAGGCCAAAGAAGTTGTATCTCTATATATTAGCTATGCTAGTTTAGAGATGCACATGTGGTGTGGAGGTGCACATGGGTGTGCCATGTGGGGTTATTTTTTAATGGAATAAGGCTAAATCAACAATTAAAAGCATTGATAATTTTTGCTCTTGGAAAATTTATTTCCATGGGAGCTAAGCCCCGCAGGGGCTTAGCGACTCGGACTCGGGCTCGGGCTCGGGCTCATGGGCTCATGAGGCGTAATGTGGTATTTTGTTGGCGCACTTAGCACCTAGGCCGCACAACGTGGCACGCAACTTGTCCGCGCAAGTGGCTCGCGCAACGAGCGCAACTAAAGCGCCAACCTAGGCTGCGCAATGTGGCACGCAACTTGGCCGCGCAAGTGGCTCGCGCAACGAGCGCAACTAAAGCGCACTATGCGTCTAGCGACGATGCTGACGTGCTAAGTGCTAAGTGTGCCAACAAAATGCCATATTACGCCTCATGAGCCCATGAGCCCGAGTCCGAGTCCGAGTCGCTAAGCCCCTGCGGGGCTTAGCTCCCATGGAAATAAATTTCCCAAGAGCAAAAAGCATCAATGCTTTTAATTGTTGATTTAGCCTTTTTCCATTAGAAAAATAACCCCACATGGCACACACATGTGCACCTCCACACCACATGTGCATCTCTAAACTAGCATAACTAATATATAGAGATACAACTTCTTTGGCCTATCCGATGTGGGACTAAAGTTTCTAAAAAAAAGGCCAAAGACCCCACAAAAGCTAATTTCCAGTTAGGATATTATGCTGTGATAACATGTTTCGTATTATTTACGAAACAAAAAACATAGTTCTCCACTAGTTCTTGTTTAGTAAAGTTAAAAAAATATTATGTTGTGGAGAACATAGTTTTTGTTTAGCAAAGTTAAAAAAAATAGCTCTAGATTAATGCAGCTTTGCTCTCCACTAGTTCTTTCTGCTCTTACCCAGTCTTCCTTACTTCACCTCCTTTTTCTTTCTCGTCATAGGATCTTACAATAAATCTAATTTGTCTTCCTTCTAATTCAGCATAACTAGATTGCAGAAGAAGGAAATGTGGAGGTTATTGAGGTTACTCTGGAGCGAAGGACATATAACATTATTATTTCTGTCTTGTTTGTTATAGTAGTCATTGTCTATGTTGGATATTACTATCACATTAGTGCAATACTTGAAATGCTTATATGAATGCCGTCCATGTTGAATGTGCCGGAGTCCGAAAACAAACCATATGTCAGTTTCAGTGCTGCGACGACTCCGAAAGTCGACGCAAGGTAACTCGCGACAGTGACCCTCACCACAGTGGGCTACGGGGATGCGACTCCAACAAGTTCGAAAGCCCAGATCATGATGTCCTTCCTCGTGGTGGTGGCCGGAGGGATCATGACGAGGATGCTTTTCTACACATTCAGCATGTTCGTCGACCGTATCATTTTACACTATGCTCGTCGGAGTTTTTATTTGAAGAAGTGGTTTTTGGATCGTGGCATTTTAGCTAAGGTAACGAGAGCTGCACACTTATTATACTTTGATTCACACTACTAATTTTAATTAAATAATTAGTTTCTTTATCATTTTATAGATCTTGGCAGCCTGTTTTTTCATGATTGTCGCCCCCATATGCATTGGCGCATGGGTAATTATAGCACACGAGAAGGACATGGATCACTGGTTTGATCCATATTACTTATCAATAATTAGCACAAGTACAGTGGGATACGGGGACAAAGTTTTCAAGACTGAAAATGGGAGAATATTTGCTACATTTTGGCTATATATTGCCGTATATGTCGTGGACAAAGGACTATGTATGCTTGCACAAATTTTACCTGATGGGTTTGTCAGGTAACATTATATAATTTTTTTGTTAATTTTGGATGAATAAACAATGTGTACTAATTTTTTTTTCCAGATTTTTTGCATATATCTTCAGAGAGAGAGCCACTAGACGTGATGAGGACGAAGGACCTCTTCGTGACCGCGTGGTTCTCTTAGTTTGATAATGATTCTCCAAATTGACCTATTCTACCAATGTAATGCTGCCAAGACTTACTTTTTGTGCTGCAGCTGTAATACTTTTTCTTTTAATTATCTTATATGATGTTAAGTTGCTACCGAGACTTATTTTGTGCTATTATCATGCTAAATTAAATATTAAATTTATTACTTGCAATGTCATTTGTTGTAGAGAAGCAAGTATTGTGCTGCATGCTTTGCTTATTATTTTAAACTAAATCTAGAGACCAAACAGGATGCCTTCATGTTGTTGGCGGCTGATTATAGAGAAGTATTATACACCTAAAAGGCTAAAAGTAACAATATTTAAATGTAAAATTACAAACTGCATGATTTAGACATAGAAAGACATGGAAGAGAGGACTCATGCATGTTCTTATGAAAGAATATATGACAACGTCTAGAAGCATATTAGTTCTTAGCTCATTTTAGCCAGAATCCTATGCAATCTCAAAATAGAGAGTTAGATATAAATATAAATTGGCATTTGTACAGATTTTATACAAACTAGATTTATACTTTGAGCATTTGTACATACAAAGCTGGAACATTGAATGTGTAAGCAATGCCCCTTGCTATGTGTCACTCCGTGTGTTCGCTTTCCATAGAGATCTTAGACCCTTGATTTAGCAAAATAAATAATATATAAAAAATCAGCCGAATGACAAATAAAATATTCGTGGAGTAGGATAAGAAAAGCAATAAAACTAATCAAACCATACTAGAATCTTCTTCAAATGAAGGAGTAATTAACCTTAGAGACTTGACCGAAGAATAGGGTGACCGTTAGCGAACCATAGGATGAACCTTTGGTATTGAACGAGACTTAAGTTGGTTGTATCTCAAACTCAAGGTGTGCAATGGGCCGAACCGGGCTGACCCGTAGCTTGTGCTGACTTGGTTTGATCGATTTTGGACCGGACCGGACTCAACCCGGGAGAGTATTCGGTTATTTCAATTATAGTCACCGAAATTTCAAAACAGAAGAAACTGATTTAATTTATAATTAAACCAAAATCGAACCGACAAAAATAAGTAACCGAAATGAATCTAACCAAAAAAAATTTCCAATTTTTTCGGTTTAATTCGATTGGGCTTTTTAAAGTTGAAAAGGCTGAATTTTGTTACTGGGTCCGTTTTATGTTAGTGGGCTTTTTTCGCTAGGTTATTGTTAACCATACTAGATATCAAACAGTAATTATATATACTGAAAAATAACTGGATTTTTTTAACGATGCTGAAAAATAATATATATGCTAAAAAATAACTAGACATATTACAATTTGGACAATACAATTTAACTGCTAACAAATTAGCATATTACAATTTTTGACAATACAAACTACAAAGTTACTGCTAACAGATTAGCAGATCACAATTTGGACAATACAAAGTTAAAAACTGCTAACAAATAACCATATTACAGGATTTTATAATTGACAATAAAAAATGTGGAAAATTATCACAAGATTACATACAAATTGCTAACAAATTACAAAATTATAAATTAGACAATAAAATTGCTAAATGTAAAAAAAATTACAAGATTAAAGTTTGAACAATAAAACTGGTAGCTCTTAAAAACTACATATAAATTGCAAACAAAGTACAAAAAAAAAAAAAAACCTTTTGGGACAGCTAAAAATCGTCTTAATAAGAGCCTGTACCGTCCCAAATATTATTTGAGACGGATTTAAATAGTGCTATTAGGGTGACATGGCAAAAACTTCAAGGATGAAAATAGCCATCCTAATTATTGTTTAGTGACGGTTAAAACCAAACGTCTCAAAAGTTTATAATTTTTTTATTTTTGTATGACGATTCATTAAATGGTCACAAAAAGTAAGTATTTGTAACGGATTGAAACCGTCCTAATAATGACAGGTTGAAAAGAGTCACAAAAAAATATAGCCCACTTTTAGAACATATACAAATCCGTCCCAAAAACTTATAACAATTTCAGCTATGATGGAGAGCATTATCATGTGACTTCAGTATATTGCTACGATGGAAAACTTTAATGCTTCACTCCTCAAAACTGACTTCTGTAAGTTAGAAAAGTTTGATGGAGAGCATTATCAAGTCTGGAAGAGGAAGGTTTATCTCACTCTTCAACTCAGAGACGTTGATCACGTGCTTATTGAAGAGGAACCTACTGTTCCAGATGTTGGGTCTGCTGCCGCAATCACTGCGGCTACTAAACTTCAGGCCAAGTGGAGAAGGGAGAATAGCATTTGCAGGCTGATTATCCTGAATGCTATGGAGGATTCTCTAGCAGAATCTTACAGTAAGAAACCTATTGCCAGAGACATATGAGAGTCTCTGGAGAAACTGTACGAAGAAGACAAGAACATGAGCAAGATATTTGTGGTTGAAAAATATCAAAAATGGCTCTTTGAAGACGAGGCGATGCCCCTCCTCGACAAGTTTGTTGTTGGAGGGATTGTCTCAAAGCTCCCCGCTGGGTGGAGTAAGTTCTATGCAAACATGCATAGGAAGAAGCTTGAGATCAGCCTTGAATATCTCATGCAGAAAATCTATGTTTAGGACCAGATGCGGGCTCAACTGAAGGTGGACACAATGTCCAAGCAATTGGTTAACGCCAATCTGGTTCATACCAAGGAACTAAGGGGAAAGCAGGCGGCTTCCCACAGCAAGAAGAAGGACCCTGACAATCTGAAAGTCAAGGGAACTTCTTTCAAGCAAAAGAAGCCAAAGTCTCAGATGCCTTGCTTCAAGTATGGCAAGAAGGGCCACTTCAAAAGTGAATGCAAAGCAAAGACCAAGCAATCGGAGCAAGGAGAGCCTAGTAATGTATCTATGATCACTGATATTGTTGCTATGATTGCGCAGGTTGATGCGGTAGGGACTGACTCTGACTGGTTGGTAGACACTGGAGCCTCCTGCCATGTCTGCTCCAGTAAGGAGTGGTTCACCACCTACACACCTACTTCTGAAGTGGTTATGATGGCGAACAAGGCACAAGCTGAAGTGCTCGGGATCGGGACGGTGGTGTTGAAGCTGACTTCGGGGAAGTCTCTGACGCTTCAAGGCGTGAAGCACGTACCTGCTATCGCCAAGAACCCGATCTCAGGAGGCCTACTCTGCAACGCAGGCCTCAGGATGGACATCAATGCTGGCCAGATGGTGATGTCTATTAAGGGAACATATTTCGGAAAAGTTTTTTATACCGAAGGGATGTTCAAAATTCAGCTTGTAAATCAGTCCAATGTTATTAATGTAATTAATGCAATCACTCCTGCTTATACTATTGAGTTGTGGCATAATAGGCTAGGACATGTTTATTGTAAACGAATAAACAGAATGTCTAGTCTAGGAGTGGGGGTAAGGTAGAGAAATGTGAAGTTTGTGCTCAAACAAAGATCAAAAGGAAATCCTTTCCTCGGGTTAATCGAAGTACAGATCTTCTGGAGTTGGTACACTCCGATATCTGTGACTTCAAACAGTTCTCTACAAAGGCCGGGATGAAATATTTCATAACCTTCATCGATGACTTCTCAAAGTATGCGTTCGTCTACTTGCTGAAGGCTAAAGACGAAGCATTCGAGAAGTTCAAGGAGTTCAGAGCCGAAGCTGAGCAGCAGACTGGACAACAACTCAAAAGAATAAGAAGTGATCGAGGTGAGGAGTATAGGTCTCATGAATTTGCATCGTTCTGCAAAGAACATGGAATTGTCAATGAGACTACGGCTCCGTACTCTCCTCAATCAAACGGAGTAGCAGAGAGGAAGAACAGAACGTTAACAGAAATGATTAACTCAATGTTGTTGACTGCTGGTCTTCCTAAGTGCTACTGGGGAGAAGCTGTATTGACGGCCACTTTTATTCTAAATAGAGTGCCTCATGCAACTTCAGACGTTACTTCTCATGAACTCTGGTTCAAGGTCAGACCTAACTTGAATGTCATTCGAGTGTGGGGGTGTCTGGCATATGTCAAGCTTCCAGATCTGAAGATTCAGAAGCTTGGGACAAGGACTACTACGACGATCTTCTTGGGGTATGCCAAGAAGAGTGATGCTCGAAGATTTCTTGATATTGAGCCAAATCATATCATTGAATCTCGCGACGCAGAATATTTTGAAGACAAATTTGCAAGGCACAAGAATATTGTTCTTACGGATGTACCGGAGAACATTGAGGGTGCGCAGGAAACTGAAGTCTTCAATGAAGATGTGGTCCAAGAAGATGTTGTTGAAACAACGATTGAACCAGAACAAGCTGAGCCGTCAGCTAAGCGTATGAGGAGGCCGAAGGACTTCGGAAGTGACTTTGTCACCTATCATGTGGAAGCTGATCCGCTTACCTATGATGAGGCGATGAAGACCAGAGACGCGATTTTCTGGAAGGAGGCGATTGACAATGAAATTGATTCTATCACCTCAAATAACACTTGGGTGTTGGTTGATCTTCCTGAAGGAGCGAAACCCATCGGATGCAAATGGATCTTCAAGAAGAAGATGAAAGCAGATGAAACTATTGACAAGTTCAAGGCTAGGTTGGTAGCCAAGGGGTTTTCTCAGAAGCAGGGGATTGACTACTTTGACACGTATGCTCTAGTAGCCCGGATGACCACCATCAGAGTGTTGATTGCTCTTGCAGCAATACATAAGATGGTGATACATCAGATGGATGTGAAAACGGCTTTCCTAAATAGCGAGCTGACCGAAGAGATATACATGCAACAGCCAGAGAGATTTGTCGTCAAGGGTCTTGAAGACAAAGTCTGCAAGTTGGTGAAATCTTTGTACGGTCTTAAACATGCTCCCAAGATGTGGCATGAGAAATTTGACAAAGTTATAAGGTCAAATGGCTACATGGTCAGCGAGACGGACAAGTGTGTTTACACGAAGTTCGCTGATAGAAGAGGTGTGATCGTTTGTCTGTACGTGGATGACATGCTTATCCTAGGTACGGATATGAGCTGTGTTACGGAGACAAAGAAATTCATCTCGAGCAAGTTCAGTATGAAGGACTTGGGGGAAGCTAATGTGATCTTAGGGATCAAGATCATCCGGACAGACACTGGACTAGCGGACACTGGACTAGCGCTGTCACAGTCTCATTATATTGAGAAAATGATCACTCGTTATGGGTATCGGGATCTTCCAGGGATCGATACGCCGTACAGGTGTGATCTGAAGCTGAAGCCTAATTCAGGAGAAAGTGTCAGGCAGCTGGAGTATGCAAGCGTAATCGGGAGTTTGATGTATGCTACTACTGCCACAAGGCCTGACATAGCTTTCGCCGTGGGAATGCTGAGTCGTTTCACGAGCAACCCAGGTGTTGAACACTGGAAAGCTGTGAAACGGGTTATGAGATATCTCAAGAAGACTCAGATATATGCACTGTACTACAGCGGAGATCCGCCGGTAGTGGAAGGCTTCAGTGATGCCAGCTGGTGCTCAGAGGTGGAGAGCGAGAGGTCCACAGGTGGATTCATTTTCACAATGGGTGGAGCTGCTATATCGTGGAAGTCGAAGAAGCAGACTATGCTCTCGCGGTCATCCATGGAATCTGAGTTCTTTGCACTTGATACCGCAGCCGAGGAAGCAGAATGGCTTCGGGAGCTCATGTATGATCTTCCAGTTGTTGGGGCGCAAATACCGGCGATATCGATATACTGCGACAACCAGACGACTGCGGCGGTGGCATCAAATGACCTCTTCAACGGGAAAAAGATGACTGTGCGGTTGAAGCACATGGCAGTACACGATCTCATCAAGAGGGGTGTTATTGCAGTGATTGATGTTCGGAGTTAGGAGAACCTGGCGAATCCGTTCACCAAGGGCCTCAAGCGCCAGCTGGTCGATGACACAGCTTGTAAAATGGGCTTGAAGGCATTCTGAATTGTATTCCTACCATAAAGTTTTATGCTAATAGTTCAAAGAGAAATATACTAGGCATCTAGCTTTTGGTTCAAGGGAGGACCACTAATCGAAAGAATATCAGGAACAGTAGGTACATGTTCTATTGGGCATGGAGAGGTTACGGACCTATAACCACTGTTGTCTACTGTTGTTTTCTAGGGAAAACGGATCCTGTGGGAAGGTTGGCTTAAATGCCTTAATGAGTTCGCAGGCAGAGTGAATGCCTAGTGTGCTTTACAGGAAGTACGGTAGAACAACACTACAAGGAGTGAAACTCCATACTACTGTGGGGTGACTCCACCATGAGGTTCCTAGATATGGGGTAATGCCTCGGCTTTGCTAGCCAAGTCACAGCGGCGTAGCACCGCAAATAAGCAGTTAGCCTAATGCTGTATGTTAAAATAAAGAGAGGAGTAGTCAGCACTACAAAGAGGAGGAGTTCCTCATGTTACAGTGGCACGATACCACGATGAGGTACCGGTTAGGGATAAAGTCTCGGCCTTGCAAGCCATGTCGTTGCGGCGTAACACCGCAAGGGAGCCTAAGGCTTCATGCTGTCACGCCCCGCTCCCGTAGGAGCGATCGTCCTCGCTAAGGCATGATGCCACACGAGCCTAGATTGCGCTCGTGCAAGACGGGTTCCATAACGACCGATTACAGCGGCTGCGACGGGGTCGTCGCATAGAAGTCCCATGCAGAGACATTGAATAATAGCAGCGAAAATTAGAACAAAACACAAGTTATGCAAAAGAAGCTCTTTATTGATATTGAAACAAATGTTACAATGGGACGCAAGGCCAAGATTACAAGTCTCTCAAGCTCACTCATCTCACATTACAAGTCACTCAGCCCTCTCTCATCTCTCAATACAAGTCTTGAGC
The DNA here is from genome assembly GCA_029216955.1 of Iris pallida. Lineage (NCBI taxonomy): Eukaryota > Viridiplantae > Streptophyta > Magnoliopsida > Asparagales > Iridaceae > Iris > Iris pallida. The sequence continues at coordinate 3,602,436 of JANAVB010029818.1, read as the reverse complement.
CAGCGGATGCTTTGGAAGGCGACGTCCATACATTATGTCCCGTATAAGTCTTGACTCCATGCGGTCGCACGCTTCGAATCGCCAAGGAACTCCGTGCCTCGACGCATCCAAGCGAGCTTCACGCCACGAGCTTTTACCTGTGCCTGCACATGAAAACTATGTGGGTGTCAGTACTCAACTGTACTGGTGGAATGAGCTCCTCGCCCACCCATACAAAACCAACACGTTTGATTTACTTTGTGCAACATAGTCCCTTCTTATCAATTGTCTTTCTAGTCTTGCCTTAGGATTATTTTAGGACCGACGCCTTGGCCTATTTCGTGTCTCTAGACCATCCCGTGCTTGCAACATCAACGTTAACCTATCAAGTCGTGTTTGCCTTACGGCCCAAAATCAGAGACGCAACTATGCGATAGACTCCTTTCCCATGTGACCGTGCTACGAAACCCTTACTGAGGCCGTGCCTCGCAACTCAGTGATACTTAACCATATCGCCGCCTCGCGGCCCTTGCTACTTTGATCACCAACTGACCCAATCAAGATTTCAGGGCTAAGTGTCACTCGACCGACTTTGCCTTGCGGCGGTTTCCTGACTTAAACTCAAAACAACTCATGCAACTCATATGTCAACACTTGAGACTCGACGTCACATCTCGTGCTAAAGCACGTAGCCTATGTTGTAGCCATTCTTAGGCCCAAACATTTATGTTCTAACTGTACACACATTCAACAACTCAACTCAATCCAAAGGCACACACGCGGATTGCCGCCCGTGCCGACTCATCTATATGAATTGGTCACCGACTCCCAGGGCCATTGTGGACTCCTCTAGTTATTGTTAGACGGGTGCCCTTTCAGCGCAAGGTAGCTAGCTCTGCTGCAAGTCCCCGCCTAACCCGTGCCCAGCACAGCTAATTACTCGTTTCCAATCGCACGGTCGCAACGGTCCCGTGGCCGCCGGGTTGCCGTGCAGGGAAACGACCCACCTTGTCGACAAGTTGTCCATGACCATGCAAGACTCGACTCAAACTGACGTCTCACACAGTCATGCTACATCTAGTGTCACCATTTCTTTCAGGGCCAAGTTCAATACTTCTCTCTTCTGAGACCGCCTCGCCGACCTATAGCCGCGAGCATACTTCTTTCTTCTGAGACCGCCTCGCCGACCTATAGCCGCGAGCATACTTCTTTCTTGCCCTTTTCCAAACTCAATGAATCAACCGTGGTTCATGCCTTAAACGCTAAGTCCGTGCATCGTGCCTTAAACCAATCGTGTTCTACGCAACACTACCGCCCGAATCATACTTTATATGACGGGCCATGGGATGGTGGGACTATTCAACTCATGAACGCCTATTTGATAGTCCTTGCCTTACTTAACTTTGCAACAACTTGACGAGCAAAGACTGCGTCAAGCCTTGCGTCGTGGGAACGTGCCGTGCACGCATTCGACTTCGAACGACCAAGTCATTTGGGTGCCTAGACTTATGTCACAATCCGTTCAACACAACTTAACTCATGGGCAAACCAAGGCTATGCCAAGCATTGGACGATGGGACCATGCACGCTTTATGAAGCATTCATGCAGGCGGCGCCTATGACTTAGGCTACGTTCATAACTTCGCCTACTCAACCAACTTTCCTTCTCCCAAGCCACGGGACGAAGGATCGAGTGTCATTTTCAAAGTACGCCGTGCACCAACTCTAAGCCGACCATTGGACCTTTCCATATTCTAACTCATTTCGACCTATCGGAATTATTCCCTTAGCTATGTGGATTCGTCTCTTTTATTATCAAGCCTACTTGTGCAAGTTGAAAACATGCAATTTATTATGTGAAGGCTAAGATGAGGCAAGTTCACCGAAACTATTCCACCTGAGCGAGCGGTCGCCTCGACCGAGCGGTCTTCGAGCAGCCGTTGCAAGGCTAAGTCCGAACGCCGTCGGCGTTTCAATTCCTCCGATTGACTGAGCGGGACGGGGTACTACACATGCTGGGTAGTTTGGCACTACAAAGAGGTGGTTGTCTCATGTTACAGTAGTATGACACTACGATGAGGTTCCCGGTACGGGGTAAGGTCTCGGCTTTAAGCCATGTCATAGTGGCGTAGCACCGCAAGGGAAGCGCAAAGCGCTTTATGCCATGTCTTTTTATAATGAACTCACCTATAGTATATGGACAAAGAGATATCAGGCCGTCTTTTGAGGGTAAACTTGTAGACGCCAAAAATTCTACACTGAAATCAGGCTGGCACAGGGCCTTTAATGTGTAGCCAGAAGCACATATAACTACATTATGTGAGTGGGAAGAATTTCAGCTATGATGCAGAATTCAAGGCTTAGCCCATTCTTGTATTATAGTCTATTGTTTGATCAATGCGGAAAGATTCAAGTCGTCAACGACATCTCTCCTAATGCATGATGGACAGTTACTGTGGGGAACACTTATACCCATATATAGAGATATATGGGAGATTGTTGGGGTCTTTGGCCTTTTTTTTTAGAAATTTTAGTCCCACATCGGATAGGCCAAAGAAGTTGTATCTCTATATATTAGCTATGCTAGTTTAGAGATGCACATGTGGTGTGGAGGTGCACATGGGTGTGCCATGTGGGATTATTTTTCTAATGGAAAAAGGCTAAATCAACAATTAAAAGCATTGATGCTTTTTGCTCTTGGAAAATTTATTTTCATGGGAGCTAAGCCCGCAGGGGCTTAGCGACTCGGACTCGGACTCGGACTCGGGCTCGGGCTCATGGGCTCATGAGGCGTAATGTGGCGTTTTGTTGGCGCACTTTGCACTTAGCACGTCAGCATCGTCGCTAGGCGCATAGTGCGCTTTAGTTGCGCTCGTTGCGCGAGCCACTTGTGCGGCCAAGTTGCGTGCCAGGTTGCGCGACCAGGGTGCGCGCCAGGTTGTGCGCCAGGTTGCGCGCAGGTTGCACACAGGTTGCGCCAGGCTGCGCACAGGTTGCGCACAGGTTGCGCCAGTTTGCGCGCAGATTGCGCACAGGTTGCGCCAGGTTGCGCAAGTGGCGCAAGTGGCACAATGTGCGCGTTGTGCGTGTGGCGCAAGGTGCGCAAGGCGTGTTGCGCAAGTGGCTCTGTGCGCAAGGTGTAAGGCGCGCGGGTTGCTAAAGTGGCACAACTTGCTTCAGATCGTGCCTGTGCATGATCTGAGCGGTTACTGCACGTTCGGAGTGGTTATTACCACGTCCCGAATGTTGTGCTAACCGGGCAGTTGCTACTCGGACCTATATAAGGTCTCTTCTCTCTCACAGGCACTGTACACAGAACATATTCAGAGAGTTACGAAAGTTTACAAGTGTTTCTTAACACGAGTAAACAGAGCCTGTCAGAGAGAAAAGAAGTTTTGCACCAGCGTTGCTTTTGCACGGGAGTTCGTGTACGATCCGAGGAGTCAGAAGAGCAGAGTGTTCCAAAGTTCTCCGACGAACTTGCTGGTTCCTGGAAGCTATTCGTGTGGGACGAATATAGCTTTGAGCAACGGTGATCATTCACCCCAGTAGGCTATCTTCCATCTTTCGCCTGTCATCTTCTTCGCTGATGTGGATTACGAAATCTTCTTAGATTCTCGTAAATTATATGCTGCTGTGGATTACGAAATCTTTTTAGATTCTTGTAATATAATAACGAGATCTTCTTAGATCTTCGTTATACTTGCACAACCTTCCTAGAAGTGTTGTGTTGGAACATTGTTCTTACAATTATTTCATATTCTAAGTTTTTTATCGAAAAATTGTGCCCGACACTAACAGCTTTTTCTTCATTTTAATGTTTTTTCTTCATTTTAGCTGTGTAACACAGAAAAGACATAAACTCACCTACGTCGACGACGACAGAAGTTAGAAAAATTCACAAAGCAGTATACATAATATATAGACAGCAGAACGGGAGGGTGAGGGTGAGGGTGAGGGTGAGGGTGAGAGACGAATAGCCGTTGGCGGTTGGCCTTGCGGTATAAGTACTGCGTGACTGCAGTCTTTGTTTAATGTTGTTTTTTTCCTTGGTACGGGAGAAGAAGCATCAGCAGAGTGTCTGCTTTTCATCCCTTTTCTTTTTTTTGGTTTGTTTCCACCCAGCGGTTTGGTTGCTGCGCGGATAGAGGAAGGCAGCAGCACAGTGCTAGCTGTAGCGCGCAGCAAGCCTCTGCTCTCCTTCTGTGCAGGAGCAGTGTTTGTTTGTTTGTTTATTTTTTTCCATTTTTATGATCATTTTATCCTATATATATTCTCGATTATATATATATATTTTGTCCGGCCTCCTCCTAACCACTAGGACCATATATATATATATATATATATATATATATATATATATATATATATATATATATATATTACTAATTTGTAACCAAAATAGTACTAATTCATAGTACTAATTATTATATATATATAATTTGTAACCAAAATATCTATTCATAGCTTTGAAGCCATCACAAGTCCATTTACAGTTCTAACGTAGTTCATATTTGAACGCATGACTAGTTCTAATTATGAATTTTTAATACTCGACAGATATTGGGTTAAAACTTTGGCTGGGAAATTTTTAAATTTTTTGGCAAAGTTCTTTTTGTATTTCTTGATATGAAAACTCGTCAATAATATAAATCACATCCTGAACAAGCCTTCCTCAAATTATAGCAGTATAAAACCTTTCGAAAGACAAATTTATACCGAAAATCAACACAATTAAAGATATAAATATATTCATATATGAATTAACAAGCGAAGACCACAAATCTTTACGAGAGCAATTTACCTTGTCGTGTCCAACAAGCGTACCAAGTGCAATAGTTATAGACACAATGACTAAGTTATAATATTAAAATTATAATTTTGAAATTTAATATAATGTGACATAGTGTCTCAAATTGGTCATATGACAGCAAAGAAACTAAAATTAGATCTGGAGTCAAATTAAATTAATTGATATCTGCTAAATTTAGTGATCAAAGCAAACGATTCACCAGTATGGGTCCTTTTGCATTTGTTCCTAAACAACAACTATTATTATCTCCTATATCTTTGCAACCATAATAATTTCTCTTCTTTTAATGTCTCTATTTTTTTTAATTTCGTATAAAGAGACTTGAAAAAGATTTAAAATAGACCGTAGCTGAATGTATATTCTCATATTATTACAAATTAAAAATAAATAAATAAATTCTGACTAGTATTTAACTATCTAATATTATTTAATTATAGTCAAATACATTTAATTCATGTGGTTATGATAGGAGATGTTTTCCTAGACTGTATGGGTTCAATTCCTTGTGGTAGCCAGTATCTACAACAAATTTTAATTTTAGTTTTTTTCAACATTTTTTAAGTGCAATGTGTGCATGTTCCTCAGAACTAATAAGGAGCAAGATTGTTTGTTGGTATTATTTTTGTTAGACTAAATTTATGAACCTATGAAAATTTAAACTTGACCAATATCATATATGATAAAAAAAAAGATCATTATCAGCTGTAAATTTAATAAAAAAAAAAGAAAAAAAGTTATATATAAAAGTAGTTTATTTTTGCTAGGAAAAGATTGTATAAAAGGAGAAGCATCTGTTATGTGTAATGACAGTCATAGTAGACACAGGTAGGAGAGTGTCTTCGTCTTTCAAATCAAAAGTTACTCAGTGCGTATAACAAAAAGAAACGACCAAAAGAACTTGGCCAAAACTATGAGGATCTTACAGAGGTTCACGTGGAAAAGAAGGAAGAAGGAGGTGAAGAGGGGGTGGAAATATGAGGATCATACAGAGGTGTCGAAGAGAGGACGATGGCGTTAGCTTGCACTGCCGTGGCTCCGCTGTCCCGGGGCTGTTCGAAGACGACGTCGGGTTTGGTTCCGAGGCCGCACGAACTTAGGCGTCGCCGGAACGATGAGCGCCGCTAGGGTTATGTTATGGAGACTTAGGGTTATGGAGAAGAGGAAGAGGGAATATATATAGAGAGAGAGAAGGGAGAGAAGGTGGCCAGCTGGGGGGGGCTGCCAGGTCGCCGTACGGCGTGGCCTGCAGCCCCTGCGCCTTCTGCAGAGCGAGCAGCACTCTCCTACTGGCGGGGAAGAGTGAATAGCCGTTTGAAAAGTTTTGGGTTATTGGGTTTAGTTCTGTGTCGCATGCGGCTTGCCGCCCGACCCGGACCCGCTCTTCTCAAGGAGAGATGGGCTGCCCCTCTTTGGGCCGGATCAGATGGGTTGTTGATTTAAAGGGAGTTGGGTTGTATTAAGGGGGGTTAATTTGTAAGGAGAGGGCTTTGTGGCTGTTGGCTTAAATGGAGGAGGAGAATGGGTTTTAGATTTAGGGAAAAAAAACGAAGAAAAGAAATGGGCTGTTGGGTTTAAGAAGAAAGAGAATTTTGATATGTATATAGGCCTACTCATTGATAATTTATAACATAATAGGAATATATTAATTGCAATAAAAGTAGGGGGGTTTACAATTATATATTGATTTTGTTACATATACATTCACTACAACAACAAAAAAATGTCTTAACGATACTCGAAAAGTACTGTTAATTACTTTTTATGGCACTTTTTAAGCGATGTCTGGAGGGATGTCATAGAAAGTTTCTTTACTTTCAACGATACATCAAAAGTGCCATGTAATAAATTTATGAGGACACTTTCTAAATGTCGTGTAATACTAATTTTATCGCATGGTACTAGTGTCATCTTAACGTGTTTCAATAACATCTAGTAAGTGTCGTCATAAATATTTTTGGACTTTCAACGACATGACAAAAATGCCATATAATAACTTTATGACGACACTTTTTTAATGTCGTTTAATGCTTATTTCACGACAGTCTACTGGTGTCATCTTAATGCTATTAATATTTTTCACAACACTTTTTATTTGTAATATAAACACGCAAATCATAAATATCATTAATATCACGACACCTTATATGTGTCATCTAACTCACTTCAACAACACATTTTAAATGCCTTCAAAATATCATTAAAGCATATGAAATATAAATTGATTTCATTTGTATGTTTATTTTCATATAATTAACCAAAACCAATTTCGTAAATAATAAAACTTTAATGTGCCAAGAATAATATACATTAAAATGTCTCAAATCCATACAAATAATCAACCAAAATCAATTACATGAATAATAAAAATTTAATGTGCCAAGTTTTTTTTTTTTATTAAAACATCTCAAATTCATACAAAGTATCAATAAGAAGTTACAAAACTAATATCCGATTTGTTACGAGGAACAACGTCTTCTATTAGTGAGATAGATACGTCTTCCCATCTTTAGGCTGCATCACAAGATAGATACGTCTTGCATAATTCGTGTCTGAGGAATGCCCACATGCACAATGGAGCCACTATTTGTCTTCATATTAGCACAATCACTGCACAAGGATGAGCAACATGTTGCAACAACCAAAATATAGTTACGAACGTTATTGATGTAATACACTGACACAAAGGCTTACATATGGAGTTCAATGTCATCACCAAGGCTACAGCAATAGGAAGACTGCTAATATCCTTGCTTTCATATACACATTCTAAAAATCCCCACTCGAGCAAGATGATACTTACCATCATTTGGTATACCCAACTCGAGCAAGATGATACCTTGTTGAACTGCAGTACCTTGCTTTAGTACAGTGTATCAAGAAGTTTTATTCATCAATTACTTGCTGAATTGCAGTAATACCTTGCTTTAGTATAGTGTAATACCTTGCCACAGTTGAACAAATGTTTTGACATTTGACTGCGGCCATTCTGTGCAACCATGGTATTCTAAACTTGATAGTGAACTGAAAAGTTAATATTTTAAGGATATCAAACCATCCGACATTTTTTAACACAAATGTGGGTGTTTGTTTATTTATTCATATTATAATATATAATACATTAAGAAAATTGAATGATTACCTAAAGGACATTGTGTAAGCTGGCAATAAAATGGGTGAACTTTGCAGATATTTCAGGCTTTATTTAGATAGTTTTGGATAGTTTTAAGCCAGTTTCACTATGAGGCTAAACTTCACCCAAACTCTGGAATATATGACAGACATTGTACCGGACGACAGGGACGAAGCCAGGACTCGTGCTAGACAGGGGCCGAACAAAAATAATAATGTCATAAAAGTTATTTTTTTTAAAATGTGAAAATAAGTATTTGTAGTGAACTACACAAATAATTAAAGTAAGAAAAAAAATAGTGAAGGTAGTTCTATCTGCAAAGTAGATTTCTAATTGAATTTATATCCTACTTGGCATTGAATAATAAGGAAAATTTTATCCTAGTAGGTAGAGTTCCTACATAGAAATTGCACCCAAAAAAATATATTCTGTAATTCTCCACAAATTTTATCATACGTGGTACTGCCTAATATTAAGATGGGAGAATAATAAATAAAAAATCTAATGATTTAGTTTGAAAGTGGGACCAATGCATAATTTCTATAAAAGTTTCTAGATGTAGAAACTCTCATAAAAAAAATCATACTATATCAGCGTCACGTAAACGACGATGAAAATTGGAAAAGAAACCACTATAATTTTTTTTTTCTAGAAAGTGCTTCTACCATAGAAGCATGGAGATAGAAACCCCATTGAATATGACCTAACTAACTTCACACCAAACTCAGGCCACATCTAAATTTGATTTTTTTATGAGTCAATGGCCAAACTGGATGAGGTCCATGAAGAGTTGAATGGAGCTGAAGCGATGATTTAGCCCACATGACCACATCTTAAATTGATAATGTTTTATTATATATTTTTTTAGGCTTCATATCAAATTTTAGATAATCAAAAAAGAAAAATTCCAAGGGGGACCATGGCCCCCTTTGGTCTCCATATAGTTTCGTCCCTGTCGGCCGATGCCAACTTTTTGCGTAGTTTTATATCAGTTCTGTTGAAAATCAATCTGAAACTGTTTATGTGCATTGGCAACGAATATTTCAAACCTTGAGGATAAGGATGATTGCTAACGATTTTAATATTAGCATAATGGCTGGAAGAGAACAAAATTTAGACCCACTATGATGACTTAACTTCAGTGCAACACCAAAAAAGAAGACGAGTAATATAATATGAGATACCTGAGGAAATGTAAACTAGAATTCTTTTTTATTAGATTATTATTCAAGACAATGGCCAGAAGATTACATTGGTAATAGGCCGGCCCATGTGGTGCTCATGCTGAAGAATTTATGTAGAAGATTTTTTTGGGTCCTTTTATTTTTTGAACTGCCTAGATCTAGGCGGCCGCCTAGGCGGGCTAGGCGCTATGCGGAAGGTGCCCGCTCGACTAGCGCCTAACGCTTTTCACAACCTTGGGCATAGGTGGATATATTTTAGCTTTTTTATTAATAGATCATGAGTCCTGATGTGTTGTACTAACTTGGATACGACATTTTGATACAGAAACTCATGTCTCTAGATACTTTCTTAATCTAGAAGTTCAAAAACGGGATTGAGGTTCTCTTACTGTATGGTTGTGGACTGAAAAGCTCTTTTTTCCTTCCTAATTTAGATTCTGAGAAATTAAAATGATCTGGGTGCCAACAAATCCATTCATTTCAAAGTCATGCGCACTCCAGGCATGTGCAAGTTAATTAGTACACTTAAAAAGGTTATATGATATACCCAATAATTGCAGCCATAACCAAAGAATTGGAGGCCAACCTTATTTCCCCTTTAGATCTGGGTGTTGGATGCTTCTTTTAGTTCAACTTGTACATCACAGGACTTCAAAGAATTAGAGACCAACCTTATTTCCCCTTCTTCTATATCTTGGTTTTGAGAATCAGAGTGTGGTTCATCTGGCAAAGAACTTGCTGGATCATCTCCACTACCTTCAGCAATAAGATAAAGAGCACTCTCTGATATAGGCATCTCCCCAAGCATCCTCGCATTGCTAGTACCCTTAAAAATCTATGCATCAGAGTTATGGATACCAACTGCTACAGTAGCGGTATCAGCCTCCCTTGTCACACCACATCCAATACTAGCAGCTATTAATCCTCCAGAATCCCCACTGGTAACTGCACATTGCCATGGAACAGTATCAAAATTACTGATACCAAATGCTACAGCACAGCAGTAGCAGCCTCCCTTGTTAACACATCACCCCTTCCGATACTATCAGTTACAGGTTGGTCCCTGCACAAATCATAGAGATCAAAATTAGGTTCCTCTTGGACTTCGTTAACAAAGCTGATGAGCCAAGTTGCTCAGGAACAACTTGGAAAATTTATAGCCTTACAAGAATGTATGCATTTCTCTAATTTATAAATATTGTAGCAAACCTACTTTGTTCAACAGAGTTATTTTAGTCCTAAATATTCATCTAAAGTCAATTCCTACACCCAACTTTAATGTGGTAGCACACACATTTAGTTCTACTTGGTTACGAACCAACAAGTTTAATTGGTTGATTGGTTCATCACATATCCCAGAAACTAGCAAGCATAGTTATGTAGTCACATCTCAACTACATATTAGAGAAGCTACAATAAGCTAGTGAAAGCTATAAGAAATACAAGTTAAGCCACTACCATCAGTTTGCATTGACTATTTGGCTAGAAACTACTAAAAGCAGATAAAACTCACTCTTTTAATATCATGAACCCTGAATTCGACGTATATAGTTTATATCTTGTTGAAATATTCTTCAACTGCAAGAGTTTTTTAGTATTCTATTTATCAGAAATCAAAACATCACAGTAAATAACAGATATTTTAGGGGCTAAAAGTTGCACTGAGTAATTTATCAATATGGGCTAACATAGCAAGAAGTAGAGCCCCTTGAAAATAATTTCCATAAATACTGATGCAAAGGCTGTAAGAACCATGAGCACTGGATATTTATTTTTCCCAGCTGCAACATCTAAAAGAGCATCTTGTGCTGCTGAGACCTAAAATATAAAGCACAAAGGTATCTTTAGAAATTTCTCAAAGGAATGGAACACATTTCTGGAACTCATAAAGTAATAGGCCACTTCTTTTAGTTTTCAACATAAGTCCTTGAATCCTGACTCAGTATATAACGCCTTAGCAATTGGAAAAAAAAATTGAGATAGACACACACATAAGCATAAAAGATGAGCAATATGAAAATTTCTAGGTTCTAGTTTAAAAAATACCGTGCGATCTGTTTCTACCTAAGCAATTAAGAAACAAATAGTAACAGGAAAGGTGACAAAATATTCACAATAACTTGCATAGGGAGATAAAAAGTGAAGTGTGCAGAAATTGGTTCTGTAATTAACATGAGGCATTATTATGAGATATAAGGCCATTCTAGAATTTTAGTAAAATAGCATAAATTATTATAGGAGAAATGATCCCAAAGACTCGGCATCAGTTCTATAAGAGACCAACATTGAGTTTTATGAACCACTTCCACACCTCTGTTAAATAAATCATAGCTTGAAGAAGATCTAGTCATGAGAAAACTGACATGTTTGTAAAGGTTAAGTAAACAGAGAATCATTGGCAACAAATGCAAAATATAGCAACATCAGTATGAAAGTACATTAATGCATGAAATAAATAGTGTGTTATTATCGCCTGATTTTTTTAGATAATGTGAATAACAAGATAGAATAGTTTTCAGTCGCATCCGACAATAACTAACAACCATCTAAATTTGGAATGAACAGAACATACCTAATGAAAGCAATAGCAATTGAAACTAGCCACAGCTTCCAACTAAGCATGGCAGTTTTAAAAAACTTGCCGAGAAACTCAACAATTAGAACCTACAACGAGGAAAAAAAATAGTAAATAACCATGTTTTGGAAAATAATGATCCCTTAGCAACACTAAGTTCATCTCTACCTGAAGTTCATCTCTACCTGAAGCATCAATAATGATACAAACCCTAACAAAACCCTAGATTTCTCTTCACAGTTCATAGTCAAGAAGAAGCATAACAACTCTTTCTTTGAAATGTGTGATACTTCAGCCAAAGTTCATAGTCAAGAAGAAGCATATAACAACTCTTTCTTTGAAATGTGTGATACTTCAGCTTGTAACCAAAGATGCAAAAACATTGCAATATAGAATTGACTTTTTTCCATCACATTGTTTGAGCACAAGTGTTAGAAGTAAGAAACTTTACAAAAAGCTTCAAGATCACGTTCTTGGAGGGTTGACTATTTGTAAGGAATACATAGTTGTGAATGTCACAGTTAGGGTCAAAACTTTTCCAGAGGCAGTCAATGCTCAACAAGGGTGCTCTTGAGGGAACACACAATGTCTTGTATGTTGGAATTGCATTTTCTTCGGTCCTTTATGTGAAACTAACATTAGTTAAAAATGTTGTTGCCAACATACCAAGTTATGAGAAAAATCCGTAAGATTATAGTCGCACGAGAGTCATGAAAATTAGAGTAACAATCAGCAAATGCTATATAAGGAATAAGAAATAATATATGACATATATCGTATTTGAGAAAGGAGACCATAAAGAATGGTCATTCATATGACAGTTTCCTGTTTTCATTGCATGAGCCTTTACATATTACATTAAAAGTGAAAACAAGTTAATAGTTTATCAAGGGGAAATCGTTATAACCAGTTAGTACCCATAGGAGTACATAGAATTCACAGCTTATGCAGTGTTAACCATAATAAAAACTAACATTTACCTGTAAATGCATTGTGATCCTCCTATCAACCGAGTCTGCCAAATGATATGCTTCAATATAGCAAGGATCACTGCTACCGGTTAGTGTATATGCCTTTGGAGCCACTTTATGATATGAAGAATCAATGCCCTTCGTTAATAGAAGTGGAAATTCGTTAGGGTCAAGCATCCAAAGCTCTTGAATGGGCTTATGAGCTAATCCCTCCAACTTATGGTCCTATATTGCAGATGCTTCAAAAACTGAACAATGAGTTTGTAGTGGCTGAACGGACAATCCCCTGTAGTTTCGTTTACACCTGCCCGTCTGAATAATAATATCAATATATAATGACCACTCTGTTAAGACCAAGTTTCCAGATTATCACTTAAGGGAAACATACAAATAAAACATGACTAACTTGATTTTATTTCTCATACTTAGGAGCATTTTACTAGAATATAAAAGGAAAGGAATAACTATTATATCCCATCAATGGACTTAATAGGCTGCTAGTTATCCAAATAGTGAATTTGGGCTGCACGCAACCAGCCACACATTGCCTAGCATGCCCAGGTTTCACAAGTGACTATGGAAGAAGAAGAAGAGGAGGATATACAAGAAGAAAAAAACAAGTTGCTTACATTTTCAAACCCCTATGTTTAGTAGGCACCCTATAGGGTAGTAGATAACATGAGATTTTGGTGAGCTACTTTGTATATAAACACTATTGGGAAAGCAATGCAATTTGTGGACATAAAGATCAGGAGGAGGATTAATATAGTTAGTTCTCTTAAGATGGAATAATATGCATTCATAATGACCAGGAGGAGGATTAAAATAGTTAGTTTTTAAGACTGGATTAATATGCATTGATGGCAATAAGAATAGGTAATAAATCTATAAATTTTGCAACATATTACCCAAAATTATGTAATTGGTAAAAGACAAACTAGAGTTGGGTTACATGGATATAAGATCTTATAAGAGACAGTTGTAGACAACAAAGGTATCAACTGAGATAATACTAAACAAACTTGCTTTAATAAAGGTGAGCAGATCAGTGTATAAGTATCCCAGACGAATTAGACAAAGAAATTAAGGGAAAGTAGGATGGTTAACGAGGCGTGTTCTTGGAGTGCTTCATCACTGAAGAATACTGAGGGAACTTCTAAAATAACTAATAAAACCACCATAATTTATGGATCAGTATGTTGGGCAGTTTAGAAATATGTAAAAATGAATTCAGTTGAATTATGGTATTGCTGAAATTATGAATGACACTATGTTAATAGAAGAATAGGAAATGAGTGTTTCATAGAAAGTCCGTGCAAAGTTGAAACAAGTTGAGAGGGATTAAATGATGAATCTTATAAAAATGGATTCAGCTAAAATGACTTATTTGCCCTACTCCCATATAAAATAGTTAAGTTAATAAATAAAAACATTAAACGTACTGTTGCAATACAGCAGAATAACAAGAATTTTGCTGTTTGTTAAAGTAGATCTGGACATAACCTTTCAGGCCAGATTGTTCACCGAAGCTAAGGTAGCTAAGTTCAGTCAGGATGTGGCTGGGAATGAGACAATTTCTAGCAATTAAAAATTTAAAACTACTGTGGTAGTATTCAGATGCTTCAACAGACAACACTAGCAAAGCAAAGCAAAACGATTCTTGTTTTCACTCGAGATATGACCATAGAAGCAAATTAAAATATGCACAGATTCCAAAATAATATCCAGGAGCCGTTTTAAATGAATCAATAATTTTTCATGCTCATCTAAAAAAATAATAGCAAAATTGATCCCGTAAACAACTCCAAACATAAATTGAATTAACTACAACAGTCTAAATATACCATGAGTTCCTTCATAGATGCAAGTACTTGGGGAGGAACAAGCAATTATAATTCACATAATGGTCTCGTCAAAGCTGAATAAGTTGGATGTTCGATTGCCCCGTAAAACAAATCAACAAAGCAAAACCTCCAATTTATTAATTTTTTAGATGAGCATGAAAAATGACTTTAAAAAATCAACAAAGCAAAACCTCCAATTCAAAATCTACTTTCCAACTCCTGGAATAATGAACTGCAATATGATAAATATACCAAATATGTGAGTCCTTAACACAAGCAAGAATATCAAGAGTATCACCCATTCTCTTAGAAAGGCATATCAGCTCATCAGGCAGAGGAGATTCCAAATCAACATTTTGGACATCGGTAAAACCCAAAGCATAAAGCTGGCACCCAAGAGCAGCCAAACCATATGCATACTTAGCCTCATATGTATGATATCTGGATAGAAATAATTTATAATCACAATGGAAACAAATTTTAAATAAAAAAAAAATCTTTCAGATATGCAAATGATCTTTAAATTTTGGGGAAAATGTTTATGATCACAAAATCTTTCCGAAACATTAATATACTCTCTAATCTGGATCTACTACATTTAACAATATATCAAAAGAAAAGTTATATTTCTAACTACAATATCTAACATCTAATCCTACAAGAACAAAATAAAAACCCTAGATCCAGATATATATTATCCCTAACCAGCAAAAAAATTGGTCTTTCACAATAAATCTGATCGATCTACATGTTAAATTGGAAATAGAAACATAATAAACTAAAATAAAAAATAAAGTGATAAATTATACCTATTTTTTTCTTTATTTTGTTCTTCTTCCATTCTCTCGGGATATGAGCCGACGTTGTTGGGCTCAGGCTGCCACGTCTCTGAACGTGGTAGCAGCTCTGCCGATACTTTGCTCTAGGTGGCGGATCCACAAGGGCGTCTTTCAGATCTGATGTTGGCGACCGGAATCCAATAGCGGATCCTCCAGATCGGCAAAGCATGACTCCTGAGGACGACGCCGGAGAGGATGATCCGCGGAGTAGGGGATTTGGTCGGAACAACGTCGGGTCTGGCCATGAGAGGCGGGGAATCAAGTGGTGACAAAGCCTAGGGATTGGAAAGCTTACCTCGGTCGAAAATGGTCACCGTCGCCGGAGATGGAGGTGATCGGCTCGACGCTTACCACTGGAGAAGGAAACCGTAGATCAGAGCTCGCCACGACCTCAACGACCGATGGTTCAACACAATTTTGGAGCTTATGGCCATAGTAGGCAGAACTTCTATGCTTCAGGGGAGACGATGAGCTCCCGGAGTCGCTCGATACTTTGCCATGGCTCGGAGAAACTGGGAGGGGAAGAGGAGGAGAGGGTGAAAGGAGAAGTATGGTAGGGCTGTAGCGGCGAGAGGAGAACAGCGCATGCAGGGGTCAGGTGAGAGGGGTGAGGGCGATGGAGAGGGGGTGAAGGAAAAGATTTGAGATATTTTTTAGAGAAGCAAAAGTGCCCGAGAGAAGTGGAGAGAGAAGCAGACCAAAAACATAGAGAAAGAACTGATTGGAAAAAAAGGCGCGCGACAAAATGGAAAAAAAAAAATTGCGGGATAAATACTTTCAGAATGGACTTAAAAAAAGATTATTTATAAGGACACATCAAAAGTTGATCAGACTAAATTATTCAGGACATCTCATTTTTTTACTCATTGGGCTATTCCAATCTCACACCCCCTTCCAAACCCAAATTTTGAGCTTCATTTCAAAATTTCACTCCCTCTCTTCCAAAACCCTAGCATTTTTCTTTTTCTTCATCTTCTTCTGCTTCTTCTTCACCATTTCGCACTCCCCAAGCTATACATATTCTTCTTCATCTTCTTCTCCATCATTTTTCCAATCTAAATTTTCTAGTTTCTTCTCCATCATTTCTATCAAAACCCTAGTTTTCTTCTCCACAATTTTCATTCTCATTATTTTCTTTCCTCACAAAGAATGCATAAAAATAAATCCTAACATGTTATTTCATTCTTTCTCACAAAAATGCTGAAAATAAACCCTAAAGTTTATATTTCACCCTATTATCAAGATGAAAATAAACCCTAACATATGTTTTTTCATTCGGCCATTTCAATTTTAGGACTGTCACAATTTCTAACAGTCCTCAATACTTTTAGGACTGCCAGAAATTGTGACAGTCCTACAGTACTGCCACAATTCCTGGCAATATTTAATACTTCTAGGACTGCCAGAAATTGTGACAGTTTTGTTGTACTTCCTGACAGTACTCGATACTTTTAGGACTGCCAGAAATTGTGACAGTTCTGATATGGACTTGTTGTACCTAGAATTAGGGTTTTATTCATAATTTTTTCTACAATTAGGGTTTCATCCATAATTTCTTCTATTAATAAAAAAATTGATTAATAGATTAATATATTTGATAACCCAATTTCTTCTACAATTAGGGTTTCATCCATAAACTAGGGTTTGGAGAAAGAAATATAAGAAATTAGAAGAGAACAAAAAAAAGTAGGATTTGGAAAAAAGATGTACTTTTTGTTTTTTTTCTTTCTTCTTGTTCTTCTTGTTCTTTCTTCTTCTTCTTCTTCATCTTGTGAGAAAGTTGTTCTTCTTCTTGTGAGGAAGGAGAAGAGGAAAAAAAAGAAGAAGTTGACTTGTATAATTACATTTGGACTAGCCCTTTTTCAATGGCAAATTTGTAAATAAACCAAAGTTAGGTGTAGGCTAGCCCTGATCAACTTTTGATGTGCCCTTATAAATAATCAAAAAAAAGAGTTGTCTTTACCATTTAATATTAGATGACGTTTCAGTTGTGTCATTGAATATGTTGTTTACGACACTTTACAAAAGTGCCAATGGATGATAAATATCCTATTGCAACGACACATTT
Organism: Iris pallida; assembly: GCA_029216955.1. Lineage (NCBI taxonomy): Eukaryota > Viridiplantae > Streptophyta > Magnoliopsida > Asparagales > Iridaceae > Iris > Iris pallida. Next base: position 3,585,033 of record JANAVB010029818.1, on the reverse strand, counting down.
TAGCAAGGTGTCGTCATAAAAATTAATTAACGACACTTGTTTATAAAGTGTCGTTAATAACCATTTTTGTTGTAGTGATTCTTTTTTCGCATCTATTATATTTTGATTTTGCTAATTTATCTTTCTTATTTTATTTTCAAGTTTGCATTTATATAATTGCTAGAAGGTATTGGTGGTTATCTTTTTTATTTTTCTTTCAAGTTTGCATTTATATAATTGCTAGACGGTATTGGTGGTTTTAGAGACACCAGAGATAGCTAAAGATTTTACTAATTTGAGTAGTAATTTTTTTAATATTTAGACTTTATAGTCATTTGATCAATATAATTCGTATAATATATGGAAGTTAATCGGTATTCTCTTATTAGTTTTAACTTATATACATGAGTCATTTAAAAAAAAATTGCATTAATATATAACAGGTAAAAAAAACTTTTTTATGTTTACATAAAATAAGAACATATTTTTAGTTTTTGAATAGGACCCTCTAAAATTTAGGACCGGTCATGTTTCAACTATTCAAGTATTATTAACTAAGCTACCACAAAGTTCCATGTGAGGAAATGTTTCGTTGTCGGAATGCGTCACGAGAAGGCGAAGGCCGCACGGTATACGTCACAGGAAGGCGAACGCCGTACGAGATACGTTCCGAGAATGAGAAGTACACCGACAGTTGCTACGTCAATGATTCAGTATCTTACATGCTACCCATCTTCTAAGTTTGAGAATGACACAACATATATATATATATATATATATATATATATATATATATATATATATATATATGAGGAGGGATCAACATTCTCTCACTTTTGCATCCCCCAAGCATCCTCATGATAACACCCATTGGATCTTGTTTTAAGTAATCTAATCTTAACCGTTGATTTTTCAACGGTTAAGATTAGATGACAAACAAAATCCAACGGATGTGAAAGATGAGATGCTTAGGGGATGTAAAAGTGAGGGGATGTTGATCCCTCCTCTGTATATATATATATATATATATATATATATATATATATATATGTGTGTGTGTGTGTGTGTGTGTGTGTGTGTGTGTGTGTGTGTGTCGTTGTCGGAATGCATCACGAGAAGGCCGCATGGGATACGTCCCGAGAATGAAAAGTACACTGACAGTTGCTACGTCAACGATTCAGTTTACATGCTACCCATCTTCTAAGTTTGAGAATAACACAACATATATATATATATATATATATATATATATATATATATATATATATATATATATATATATATATAGAGAGAGAGAGAGAGAGAGAGGAGATGCGCATCCCCTCATTTTTTGCATTCTCATGTTAGCAACCGTTGGATGTGCTTTAAGTCATCTAATCTTTAACCGTTGGTAAATCAACGATTAATATTAGATGACTTAAAGCACCATACAACGGTGTGAGTAGGGGGATGTTTGGGGATGCAAAAAGTATAAAAATCTTGAGCCATATATATATATATATATATATATATATATATATATATATATATATATAAGGAAGGATAGGCATCCCTACACTTTTCGCATCCTCCTATTCATGTTGGAAAAGAAGCGTGGAAACCTTTTCCCAAACTATAGAGTACATGTGAGAGAACCGAGCAATACAACACACGAACCAAACACCAAACGCAATCCACGCAGACACAGAGAATTTTTGACGTAGAAAATCCTTGCGAAAAAAATCACGTGACGATCGGAGTCCAACTCTTAAGAAGCCTTCACTAATGAAATAAAGGAGTACACCCTCTACAAACTTCTCCGGAGCCAACACGGATCCCCACAACACTTGGAAGCAAGAAATATTGATTACAAGGCTACAAAGAACAAAGACGACTAGTAGAGATTACCCAAACACGATCCTCCTTCGAAAAAGGCATTCAATCCTCATTCTTCTCTCCTAAAGTTGCAATGACACTCTTGCTTCTTTTCTTTCTTTTTTTCCTCAATGTTGTGTTGTGTGATTAGGGTTAGAAAAAACCATGTATAAATCTCCTAATCTGCAGCAAAACCAGGACCGTAGGATACGATCCATTTGTATAAAAATACCCTGAAATCAGCCTCAGCCCGTCGACACAGAGTTCGGCCAGAACTCTGTGTTTTTGTGACAGAACAGTTCTGGAACCAAGGGGCAGAGTTCTGCCAGAACTCTGCCTCCCATGTTCCAGAAAGTACTCTGGTAGCTCCCGAGCTTCTTCTTCGTCTCTGAATGGCCTCGTCACCTCTACGAGCTTCTCTGACACACAACGGTGGTCGTCGCACTCCGGGGTCTTCTCCGCATAGATTGGGAACCCCACCCATTCCAACATTTCTCCCCTTCACAACTATGTGGAGGAGGTCGTCATCCCGATGATCTGCCTGCAGAACTTAAACTTTTCCCTTGGTAGAATCTTGGTGAACATATCTCCTCCGTTATCATCTGTATGAACCTTCTTAAGCTCCGCATCCTTCTTCTCAACCATATCCCGTATCCAATGATACCGATTCTCGATGTGCTTGGACCGGCTATGAAAGGTCTGATTCTTCACAAGGTGAATAGCACTCTGACTGTCGCAAAGTAAATATACTGCTCTTGCTTTAGCCCCATTTCCTGCAACAGCTTTTTCATCCACAACAAATCCTTGTAAGCCTCCTTCGCCGCAATGTACTCTGCCTCTATCGTCGACAAGGCAACACACTTCTGCAACCGCGACTGCCACGATACCGCTCCTCCAGCAAACATCATCACATATCCCGAAGTCAATCGTCTCATGTCTACATCTCCAGCCATATCAACATCAGTATATCCAACCAGCTTCGGCTCGTCACCACCAAAAGAAAGTCTCCAATCGGCAGTGCCCTGAAGGTATCGTAGAATCCACTTAACCGTACTCCAATGTACTCTTCCAGGATTTGAAAGATATCTGCTAACTGTGCCAACTGCATGAGCGATATCTGGCCTCGTACACACTATAGCATACATAAGGCTTCCTACAGCCGAGGCATATGAAACTCGTTCTATATATTCTTTTTCATCCTCGGTACATGGACACTGCTCCTCAGTGAGCTTAAAATGAGCCGCAAGGGGACAACTCACTTTCTTCGACCTGTCTATCCCGAAATGCTGAAGTACTCGATGAATGTACTTCTTTTGGGACAAGTATAACTACTTAGACTCTCTCTCTCGGCTGATCTCCATCCCAAGAATAGTCTTTGTTGTGTCTAAATTCTTCATAGAGAAGGTCGTGTCCAGTTGGCGCTTCAACTCCGCTATCCTAGTGGTATTCCGACCTACTAATAGCATATCATCAACATAGAGCAATAAAATGATGAAATCATCCTCGACAAAGTACCTCACAAATACACAATGGTCCGACGTCGTCCGTGCATAACCGTGCTCCCCTATAAATGACTCGAACTTCTTGTACCACTGCCTCAGAGACTGCTTCAGACCATACAAGCTCTTCCACAACCGGCAGACCAAATGTGACTTACCCTTCTCACAGAATTCCTTTGGCTGCTTCATGTATAACTCATCCTCAAGATCACCATGGAGGAATATCGTCTTCACGTCCATCTGCTCGACCTCCAAGTCGAAACTGGCTGCCAATGCTAGCACCACCCGAATAGACGACTGCTTGACGACTGGCAAAATGATCTCATTGTAATCCACGCATTTTTACTGACGACCGTAGCCTTTAACTACTAGCCTCGCTTTGTATCTAGGGCGAGTAGCATCATCCGTCTGCTTCACTCTAAACACCGATCGATTCTTCAAATCCTTCTTGCCCTTTGGCAACCGCACTAGCTCGTAAGTAGAATTGGCGTATAAGGAACCCATATCCTCCTGCATAGCCTGCATCCATGTAAGCCCCCTGAATTTCAGGGTTTATTTTTATTTTTCTTAATGAATTATTTTTCGATAAATGTTTTATTATTTAATTGTTTCGATCATTAATGTACCTTTCCATAGCTTTGACTTCTGGAACGTCAGGGATGTCAATCTCTGTAAACTCTCTTCACGAGTTTTGAAGTAGACAAGACTATCTTCGTTTTGATATATCCTGTCCCACTTGAACTCGTTCCCTTGTGCTCTTTTTGTATCGCGCAAGTTCGGGTCAACTTAGACCGATTAATCATTCAATAATTATTCCCACTTCTATTTTTGATCGTCGTTTGCACGTTACCGTGGCTTTTAATTTAGGAGCACCAGACCAGTCGTTTTCTCATAACCAACTTCTCATGAATGATCTACTCGAAACGCTCTTCACCCATGACCTTCGTGTCCCACTCAGACACTTCATTTTGTGCTCCATTTTTTTCGCACAACTTTCGGGTCAATTTAGGCCAATTTATTTTCTGCCGTGAAACCCGATTTAATTTTCGATTTAATTTCAGGACCCGACATCGATCCAACCTGTCAACCCGAAGTATGGACGTGGCCCACATGATGCCTACTACCCGCATGAAACTTGTGTCCCATTTATTGGAGTCCCCGTATATTATTTATTTACCCATGATTATAAATCCCTATTTTAATTCGAATATTGCCCCCGGTTCGATTTCGACCCGACCCGGCTCGACCGAACCCGAACCCAAGCCCCATGTTGTTCTCCCATGACTGCCCAAATACCTCACATAATTTTCCTATATTTCCTATTTTGAAAATATCTATTTTCTCTCTCAACTCTATAAATATCTCTTTTATATATATATATATATATATATATATATATATATATATATATATATATATATATATATATATATATATATTTTATATATATATATATATATATATATATATATATATATATATATATATATATATATATATATACATATATACATATATATATATATTATATATAAACATCTCACCCTCCCTCTTCTATTATTTGCTACACACACACACCAGCTCACACCCCCCTCCTTGTGTGGCCGACCTCTCTCTCTCTCCCCCTTTCAAATAATATCTCCTCTCTCTCTCTCTCTCTCTATTCTTACACACTCCCTCTCTCACTCTCTTTTTACACACTCACACATATAAACACACACACACACACACACACACACTCTTCTTCTTCTCCCTCACCCTCACGTAAACCACACACGCGAACACCACCACCACCACCTCCATGGCCTCCCGTCGGCAACCACCACAGCCTCCTCCTCCTTCATCTCCATTCATCATCATCATCTTCAACCTCCACCACCACTCTACACCAACGCCATCGCCATGCACCACCACCATCACCCAAGCCGCCACCACCACACGTCGCCGGCCACCGCCACCAGCGACCGTGCCCACGCCGTTGGCCGCCACCACCGCTGTGGCCGACCTCCGCCAGCAGCTGCGTGCAGCCCAGGCGCGACAGCAACAGCAAACGCGGCAGCAGCAGCTGCATGCAGCAGCCGCGCGCGTCGCGCGCGCCACCGCGGCCGACCGCCGCCGCCGGCGATCCCCCCTACCGGCGCGCGACCCCCCGGTGATCACCCCCTGGCCTCCACCTTCCTTCCCGGCGCGACGCATGGGCTATTCGTGCGTTTTGAACGGAATCCCGTCGGGCGCGCGAGTTTGGAACTCAGAATTCGCGCTCCGTCGCAGCAAGTTCGTGCATATTTTTCGGAAGATCCGACCGTTGGATCGGCGATCTCTTTGCTCCGTCGCAATCTCAGTATATCCATCTTCACTCCTGTCAATTTTCGTCCGTTAATTTTGTCGTTTGATACCTCAAAACTGGCCACCAAGTTGACGTTTTAAATTGAACTGTTTTTGGACAGTTTCGTGGAGCCGACTTCGTCAGCTTGTAACTTCGCCGTCGCAGCTCCGCTTGGCGTGCTACCAGTTCCTGTGTGCAGCTGGTATAACCATCTTCCTGTCTCCTTTAGATTTTGTTTCGTTTTAAGCACGTTCGGTTGGTCGAATTCGACGCCAAAGTTGGCCGTCTGAATTCTTTAATTTGCACTTGTTAAATTCTATTTTTGAACCCGGGACTCCGGATTCAATTTCTGACACCACCAGTAGACTCGTGGCGTCGTTCTGGCATGTTTTCATATAAAGTTTGCTTGATTTGGAGAACGTGGGCCCTGGCACGTATTTCGGTGCAAAGTGGGTCCCACTTTTCGAGTCAACGGGTCACTTTGAGTTCGGCTCATCGGAATTCCATTCCGGATATACCATTGAGTTCGTATCGTCATTCTGGACTCGTTGACATATAATTTGCTGAGTTTTGAAGACATTTGCTCCGGCACGCATTTCCGTGCAAACCGGATACCAAGTGTCGTGTTAACGTATCATTTTGAGATCGGCACATCGGAATCCTATTTCGGACATACCGTTGGGTTCGTATCATCATTCTGAATTCGTGGACATATAATTTGCTAGGTTTTGTAGAATTCTATCCTGACACGCTTTTCGATACAAAGTGTGTCCAACGGCGGATATCATTTTGACCCGAAATTACCGTTTTGCCCCTGTGTCCAAATTGGACTTATGGGTAGGCTATCCTAGCTGATTTGACCGTTCTGGACACGTTGTAATATTTATTTTATCATCCGACAACATCTGTAGATTTTGATTATGTATTATCCTTAATTTATAATTAATTATTTTTCTAGATATTGTTACTTTCTGGTTTTGAATTTTTATATATATTTTAATTGCTGTAAAAATCTTAGAAAAATTATATTTAAATACTATGTTAATTTAGCTAATTTATTATAATTTTTCCGGCATTTAATAAGTACTTTTGGTATTTTATAAAAATGGGAAAACAGAACTCATTTTCAATATATTTATGTTTGCTGATTTTTAATAATTATTTATGAGGGTTTATAAATCCCAGAAAAATTAGTATAAATTTCTATAAATAACAAGCATCATTTTGATACTTTATTTTATATATATTTGAGCTTTTTGTCTATCTCAAAAATTGTTGGAACTCAATGTACAGTTTGATTTATTTATTGAATAATTACGACTTTTAATATTTTGTGTTGTTTTGAGTTATAGACGCATTGGACCTCACCCCGCACTAGTGTAAAGACCCTAGAGAGTTAGTTTGTGTATAGTGGCACTTTACATTAGACTTTTATGCTAGGTCCTCACTTGGCTAGTATCCAGTTAGGAGTCGTGTCACACCACTAGTATATTGTTGATCCTAGCTTAGAACTGAGTTGTATATCATTATTGACAGGATACCAGACATCTATATCTTCGTACTAGTGTTCTTGCTTTGCTCGAGGCAAGTACATCTACACACTCATTTACTGTCTTTTAATGCTAGAACATGTATTAACCCTGTCAAAATACTGCTTTCTGAATAACTGCAAGTTAAATCTTCACATGTTACATTAAATTGGTCCCTACCATGCTTAGGACAGTTATCATATCTTCACATGTTCCTTACTGGTTCTCAGTACATGTTTTACTATGCTTTATACTACTCGGAGTATTCACATGTTTCATACTGTTCCCAGTATCGGCTATGCTTATATTACTCCCAGTGTCTCTCACATGTTTTTACTGTTCTCGTATCTCTCACATGATAGAATATGGGTTATGGGGAAACTGATAGTAGTGTACGTGATCATGACCCCCCTACAGTAGCGAGCGAGGTCGCATTTTATATGCATACCTTGCCGCAGGCCATTACCCCGCATATCTGTACGGATGTACACCTATGCTTGTTAACTTGTACGTATGTACATTTTATTATGTGCCCCAGCACATTGTACATCTATTGACCGATCACGTACCTGCTACAGTTTTAAACATTACATATACATCTGTCTCTATGACATATGTATCCTTGCCATGCTAGATTATGAGATATACCATGATTTCAGATATGCCATGTTCCCTGTGTTACTATGATATTGTGATCCCAGTTGTACCATGAGATCATGTTTCTAGTATTTCCTGTTTTATAGACTTATCACACCATGTTTCTTATTGTACATCTCTTTCATTATATGTTCAGTACTTTAGTTGTAGAGGTTGTACTTGCTCCCGTCCTGACAGGATAACGTTGTAGGTATACTTTTTGAGAAGGAAACGCTGTGTGTTACATATTATGGTACTGCATTGAGGACCTGGCCTTAGCTCCAGAAGAGGCCCCAGCGGAGAACCTTGCTTAGTTATTTTTCTTGTGTTTTGAGGCTAGACTTTGTCTATACTTATATTTGGATACTGGACTTTGTCTCCAGTTAGATACTTTGGTTATGTATTATTAAGTCTGTGCTCACGTTACCTTCGCTTATAGATGCTGTGTTGTGGTGAACTTTAAATATGGTTTTAGAACTGTTAGCTGCTTAGAATCTTTATTGTCTATTCTTAGAACAGCTTACTACACTTTGACCAAGCGTAGGCTGGACATGGCTCGGCCCGGCCCAACAATTTGGGTATCGGGTCGTGACAATCCACTCCTGCATGTGTTCATCTTCTATAGCCTCTACAAAACTTTTGGGCTCTCCCTCATCAGTTAGTAGCACATACTCACCCGGTGAGTATCTCGTAGATGGTCGATGCTCTCAGTCGCTCCTTCTCAATGGAGCCACTGGTGCTAGATGTATACCAACAACCTCTTTCCCTTCAGGAACTGCCTTTCCGGCATGCTCATCCTCCTGAGGGACACCCTGACCATCATCAGCAGGATGATAATAAAGGTTAGGAGCAACTCCATGTACTGGCTCCCCCATAACTCGATCCTCTACGATGTCCTCTGAAAACTGTTCGAAACGAAATGACTCTAACTTAGGCAATTCCTCAGCCTCAAAAGGAATCTCGAAATCCTGAGTGTTGGTCATGGTCTGATCCTCGACGAATACCACATCCCTGCTTCCGTAGAGCTTTCTTTCCACTGGGTCGTAGAGTCTATAGCCAAGCTCATCCCGACCGTAGCCGACAAAGACGCACCGCCTCGTCTTCGACTCAAGTTTTGACCTCTCATCCTTCGGTACATGCACGAAGGCCTTATAACCAAACACTCATAGGTGATTGTATGATGGCTCTTTACTGTACCATACTTTGTCAGGCACATCACCCTACAAAGGAGCACTAGGAGATAAATTAATAACATAAGCATCTGTGAGAAGAGCCTCACCCCAATAACTGTTTAACAAATTTGCTTCTGACAATAAACACCGCACCCTCTCCATCAGTGTCATGTTCATGCGCTCTGCTACACCATTGAGCTGAGATGTCTTGGGCAGAGTCTTCTGGTGTCGTATCCTTGCTCTCTGCAATAAGCATCAAAGGGACCAATGTATTCGTTGCCGTTGTCGGACCAAACACACAATAACTTCTTGCCCGTCTCACTTCCAACAGAGGCCTGAAACTCTTTGAAAGTGGGCAGCACCTAATTCTTGGTCTTTAAGGCATAGACCCAAACCTTCCTGGAACAGTCATCAATAAAAGTTACAAAGTAAGAAGCACCACCAATAGATTTTATCTTCATAGGACCGTAGACATCCGAGTGGATCAACTCGAGCAACGCCGGCTTCCTTGAACTTGGGTGACTTTGGAAAGACACCATATTTTGCTTCCCAGCTAAGCGGTGCGTGCACTTCTCCAACTTTATAGACTTGAGCCCTGGAATAACCTTCATGTTCACCAAATAGCTCATCCCCTTCTTGTCACGACCCGTACCCTATTTAGGGGTACGAGTACGTGGGTATGTCCAGCCTACGACGTAGTATCGGCGGTAGAACGCTGTAAAGGTCATCTAGAATATATAGAATCTAAGACACAATAATATAACCTGTCATCTCCGCACGGAGGAATATAAACACAACTCAATCGCATAAATCTAAGGAAGATAGGCACGAATATGATAAAGAAACAAGATGAATAAATAGTCTGAAATAGTGCTGAGTCACAATCACAAGTTTAGAATTTAAAGACATAACACAAGATCCCAAATAAATACTACAAGTCTCAAAGTATCAAGCTGGAATATAATCCAGACAAAATCTAGCTAAACTAAGTCACTACAGGCTGTGCGTCCTCTATGAGCATCGGGTCCACAGGCTGGTCCTGGTCGTAGCCTCCATCTATGCCAAACCCATAGTAGGTCGAGCAATCTGCATCTAAATTCTCTGAAAAACAACGGGGGTTATCCTGTCAGGATATGAGCAAGTACAAACACCAACAGCAGTTCCATGTGAATTGATAAATATTATAAAAGACAATTATAATAAAATAAATAATGAATGTCAAAACTGAAAGTAAAACTGTATAACAGAACTGAATAGCATATCATGGGTGAGATGTAAGGTAAAGCTGGAATAAGTAGTAAATGTAATCTGATGTACGATGTAAACCTATAAATTAAGTGCCATGAGATATTAGGGCGTTATATGATCGGCTTGGGTCAAGATCAGGTTGTTCCATTTGACCGACTATGTACAGGTAGTATAATAGTGTAGGGATCAGGCCGGCCAAAATGGAAAGCTATACACAAGTAGTATAAGGTCAGGCTACACCCTACGTGTGGTGAGGGTGGAGCTATGCACAAGTAATAAACAAGTAGGGGTAATGATCACATAACCTCTAATAACTCCCCATCCCCGAGTAGTATAATGGATCCAGACATGACACGTCATGACACAGGATTCGAAGAGCAGGGGGGCCAGTCCACTCCCAAATCAACATCTATACAAGTACAAGAAACAATATTGAACAATGTACTCATATACCAGGTAAATCGAGAATGACATCTCATGACGAGATTCAATGTATACTAGTCCGTGTATCCTCGTGTCAAGAATCAAGTATAATACTACAACTGAATCAGATATAGTAGATATCAAAGCAATGAAAACTATCAGAGAATGTACTTGCCTACTTTCCTGAACTGAGAAAAACGACACTACCAATCACTCAAACGAGCCACGAACAGTCAAATCGCACAACAGTCTCCTAATGCTGAAACAAATATTAGCAACATTCTTAGAATGGTCAAAATAGCTAGAATAACCTACCCATAAGTCCAATTCTGGATACAGTGGTAAAACGATAAATTTGGGTCAAAACGGTGTCCACCGTTGGACCCGCTTTGCACCGAAAAGTATGCCAGAACCTACGGTCTCTAAAGTTATCAAACTACATGTCTACAGGCCAGGTTTGATGAGACGAACCCAAACGTATGTCCAAAGTTGGATTCTGGTGGGCCGTGCACAAATTCGTCCGTTGGATCGGGTCGCGGGCCCGCCAAAATAGCATTCCGATCGACCGTCTCAGGATCGGACCAAACTTGGCATACAGGACCAGAAAAATGATACGTCCTGTTGGCACAAGATTTGTCTTGATATGACAAGCGTGCACAAAGTAATTGACAAATTTGCAAAAAGGCCGATATGTTGAATTTCGACGGATACGCATCAAATTTGTCGTGCACATGCAACCAATTTGAATTTCGTCAAAGTCCACACGTCTACGAAGTTGATACGCACCTTTCGATGCTTTCGGTTCGCGACCACGTCGTCCGGATTGACGGGACGGACGGCGTATTGGGACAATTTTTCTAAAAATTCAGTTTTGAAAACCATTTTTTCTCAAACTTCATAAACCAATAACTTCCTTTATAATGCATGAAAATTAAATCTACAAGAAGGATTTTGATCTCCTATATGTTGTCTACAAGTGTCTTCAGAAGTTTTTCCAAAGTTCGTGATATTCTGGTCGCAAATCGACCGCAAACATAGTGTTTTGAGACAGTTTCTAAACCCAGAAAATCGAGTTTTTTTCTATTTTGGAACTCGTTTTTCGTTGCACATGATGAGAATCATCACGAACTATTTGAAGAGGATTAAAGATGTATGGGTTGTCTACACGTAAAATTTTACGGATCTCGATTTGATCGAGTGTGCGTGTAAAAACAAGACAAAGAAAAAGGGTACCTGGAAGTTCGGTTCTGCTGTGTTGTGTGTTTCACACGCGCACGTATGAACGATCCGGTGGTCGTTGGTCGGCCTCCAGCGTGCTCGAGGTGGCGCGCAGGTAGTCGACGTCGATGGGGAGGTGTGTGGCTAGTTTTGGGTTAGGATTTCTGATAAAATAAATCTGTCTCTCTCTCTCTCTCTATCGGTTTTAAAAGGGAATCGGGGTCGAGTTGTTCGGCTGGGCTATAAGAAAGTGGGGCTCGGCAAGTTTGTTGTATGTGTGTGTGGGGGTGCTTTGTGTTTATGTTTGATTTTGACTTTTTCTTTAATTTTGACTTTTTATTTTATTCTTTTATTTATTACTTAATACTTTATATATATAAAATTTATATGTATACATGCATGCATACATACATACATATATTTTTATTATATATTTATTTATTATATAAAAACTAACCACTTATACATATTATTTTTATTTAAAAATTCTTTTTCCCTTCTTTATAAATAAATATGATATATATATATATATATATATATATATATATATATATATATATATATATATATAATAGGATGTCTCTTCCTCCAGAGCTCCCGTTCCTTCCCCGCTTGGGAAGCCCCTAGGGCTTCCCCTTCCCAACACTCCTCCGGCAGTTGGTGGTTGCCGATGGCCCATCCTTGGCCGACCGAATGTGTAGAGCTGATACGTCAACTCTACTCCCCCCTCCCGCGCTCATCCCCCCCCAGCTCGTCAAGCTCCCTGTCCATAACCTCCCATCCGGCGTCCGCCACTCCACCCCTCCACCACAGTCCGCTGCTCCCCCCTCCCGGACCACTTCCCGCTCCCCCTCCCCTCAAGTTCGGTTCCTAACTCCCATCTTTTGGCGGATCCGGCGTCCTTCGCGGAGCTTCGTCCGGCTGCCGTGACCGCCCGCTACTCCCATCATCTTCCCCAGCTTTCCTCCACTACCTCCCCCCATCCCGCTTCAGTTCAGCCTTCTTCTTCTGTTCAGTCTTCTTCCGGAGCTCTCTCCTCCTCGGGGGGATCGCCCACCTGCAGTACAGGCACTGGAGAACTTATTCAAAATTCAAATGGAGCTCTAATCTCCTCGGGAGATTCGCCCACCTGCGGTGCAGGCTCGGGGGAGCTTCCTTACTGGCATCACGTGGTAGGTTCAGTCAACCATCACCACGTGGTGGGCCAACCCCTATTAAAACATGCTCAGCGTTACACCCCTGCGTCAGTAGTTCATTTCGGTGGGGCCCACTCCAACAGCGGATTGTACGCTCCAGGCATTGACATCCCATCTTCGGGTGGGACCCCCCATACTTTTCCCGCTACAGGTCTTTACGCTACTGGCAGCGCCTCCCCATCCCCTGGTGGGACCCCCTACCATCTGCGTAATACGCTACACCTGCAGCGTAATCCTCCATCCTCTGGTGGGACCCCCCTCCATCAGCAGCTTCAGCGCAACCCCCCATCCACTGGTGGGACCCCCCTCCATCAGCTTATTCCCCCAGCGCCTGCAGCTAATTCCGTAGAAGCCCAATGCCCGAGCGGTTTTTACGCGCCAGGAATGGAACCCCCTTCATCAGGTGGGGTCCCCCTTTTCCTAATTTCCCCGTCCCTGGATTTTATGCTCCGGGCTCTGGTGGGACCCCCCTTTCCAGGCCAAGCTAACCTACCACCAGGTTTACGCTCCAGCATCTTCTACGCCTGGTGGGACCCCCCTTTTTCCTGGGTTTTATGCGCATTCTTCTCAAGCGCCTTCCTCACTCCTTTACGCTCAGGCGCCTGCCTCCCAGGTGTACGCGCCAGCGCCAGCCTCCGTCCTTTACGCGCCAGCGCCAGACTCTCAGGTTTACGCGCCTGCGTCCTTCTCGCAGAGCGCGTATCAAGCGGTTGGGGCAGCTCGGATCGCGCCAGCGCCTGCCTCTCAGGTACCCGCGCCTATCTCTCAGATAACGTGTTCGGCGGTTGGGGCTTCTCCCTTAGCCTCCGACGTTCTCCTGCCCGGTCCTTCGGGTGTCCTCCCCTCCTTGAGCGTGACCGAGCCCGGAGATCCCCCCGGAGCGGTCCGTGATGCTATCGCTCCCTTTCCCCCCTGGGCAGGACCTTTGGTCGCTCCTCCGTCCGCGGATCCCCATACGGAGGCACTTTCCTCAGCTCGGGGTGATGTCGCACCCCCTCCTCCTCCGGCAGCCTCCTTTCAGCGGGCCCCGTTGTCGCCGCGACCCGCCCAGAGTCGGGTCCCTCCTTGCTGCAGCCACTGCTCTCCGGGGGAGCAACCATGGCCCCTTCTCCGTCAGGACCCCCCCATCGACCTAGGTCCTTCGTCGCAGCTCTCCGCCCGGACTTGGCCTCCCCGAAGGGTCTCATTCTCCCTGACGTCAGCCTTCCGGATATTGTATTCCCTAAGGAGTCATCTATTCCTTTGGTCCCCTTTTCCGAATTGGAATTGACCTCATTGTCATCCTCTTTCCTCCACACTTTGTTCTTAAGTTTTCGACCGGCTGCCCCAAACTCTCTAGAGTTCAGGAAGAGATAGCCAGCTGGGGCCTCTCGGTCGAATACAGGGTTGCACCTTTCGACCCCAGGCACATTCTCCTCCATCTTTCCTCCGACTCCGATAACAGGACGGTGTGGTCAAAAGGCACCTGCAGGATCGGCCCCCACATGATGAAGATCATCAAATGGTCGCAAGGGTTTTCCACCAAAGAAGACTCGGCGAGAGTCGCGGCTTGGGTGACTCTGTCCAATCTACCACTCATATGCTTCGTCCCAGCAGCACTTAGGTGCATCGCCAACTCCTTCGGCACGTACGTAGCCACGGCCCCAGAGACCAGCAACCTAACCAAAGCCCACTATGCTAAAATTTGCGTGGAACTCGACCTCTCTGTCGAACCACCCAATTTCATCACTATAGAGCTGGGCAACAGGTCCCACACCCAACAAATCCTTTACGACAACCACATTCTATTATGCAATCATTGCCATTTAAGGGGCCACCTTACGAAATACTGCCATCGCCTTCACCCAGAACTCAAGAAGAAAGCTACCCGGAGAGATAACGAGCCAGTGGAAGGAAGGACGCCCTTGTCACCCATTCTGCCGTACCCAAACACGCACACTCGATTCGGATCCAGTGACGGCAAGATTGTCCGAGGCGAGCATCCTTGCAATACTCTGATCAAAGATCTGCCACCTTGCAACAATCGAGATCTTTTCCTCTCCAACCCTTTTGATGTCCTAGAGTCGGGAGATGCGGAACCAAGTGAGTCGAGCCACCCACCGACCGAACTTCCACTCACCGAGTCAGCACACAGTCCCCTGAACTCAGAGAGTGAAGCAGAGATCACCGACACCATCGGCGTCGACCATCAATATTCCAACGAAGACCCGGTAGTAGAAGTCCTTGCTATCCTCGGGCCAGATCAAGTACAAAGAGGACTACAGGTTCAAGCTGCTGGTTACCCCATCCAGCAAACTATTCTGGAGAGCGGGAGCGCCAGTGACTCCCTGGCCATCCCATCTGAAGATCCCATCTTGGACTCTACCGGGGAATTAGTTACCATTCCCACGGACCCACAAGAGCAACTCTCAAGCGTTGTGAGACCCGTCTCACTATATCGATATTTTATACGGATACGTGTTTTAATTTGAGCCGTATTTCGTATTTATCGATTTACGTGATTGTCACGACCCGCACCCTAGAGTTAGGGCACGAGAACGTAACAACGCCCAGCCTACGCCGCAGTGTCGGCGGTAGAACGCTGTCCTAGGTTTTAATGCATCTATCAGTATAAGACTAAACAGTTTATACTCCCCGAATGGGGGTAACATAGCAGAATGTAAACTCAATCACATCTAAGGTAGAGCATAAAGGAAGATAGATAAAATATGAAATCGAAAAGAGATACAATCGATAGAAGTCTAAGTGTCTAAGATACATACTCAGGATACATCTCAAAACCCAAATATAGTAATCCATAAATACAACTCAAGATGACTGAAAATAAATTATAAGCAAAAACCCTAGCTATCTATGCAACCTCTACTGTCTCCTCTAAGCTAGCAGGCAACCTCCAGGCTATCTGTAAAATTTATCAACAGGTCCAGTCAGGACAGGAGCAAGCACATTACATCTCAACAGTTCATAGCAGGTTAGAAAATATAATCATGCAGTAAAGTAAGATACAGGTACTGAAAGAAATGCTGTATGTAAACAGAGAGAGAGCTGTAATAGAAATATCTACTATAAATAGAGAACTAACATGTGGCTAGTGAGTCAGAGTACAATATAGACATGTAAATGGCATAGGAGATTCTGATAAGATACTATGGAAGAGATTCTGATAAGATACTACTTGGGTATTATTCACATGTCTACTTCTACTCCCCCGTACCCTAAATCAGTACACAAGGATCCAAACAGGTTATGTTATGATACTATGTAACATCCCCCGAAGGGTGATAAGCCTCCGAAAGGTGATAAGCCCCCAAAGGGTGATATGCCCCTAAAGGGTGATAAGCCTCCGAAAGGTGATAAGCCCCCGAAGGGTGATACATAGTAGTCCCAAAAATGGGGATTCTAGGAGACTCTGTGATCATAAGAGTATATGTCACAAGTGATCGAAGAATCTGTGAAGCATAGTGATACGACATGTAAGTGAAACGCATAGAACATGTAGTACCCGATGCTCCCTAAGGATAACATCTCAAGAAGGGATCCGTATATTACCAACCCGTGTGACCAACGTGACAGTACAAGTAATGTAATTTAATGCAGAAAATAATTCTAAGCAGGATATGAAATGATCAAAAAATGTACTCGCCTGATATCTGAATGTCCAAGGTAAAGATACTGTCCGAGGAGAGGTGTCTGGCTCCAAATTAGAACATCACAAGTCACAACATGTCCAGAAGGGTAATATAAAGCACTACAATACATTCTACATGAATCTAGGTCAAACTAGGCCAAAGTCAACCCTTGGTCAACTCTGGTCAACTGCACTAGTAGGTCAAACTAGGTCATGTCCTAACCCAGCAAGTCTTACTAGGCCTAACCAAGACAATCCTAGCAAGCACACATCAATACAAGGCTATACAAGCCAACATACACCCGACTCTATATAGCATGCAATTATTCAATACTCAAATAGCAAGAATTTACATTGGATATACACTAGGTAATCTATTACTTTAAGCTATATATGTCTACACATATATACACATGCATATATTGGTATTCAACATTAGGTCTATAATCATGGCATTTCAAATGGTTATATAAACTTATATATATTACAACACAATATGCTAACATATATATAATATACATACATAGCTAAGTTAACTATATTCATAAATACTTATTTAAGAGGCTATGTGTGTGTATATGAACATGGCAACGGGGCAAGTGAGGGTTAAATGGGCATACATAGTGTATACATATCAAAGAGTGTCAAAGTATAAGTGAACAATGTGTCAAGTGTGATAGTGTCAACATAGTGTAAGGGGGTACATGAGGTAATATAGGATTTGTGTTAACATAGAACATTACATCTCATTAACTTGTATATTGCATACATTACATCTATTATTATATTACATTCATGCTTGCATTCATTCATCATTCATTTATTCTCTTGTACCACTATATGCACCATACATTACATACTATGGAACCCACATATTCATTACAAGCCATACTTATACATGCTTACATTAGATAGGATACTTACACCTCATACATCATTTATTTAAACATTTACTCATGCTTACATTCTCTATTTAATTATATAATGTATATACATTAACATGGGTTAAAATCAAATAGAACATTATATTACACACAAGGGTGCACAAAATACATATGCCGAATAGTAACTCCTACTAATAATCAATACTGTACCATCTCAGCATGAATTAAAATCTAGGATTAAATTATGTTATAGATCTATGTGTTAGCTTTCCGAAACTTCAAATGGATCGCGTTTTCGTTTTCGGAAACTCCCGGAATCGCGAAAACACAAAGAACGCGTTTGTCTTTTATACAACTGACACTCAAATAATTCTCCAGAAAGTTACATAAAGAATTAGGCCTATTAATACATGTTTTTGGAAAGCTAACTTAAATACGCTTCTTTTAAAAAAAATAGAAGATTAAACCGAGCTTTGAGCTAGAAGTTATGATATTTCTAAGTTAGGGTTGAAATTAAAAATGTGGATAAAAATCATGACGAATTTGGGTAGTTTGAGACAAAAGAACACAAGTATATAACATAATATATCAAGAACTCACTCTCTACACTAATATATATATATATATATATATATATATATATATATATATATATATATATATATATATATATATATGAGACATTATAGAACACATCTCCAATACAAAAATATGAGATTAAACATGTAATAATTCATTCATACATAACAACAACACATAGTGTGTCCAAATTTAGGATTTTCCTACATGGACACAACCACAACACAAAGGACATTCCTATGACCTCCAAATGGACACGAAATGGACACAAATGGAGATACAACAATGGGGGTCATTCCTATGGGTTCAAAATAGACCTATATGCATGAGGAAATAAAAAAGAGAAGGGATTTATACCTCCCGGTAGATCGAATCGAAGAAAAGCCTTCCCGGAGCGACACCGACACGTAGAGATTCCAAAAGGACACGAACGAGCTCCGAATCCTCCCAAACTTGGGTAGCTTCCTCATAGGCTAGAATGGAGAAGGAAAGAAGAAGATTTGGTGGTGAAATGGAAGGATTTGGTGGAGAAATTGCTAGGGATTGCTCTCTAGAAATTTGGGGAAGAACAAGAGAGAGAGAGTGTGGATGAGAATAATGAAATAAACTTGAGCCTATCCTCTTCCAATGTGGCTGGCCATATGGGGCTATTTGTCCTATTATGGTAAGGTCCAAAATGCCCCCACTAACCTATTCTATGAGTATTAGGAAAGGGCTAATTGGTTGGGGCTAAATTAGTCATTCTAAAGTCTCTAATCACACTAACCTTATCCATAATAATTAGTCTAACCTCTTACTAAAATATATCTATCATGTGGACTAAAATTAATATCATGTGGGCCATGCCTAACTAGTGTGTAGGTCCCACTAGAGTCAAACTACCCCCGGATCCCCGTTTCAAGTCGGATTGAGTTGAAATTCGAACCCGACTCAAATAACCCCAAAACAATATCATAAATAATAAAATAATATCAAAATAATTCAAAGAGGTCAAATGCAAAAATATCCTTAGGCCAAAAATGACATTAAAATATCATAATCACATGGTTAGGCTCTAGGTCAAACAGTCTCTAGGGTTTCACTAGCAAAACGTCAAAACCACAAGTCATTGATTTAAATAATTTTAAAATGATTTAAAATCACCAAAAATCATATCATAAATTAAATATCATTATTAAAATAATTATAAACATGAAATTTCAAAATTACCCTCATTTGGGAAACTGGGTGCTACAACTCTATCCACCTTAGAAAAATTTTGTCCTCGAAATTTAAGATCGATAGTACTCCTTCTAGAGCCTCTAACCTACCCAATATCTAAGGTAACACTTCCTAACACTGGAATAATAAACGGACATCTAAAAAGTGTCAATCTAGGAATACCTCCAATACTGCTCTGCTGTACGGCGGTAATGGAACTTCAATAGAATATGGACTGGAACCTATATCCAAGGGACTGGACCTATTTTAAAGTGGTCTTAACTAAGGATGAAAATGAACTGATCATAGGCTATAGGTATGCTCAAACTATTATCTTCCTATTAACCATCTATTAATACATTCTATTACCATAGGAACGATGCATTACTAAGACATATAGGCCCCTATCTCTCATAACACATTTATACTCACCAAAAGACTAGTACATCCTATCAAGGCTGATACTGTAATCTCTCCTAAATCTCCTAAGCTACATGTTTATAGACACACATCCCCACATCAAGGACTAACCCATATATATCTACAACTGATACTAATGGAGTGACGTCCCTATTTTCCAACAATCAAGGTCTAATTTTTTTTTTTATCTAAATCATGCAATTTGAAGGAATAGTATACAAGGTCAGGGTATACCGTAGCAGTTGGAAGTCTTACCTAGGTACACTAATCATTCTAGGTCAAAACAGTACTATGGTATCAACACACAAACAATCTAGGGTGTCCTAATTGGGAAGGTAAGGAAACAACAATCATCAAGGTTGTAGGGCTGTCTACCATCCTATATAAAAATTGGTCATTAACAAGCAACTAAGAAACTATTAAAAGGTTACTATTCCATAAAATGGCAAAAATTAAAAATTTAGGCACAACAAATCACAAATAGATTTTTGTCTTGACACGATCTAAGTTGATCAATTTCGGGATAAAACGAGATTTAGGCAAGAAAGGAAATCAATGAAATCAAAGTATGAGCACGAGCATCCAATGATGGAGGTTCAGCTCATGATTAAATTTAATTTGGCTGAGTACGTGTCACGCCCCAGAACCAGAATACTGGAGAGCGGGGGCAGACATAGCCAGCTACGTATAACGGAATGGAATCCACCCCGCTATACGGTCACGGCTGTCTAGATATGTGAGGGTTTCACTACAATCCATCAGTCTCTTAAGGTCATAAAATAGCCTATTGTCTCAATCTCAACCAACTAATAATAATCACAAGATATCAGATCACCAAATATACAATTGTAAGGCGTCCCAAACATTACATATCCAGATGATCATGAAGCTAGTCGTACAAAATGTAAGGACTAGCAAGAGTTTAAGTCATACATGATCAACCTCGAGTTGCCAATCATGCTTACAGCCCGTAGGCAGACAGTAAATAAAGTTGCCAACGAGCTAACACTTGCTCGGCGGCTAAATGCCTCAAAAGAATAATTTTACAATAGAGTGGGAGAGCAAAAATAAACCCACTCGTTGTCCTGGTTACGCCTGGTGACCACCATCGGGCTGAAAAGCAGGGAGATCCTTTGGTGCTTCTCCGGTATCTGGCCATGCAAAACCAGCTGGGTCAGACCCCAGAAAGAGCAAGTGCCACAAAGGAGGCTTCACTTAAGAACTAAAACCAGCAATTAGCACAAGAGTAAAATTACATAATAAAAGGCAGTAGTTTAAGAAAAAAAAGCATGATGGGTAATTATAAAAGACAATCTTGTATAGAATCACTAAAAGACAGGATATATGGAAAGAAAGCATGACATGATGATATACGATGAGATAACCATGAGACTATTCAGATAGCCAGGTTACAACCCGTAAACCAAACAAGGACCGGGGTTGTAACCCTTCGTCTGAACGGAACTTGGTTTCTCTCACCATTTATCGGCAAGATAAATATAAGAAATCAGGCCAAGTAACATTCTGGAGTGACAATCATTCAATCATTCTGGTACAATCTTACAATTAATTAATTCTAGACAATACTATACTGGACTAGACTCCATCCAAGCAATCACGGCCAATCATTGCCTACGGCTTTCTACATTAACTAACTAGGGTTATCACAATCCTAGTTACTAGCAAGATGCAATGAGATGTTCCAAGTAGTCACAGGCCCTGCAGCTATCCAGGTTATCCAGGAAATCATTATAGTGATAATCTAGAGAGTACAATACATTAGAGTGACAATAGAGTTCAATCATTAAAGTGACAATCAAGAGTGCCCCACATAACAGTGGGCTGGAAATGTGCCCTACTCGTCGGCAGGCTACAAGTCCAAACATTTGCGGCCGGGATAACGGGATCGTCTGTAACTGGGGAACATCTCTTCATGTCTAATGAATTATACTAGTCATTAACCTTAGTCCATTTCAGTAGGTACTCCTGACCGTGGTACTCAGGAGTCCCCTCCTAGACATGATGCAAGACAGGACTGGATTATTTGTACAAGCACAATCGCCCACGGTGCCCAGGTAATTATACAGGTCATGTCATGTCAGGTAGCCGTCGCAACAGCTATTCGAGAAATCATGTCAGGTGTACTTTGCCAGGAGTGCGCCACGACGGGCCACTATCAGGTCATGCCAGGTTATCATGTCAGGAGTGCACCACTACGGGTCACTATCACGTCGTGTTCAATTATCAATTCCAAACATACAAATGAATTCATGATTATCAAATTCAGGACAAAAGGCGTAAGGATATAAAATGGACGTAAAATATCTAATAGAGGTAAAGCGTACTCATGTTGTACTGAAGTTACAAGATACATGATAATAATAAAAGAACAATAGTAACAATAGTAGCAATAATAATGTAACAGGGCACGACAGGGAAGTCCATGCGGCTGGGTCCAGGCAGAATTCTATGCGGCTGAGACAACAGGGTCTTATACGGCCAGGGATAACAATTCTTATGCGGCTGGGAATAACTTCCCATGCGGCTCAACTGATATGGGTTCTTGCGGTCAGGTTGGACGGAATCTCATGCGGCCCAATTTAGATGAGTCCCATGCGGCTCGGGGTAACAGAGCCTATGCGGCTCGCGGGGAGTGAGCTCCATGCGGCTCAGAGAATTAGTCATATGCGGCTCGCGAGTGTTGAGTTCATGCGGCTCAGGGTGAAGTCCTCATGCGGCTGGGTCAAGCAAGTCTCATGCGGCCAGCGGAAAGGGCGCATGCGGTTGCAGAGTTCAGAACTTATGCGGCTGGGAATTAGGGCGAGTCATGCGGCTAAGTGAGTCCGACTCTCATGCGGCTCAAGAACTTCCAGTCATGCGGCTGGATAGAACACTTGCCGCGTGAATATTCATGCGGTCAAGTCAAGCACTGTTCATCTTCTCCAAAATTTCAGAGAAGAAGAACACCATGAGAGCCAAGTCCTCAAGCTCCCTAACTCCATCATCCGAAGCCTAAATCCGAACTTCCTTAGGTCAAAATGGGGTAGAACGAGATTCTCTACAACATGGAATCATCAAAACATAGAAATAACAAGATTAAGTAGATCAAGATCCAAGAAATTCGAAAATGAAATAAACTTAGATCTACAAGAATCTAGCCATGGAAATTAAAAATGTCAAGTACTAGAGTGCTTTAGAATACAGTAAGGAAGAGAATGAAGCAATAAAATTTGGAGTTCCTCCATGAAGCAAGTTGCACTTGCCTAGACCTCTCTCTCCTCTCTCTGGTAGGTAGGGAAGTAAATGAGGAAGAAAAAGATGATAAATGAAGAGAGAGAATAGAGAGAATGGATTAATAAATACAATGGTGGTGGTAGGTAGGGGGTTCACATTGGTTCATATTGAACCAAAGAAAACCGAGCCAAGCCGAACCAAGCCAAGAAATAACCAAGCCAAGATGCAAGCTAAACATGGAATCATGCAATACAGAATAAGATACGTACACGTATTCCAGAAATACGTAATACGAACCACAGGCATTACAGTACGAATACGAGGTTCATAGGCGATGAAAAGATTTCAAGGAGAATTGTCAAGGCTGTCACGAATGAGACTCTAGGGTCAAGTTTAACTATGTCTCCATTCTCGTAGATTGATACATGAAAAAGCGAACCAAAGTGCAATAGGTTGATCAGACCATCATGTACCGGTTCTGATTAGACAATATGTTAGTGGGTGGCCACCCAATAAAATATGTCATGACCAAGCTCGAAAATAGATAAGCTTGCAAAACTAAGGCTTATTTAGCAGCACAAGATATAAGGGTGGTAATGATGAAAGGAATTACATAGTCCAAGTTTCTTAACCAACGGGTCAAGTAATCAGATAAGGTACAAGGTTAAGCATCTAAGGAAACAAGCAGAACACCATCACATGTCGGGTCGAAAGAATTGAGTCAAGGCTGGATTTCTAATTAAAATAAAAAAAAATTTAGTATAATGGTAGAGGTTATAGTTTAGTCAGTTGACCAGAAAATCATATCAAGAAAATATAGTACAAGAAGACGGATTTTAGTGGGACATGATATACCTACACGAAGGTGAGCTCGTCTAGGTCTTATATATAAGATTTGTTGGAGAGTAACAGCTAGTATTATATTCCGAATATCAAAGTCACGATAAGGAACGTCAAGGATCTCAATTAGAAAGTGGGAGTTCAAGAGGTGGTAATTAATGCACAAAAATAATGAAGATCGAGTTAGTCATCTGCTTCTGATACTCTTAAGTTCATCTGGTCATAACTTGCCAATCATATCTTTACCTCACCAGTCTTCATATGAAAATTTAACATTTACTTAAACCCTTACCATGACTACCGTAGGCAATTCCCAATTTCCAAACATCACTCTTGAAGCTCAACCCTCACATTTAGGAATCAACATTAACCATTTATTTAAATTTCCAAGTTCTTTCACCTTGTCTTAAATTTGACCCAAAATCTCTAAATCCCATTTACGAATTCTTTGAACTTGTTCAAATTGTTCTCCTCGTATTATTTAATTTAAATCTCTAGGCCTTACAAAACTTATCTTTCATCATAAAATCAACTTCCGTATTTTCTTCGACATACACCCTTGAATATTATTCTCCTAAAAATATTTCACAATAATCTCTAAACTTCCATAACTTTGTGCTCTATCTATCCCTAGTCATTACCTCGCAACATCTTGTTTAATATCCTTATTAAACACAATTAACTTCTCTTTTCCATTACTAACCTTCTACATAGCCTCAGAGTAAAAGTTTTCCCCAGAATCAATAACCAAGATTTTCTAAGTTCTCAAAACTAGGTTGACCTCTGATATCCTCATTAGTTTTGAATACACCTATAAACTATCTCATAACCCCAAAATTTCTCTAAATGTAATTGTTTCCAGATTGGCAGTATACATCTCTTTATTCTATTCGAGACCTTTACCATATTTCTATCTCAAGTTTCCATATGGAACACTCCACATTTGATTTCCTTTAGATCATCATAAAATAACCAGTTACGTCTTCTCTGAGCTACATAATTTACGTCACTTCCTTAATATTTCTCAGGCAAAATGATATGAAGATTCAAGAGTTGTCAAGGTATAGCTGACAGAATTATATACGAGACAGGCAATTGAATAATCAGGACATGTATATAAGACAAGGAATGATGGTAGTAAAAATATTGGCAGGAAAAGAATGATAATAGAATCTGTTATGCTTATCTATTTAAAAGAGGGACCCATTTTTTTTGAAACAAGAATTATAATACCAAATCCAAAATAAGGCCTAGCAAAATCATTGGTTTATTGTATTAAAAAGAAATAAATTTTTGTAAGAAGTTACACAAGGTGTATAAAAATAGCTAAAGCTACATCCTAAGTAAACAATGAGAAACAAAACAAAACAACAATAATTCCTTCTCTTTTTTTTGAATGACTGAAACAAAAGTAGCAAAAACATGTTCGAAAATATTTAAGGTACAATCTGATAATCATATGCGTCTATCCAAAATCATGGTACTATAAATCCTCGTCATACTAGTGAGCAAGGCTACGATAATCACAGAGTCCTTGACTTATGCACATACCTCTAGAATCATGGTATTTAACATTTTCGCGATACCGCTAGCTTGGCTGCGAAAACCTTAAATTTCCACACCCGAGAAATATATCCAAAATCAGACTATATGTCCTCACCATGCTGGCTAATGTGACTATAGAAGACAAGATTTCCATAACTTAGATGACCTAGCCCATATAATTTTATCTTGCCAAAAATTAAATTAAATCAACAATGAATACCAAAAAAAAATCAAATTTATCAACGAACATCAAAATTCAGAAATGAACAAAATCCTTCAAATCATATAACTACAAACTCGGATGCTATAGCTAACATCAAGATTCAAATTTCAATAATCTTCATAAAAATCAATAAATACAAACTCAAATTCAATAATAATCCTTCAAAATCAAATTCAATAGCAGAAAGTAAAGATAAATCAAATCAAGAAAAAAAGAAAAGAGTTTTCAAATCGGAGTTAAACAAGATTCTCAAGGGTCGTCCCAGGAATCTCTCAAGGGATCCTAATTGTGATTGAGTATCTTCAAAAATATATCCTAATCCTACTGCAGACTGTAGTGGTACTCTAGTTCAAATACAACTACACAAACTCGACCTGCATGGGCCACCACTAAAAACGTATCACGACCCGCACCCTAGAGTTAGGGCACGAGAACGTAACAACGCCCAGCCTACGCCGCAGTGTCGGCGGTAGAACGCTGTCCTAGGTCTCAATGCATCTAACAGTATAAGACTAAACAGTTTATACTCCCCGAATGGGGGTGACATAGCAAAATGTAAACTCAATCACATCTAAGGTAGAGCATAAAGAAAGATAGATAAAACATGAAATCGAAAAGAGATACAACAGATAGAAGTCTAAGTGTCTAAGATACAAACTCAGAATACATCTCAAAACCCAAATACAGTAATCCATAAATACAACTCAAGATGACTGAAAATAAACTATAAGCAAAAACCTTAGCTATCTATGCAACCTCTACTGTCTCCTCTAGGCTAGCAGGCAACCTCCAGGCTATCTGTAAAATTTATTAACAGGTCCAGTCAGGACAGGAGCGAGCACAGTACATCTCAACAGATCATAGCAGGTTAGAAAGTATAATCATGTAGTAAAGTAAGATACAGGATCTGAAAGAAATATAGTATGTAAACAGAGAGAGAACTGTAATAGAAATATATACTATAAATAGAGAACTAACAGTGGCTAGTGATGTAGAGTACATGATAGCACATGTGAACAGGACATATTTGTACATGATCTACACTAAAGAGTTGCACATGATCTATACTACTATAGAATTATTCACATGACTACTAGCACTCTTTCGTTTCCCCGATCAATACACAAGGATCTAAACAGGTTATGTTATTGTACATGATATCACATGGGGGCCCATAAAAGGGTGCACATGATAGTATACATGAGGGCTCTGTGAACATGAGAGTACAAGATTCACAAGAGTGTACATGTATGGTGAAAGTACTGGAGTACATGATGAAAGTAAAACGCACATGAAACACAATGTACCCGATGCTCCCGAGGGGGATAACATCGCATGAAGAGATCCATATAGTACTAATCCGTGATAATGTCGTGACAGCATCAAGTATAGTAATCTAAAGCATGAATATAATTCTAAGCAGGATATGAAATAATCAGAGAATGTACTCGCCTGATATCTGAATGTCCAAGGTAAAGATACTGTCCGAGGAGAGGTGTCTAGCTCCTAATTAGAACAGCACAAGTCACAACATGTCCAGAATGGTAATATAAAGCACTACAATACATTCTACATGAATCTAGGTCAAACTAGGCCAAAGTCAACCCTTGGTCAACTGCTCTAGTCAAACTAGGTCAAACTAGGTCATGTCCTAACCCAGTAAGTCTTATTAGGCCTAACCAAGACTATCCTAGCAAGCACACATCAATACAAGGCTATACAAGCCAACATACACCCAACTCTATATAGCATACAATTATTCAATACTCAAATAGGTAAGAATTCACATTGGATATACACTAGGTAATCTATTACTTTTAAGCTATATATGTCTACACATATATACACATGCATATATTGGTATTCAACATTAGGTCTATAATTATGGCATTTCAAATGGTTATATAAACTTATATATTACAACACAATATGCTAACATATATATAATATACATACATAGCTAATGTCACGACCCGTACCCTAGAGTTAGGGCACGAGAACGTAACAACGCCCAGCCTACGTCGCAGTGTCGGCGGTAGAACGCTGTCCTAGGTCTCAATGCATCTAACAGTATAAGACTAAACAGTTTATACTTCCCGAATGGGGGTGACATAGCAGAATGTAAACTCAATCACATCTAAGGTAGAGCATAAAGGAAGATAGATAAAACATAAAATCGAAAAGAGATACAATAGATAGAAGTCTAAGTGTCTAAGATACAAACTCAGGATACATCTCAAAACCCAAATACAGTAATCCATAAATACAACTCAAGATGACTGAAAATAAACTATAAGCAAAAACCTTAGCTATCTATGCAACCTCTACTGTCTCTTCTAGGCTAGCAGGCAACCTCTAGGCTATCTGTAAAATTTATCAACAGGTCCAGTCAGGACAAGAGCGAGCACATTACATCTCAACAGTTCATAGCAGGTTAAAAAATATAATCATGCAGTAAAGTAAGATACAGGTACTGAAAGAAATGTTGTATGTAAACAGAGAGAGAGAGCTGTAATAGAAATATCTATTATAAATAGAGAACTAACATGTGGCTAGTGAGTCAGAGTACAATATAGACATATAAATGGCATATGAGATTCTGATAAGATACTATGGAAGAGATTCTGATAAGATACTACTTGGGTATTATTCACATGTTTACTTCTACTCCCCCGTACCCCCAATCAGTACACAAGGATCCAAATAGGTTATGTTATGATACTATGTAACAGCCCCCGAAGGGTGATAAGCCTCCGAAAGGTGATAACCCCCAAAGGGTGATATGCCCCCAAAGGGTGATAAGCCTCCGAAAGGTGATAAGCCCCCGAAGGGTGGTAAGCCCCCGAAGGGTGATACATAGTAGTCCCAAAAATGGGGATTCTAGGAGACTCTGTGATCATAAGAGTATATGTCACAAGTGATCGAAGAATCTGTGAAGCATAGTGATACGACATGTAAGTGAAACGCACAGAACATGTAGTACCCGATGCTCCCTAAGGATAACATCTCAAGAAGGGATCCGTATAGTACCAACCCGTGTGACCAATGTGACAGTACAAGTAAAGTAATTTAATGCAGAAAATAATTCTAAGCAGGATATGAAATGATCAGAGAATGTACTCGCCTGATATCTGAATGTCCAAGGTAAAGATACTGTCCGAAGAGAGGTGTCTGGCTCCTAATTAGAACATCACAGGTCACAACATGTCCAGAAGGGTAATATAAAGCTACAATACATTCTACATGAATCTAGGTCAAACTAGGCCAAAGTCAACCCTTGGTCAACTGTACTAGTTAAACTAGGTCAAACTAGGTCATGTCCTAACCCAGCAAGTCTTACTAGGTCTAACCAAGACTATCCTAGCAAGCACACATCAATACAAGGCTATACAAGCCAACATACACCCGACTCTATATAGCATGCAATTATTCAATACTCAAATAGGCAAGAATTCACATTGGATATACACTAGGTAATCTATTACTTTAAGCTATATACGTCTACACATATATACACATGCATATATTGGTATTCAATATTAGGTCTATAATCATGGCATTTCAAATGGTTATATAAACTTATATATATTACAACACAATATGCTAACATATATATAATATACATACATAGCTAAGTTAACTATATTCATAAATACTTATTTAAGAGGCTATGTGTGTATATATGAACATGGCAAATGGGCAAGTGAGGGTTAAATGTGCATACATAGTGTATACATATCAAAGAGTGTCAAAGTGTAAGTGAACAATGTGTCAAGTATGATAGTGTCAACATAGTATAAGGGGGTACATGAGGTAATATAGGATTTGTGTTAACATAGAACATTATATCTCATTAACTTGTATATTGCATACATTACATCTATTATTATATTACATTCATCATTCATTTATTCTCTTGCACCACTATATGCACCATACATTACATACTATGGAACCTACATATTCATTACAAGCCATACTTGTACATGCTTATATTAGATAGAATACTTACACCTCATACATCATTTATTTAACTATTTACTCATGCTTGCATTCTCTATTTAATTACATAATGTATATACATTAACATGGGTTAAAATCAAATAGAATATTATATTACACACAAGGGTGCACAAAATGCATATGTCGAATAGTAACTCCTACTAATAATCAATACTGTACCATCTCAGCATGAATTAAAATTTAGGATTAAAATATGTTATAGATCTATGTGTTAGCTTTCCGAAACTTCAAACGGCTCGCGTTTTCATTTCCGGAAACTCCCGAAATCGCGAAAACACCGAGAACGCGTTTGTCTTTCGTACAGCTGACACTCAAATAATTCTTCAGAACGTTATAGAAAGAAATAGGCCTATAAATTACATATTTTTGGAAAGCTAACTTCAATACGCTTCTTTTAAAAAAAAACAGAAGATTAAACCGAGCTTTGAGCTAGAAGTTATGACATTTCTAAGCTAGGGCTGAAATTAAAAACGTGGATAAAATTCATGACGGATTTAGGTAGTTTGAGACAAAAGAACACAAGTATATAACATAATATATCAAGAACTCACTCTCTACACTAATATATATATATATATATATATATATGAGACACTATAGAACACATCTCCAATACAAAAATATGAGATTAAACATGTAATAATTCATTCATACATAACAACAACACATAGTGTGTCCAAATTTGGGATTTTCCTACATGGACACAACCACAACACAAAGGACACTCCTATGACCTCCAAATGGACACGAAATGGACACAAATGGAGATACAACCATGGGGGTCATTCCTATGGGTTCAAAATAGACCTATATGCATGAGAAAATAAAAAGGAGAAGGGATTTATACCTCCCGGTAGATCGAATCGAAGAAAAGCCTTCCCGGAGCGACACCGACACGTAGAGATTCCAAAAGGACACGAACGAGCTCCGAATCCTCCCAAACTTGGGTAGCTTCCTCTTTGGCTAGAATGGAGAAGGAAAGAAGAAGATTTGGTGGTGAAATGGAAGGATTTGGTGGAGAAATTGCTAGGGATTGCTCTCTAAGAATTTGGGGAAGAACAAAAGAGAGAGTGTGGATGAGAATAATGAAATGAACTTGAGCCTATCCTCTCCAAAAGTGGCTGGCCATATGGGGCTATTTGTCCTATTATGGTAAGGTCCAAAATGCCCCCACTAACCTATTCTATGAGTATTAGGAAAGGGCTAATTGGTTGGGGCTAAATTAGTCATTCTAAAGTCTCTAATCACACTAACCTTATCCATAATAATTAGTCTAACCTCTAACTAAAATATTGCTATCATGTGGACTAAAATTAATATCATGTAGGCCATGCCTAACTAGTGTGTGGGTCCCACTAGAGTCAAACTACCCCCGGGTCCCCGTTTCAAGTCGGATTGAGTTAAAATTCGAACCCTACTCAAATAATCCCAAAACAATATCATAAATAATAAAATAATATCAAAATAATTCAAAGAGGTCAAATGCAAAAATATCCTTAGACCAAAAATGACATTAAAATATCATAATCATATGGTTAGGCTCTAGGTCAAACAGTCTCTAGGATTTCACTAGCAAAATGTTAAAAACACAAGTCATTGATTTAAATAATTTTAAAATAATTTAAAATTACCAAAAATCATATCGTAAATTAAATATCATTATTAAAATAATTATAAACATAAAATTTCAAAATTACCCTCATTTGGGAAACTGGGTGCTACAGTAATAATTTAAAATTTTCCTAAGTGTAGAATTTCATGATTTGGTTTAACTGGATTTGGTTTTTTTTGGTTCAGTTCCACTTTGACTTGGTTTGGTTTGGTTTAGTTTAGTTTAGTTTCTCATGAGATGTGGTATAGGGCTTAGATTGAGTGGAGAGAAATGAATGGTGGAGATCACTTGAGCTTGTTATATAAGCCATTTTTTCTCTCTCCCTCCTCATTCACCCTCATTCATTTCTTTTCCACCAAACCCTAGCCATTGGAGAGAGGCAAGTACACCTTGCCGAACCTTGAATAAATTTATTTTTGTTTGTTCCATCTTTTTCCTTGCATGATTCTAAGCATCTTTAGAACTTGGAGTTTTCGATTTTACCGAGTGGATTGTTGTAGATCTAGCTTTGTGGTATTTTCGGATTTTTATGGTTTTTGATCTGTCAAACTTGTATATTTTTGTCAACTGATAGTTCCATGTTGTAGAAAATTTTATTCTACCCCATTTTGACCTATGAAAGTTCGGATTTGGACTCTGGATGACGAATTTATGGAGCTTGAAAGCATGGCTTCATGGTGTTCTTCTTCTCGGAAAGTGGAGAAGAAGAACAGTTCTCTGAGCCGCATGAGCATTTTAGCTTCTAGCCGCATGAGCATTATTTATTGCATGGCCCTTTTATTTAGTTGCTTGCAAGCTTGCATGCATTTGCATGCAACTTGCCTGGGCCGCATGGCCTTTTGCCCTGGTCGCATAAGAATTAATTGTATAGCTTTTTTTATTATTATTATTTATTTAACTGTATTGCTGGCCGCATGGAACCACTTAGTGAGCCGCATAAGGAGCAATACCAAAATCAGCAGCATGCTTTATGTAATGTATTATATTGATGTATACAAGCCTGTATGCTCAATTTTTTAGCACCAGCCGCATGTAAGCCTGTATGTTATATTTAATGCATTTTTCCTAGTGAGCCGCATGGTCCCATATTAATTGCATTTAATGCATTAGCATGGTCCTACAAAGTTTTTGGCCGCATGTATGGAAACAATAGTTGCTGGCATTACTTTATTAGCTTTAATATATGCATTGGCATATGCCAACACCTAATGAGCCGCATATGGCCTTAGTATAAGTCTTGGCCGCATGAACTGTTAATAGCTTAAAGCTTACGTTGCATGACATTAATTAATGCTTGGGCTTAAAGCATAGGTTGCATGGTTTAATTTATGCATCAGCTTAAAGCATATTTGCATGGCCCCTTTCTTGATTTGCTTGCAGGCTTGCGTGCTTGCATGCGATTGCAATAAAGTTGGCCGCATGGCCAAGTAAAAAGCTGAGCTGCATAAGGCTTGGCCTTTTATTTGCCGTTAATGCATGCATCAAAGTGGAGCCGCATAAGGAAATTATTTAATATTAGTTGCTTGTTTGCATTTTCATGCAAGCAAACCGCATGGCCATTATTTAATTATTTATTTATTTATTTGATTATATTTTCATGCAAGCAAATGTGAGGGTGAGCCGCATGGATATTTACAGCATTAATAATTTCTTGATGCAGAGCCGCATGGCCTTTGGCCATTAAATATTATTATTGTAAGTTGCATTTTTTAATGGAATCTAAGGTGAGCCGCATAGGCTCCCTTCCCCCACTATCTAATATTAATTTTGGCCACGTGAGCCACTCTTTTACTGGCAGTCATCATTTCATTGTTTGGCCACGTGCCCTTCCTTTGTTTAAGTGGAGGCTCGCATTTATTGTCTTTCCACTCTCTGTCTTTTCTGACTGCATGAATATTTCTTGTTAGCATTTACTCTTGGCCGCATGGCCCCCTTCAGCTATCTTTCTGGCCGCATAAGCTGTCACGCTCCGCTCCCGTAGGAGCGATCGTCCTCGCTAAGGCGTGATGCCGCACGAGCCTAGATTGCGCTCGTGCAAGGCAATTCCATAACGGCCGATTACATCGGCGGCGACGGGGTCGTCGCACAGAAGTCCCAAGCAGAAACATTGAATACATTGCAGCAGAATTTAAAGAAGAACACATGAACACAAGTCATTCAAAAGAATCTCTTTATTGATATTGAATACAAGATTACATTTGTGGGCGCAAGGCCAAATTACAATGTCTCTCGTGCTCACTTTTCTCTCATTTACAAGTCACTCTGCTCTCTCTCATCTCTCGATACAATACTTGAATCCAGCAGAAGCTTCGGAAGGCGATGTCCATACATTATGTCCTGTATAAGTCTTCAGATCACGCAGCCGTACGCTTCGACTCGCCAAGGAACTCCGTGCCTCGACGCATCCAAGCGAGCTCCGCACCACGAGCTTCTACCTGTGCCTGCACATGAAACACTGTGTGGGTGTCAGTACCACTGTACTGGTGGAGTGAGCTCCTCGCCCACCCATACAAAACCTACACGTTTTATTTACTTTGTGCAACATAAACCCTTTTTCGATTGTCTTTCTATTCTTGCCTTAGGATCAGTTTAGGACCGGCGCCTTAGCGCAACTTGTGTATCAGAACCATCCCGTGCTTGCAATGTCAACGTTAACTCATACCTTGTCTCTAGACCACTTCTCGTGCCCGCAACGTTAACCTATCAGGTCGTGTTCGCCTTACGGCCAAAATCAGAGACGTAACTACACGAAGGACTCCATTTCCTTGCCTCTAGACCTTTCTCGTGCTTGCATTGTCGACGCACCGACTTATACTTATCTTTTGTGCCAAACTCTGGGACGTAACGACTCGGTCGTGCCATGAACTCGATTCGTGCATCGATAACTCCGAGGCAGTGCCGCCTCGCTTAGTCTCGCCTACACTTGTGTTGTGACAACGCGGTCGTGCCTCATATTTCGAGGCCGAGCCCAGTAACTCAACGTAACTTCACACAACTTGCCCTACGGCCCTTTTTGACTTAACTCGCAACAGCTCAAGCCTAACTCATGCAACTCTATGCCAACAACTTAACACTCGACGCCACATCTCGTGCCGAAGCACGTCGCCTTCGCTGTAGCCAAATCTTAGGCTCCGACATTGTGTCTTTTTAACTCATACATATTCAACTCAATCCAAAGGCACGCACGCGGATTGCCGCCCGTGCCGACACATCTATATGAAAGGTCACTGGCATTGACTAGCCATAGTGGACATAGCCTGGCATTCGGGACCCTTGCACCGCCGGTTGCGATCCTCGATGCAAGTCCCCGACCTACCGGTTGCTTCATACCCAGCTCGGCTATACCCTGTTTCTTCCTAGGCCGAGTCGGTCCCGTGGCCCCGGGTTGCCGCTCGAAGAAACCATCGCCCTTGTCGATAAGTTGTCCATGACCACGCGCCTACGCTAACTTCTAGACTTAACGTAATGCATGGTCTCATCATCATCACTTAGTTCCTTTGCTTTACTCTTTTCTCTTTTCACACTTCTTTTGCAGAGCCCCAAACCAGGGTTGCCTCGGCGACTGAACCACAGTCCCGACATATTTCCTCTCGGCGACTAATCATCGCTTAGACTTAACGTTCTTTGAACTCAGGGAACAGCAACTGCCTAGCCTTCCAACTTAATTTGAACATAACGTGTTTCCTTAAGTATCGACCGACCATGGATAACTTTCCACTGAACCAACCGTGGCTCGTGCCTCCAAACCGACTCGTGTTCTACGCAACGCTGTCGCCCAAGTCATACTTCGTATGACGGGCCTTGGGATCGTAGGACTATTTAACTTGACAACCGCAGAATGGGCGGGACAGCACTTAGAATGACTTAGGTCGACCGGCATAACTATGCCTAACTCACTCAAGCCTACAACATAACCCAAGGGACGAGCAAAGGCTATGCCAAGCCTTGCGGGACAGGACCGTGCATGCTTTAACAAGCATTTGTACGGGCGACGCCTATGACTTAGGCTAACTCTCAGCTTTTGCACCGAAGACCAACTTTCCTTCTCGCAAGCCACGGGACGAAGGACCGAGTGTCATTTTCAAAGCACGCCGTGTACCAACTCTAAGCCGACAGTGGGACGTTTTCCATGTTCTAACTCGATTCAAACCGTCGGAATTATTTCCTTAGCTATGTGGATGCGTAGCTTTTATTATCAAGCCTAACTTGTGCAAGTTGAAAACACGATTTATTATGTGAAGGCAAATATGAGGAGAGTTCACCGAAACTACCCCACCTGAGCGATGTCTTCGAGTAAGCCGTTGCAAGGCTAAGTCCGAACACCGTCGGCGTTTCGATTCCTCCGATTGACTTTGCGGGATGGGGCACTACATAAGCCTTGGCTGGCCGCATGGGTGGCCTCCCACTCTCTTTGGCTGCATATATGTTCTCCCACTTTTGGGCCGCATGGGGTCCACTTTGATTGTTTAAATGTTTTATTTGCCTGAATTGTGGTCAGAATTTCTTTTCACTCTCAACATAAAAGTTATAGAGTTTCTCCTTGGCTTCAAGAATATATATATTATTAATATATTATTATTTAATTGTGCAAATTTCTTTCTTCTTTGATAAATGATATGACACGACAATGACCCGTAGTGGTGCACTCTTGAAATGAACTTGACATGATATTCTTGACATGATAACTTGAAATGATAAATAAGAATGACTTGATAGTGGTCCGTCGTGGCACACTCTTGATAAGTAATAATGATAATGATAGTGGCCCGTCGTGGCGCTCTCTTGATATGTAATAATGATAATGATAGTGGCCCGTCGTGGCGCACTCCTGACAAGAATTAATTAGTATCCTGACACCGTGGATGTTGTATTGAATGTGCTTGTATAAGCTACCGTCTAGTCTTGCATCATGTCTAGGACATGAATTCCTGATTTTCCAAGGTCAGGGAGTCATATTAAATCGGGCTAGGGTAATGACTAGAATAAACAAGTAGTTCATAAGAGATTTTCCAGTTACAGGCAATCACGTTATCTGGGCATGCATGTGGACTTGTAGCCTGCCGACGAGTAGGGCACATTTCCAGTACACTGTCATGTGTTGCACCCTTATTGTACTAAATGTCGCCTGGATAACCTGGATGGTCTACAGGGCTTGTGGCTGTGGAATAATCTCATTGCATATGGCTAGTAACTAGGATTGTGATAATCCTAGTTAGTTAAAGTATCAAGCCGTACTTATTGCTTGGCCGTGAATGTTGGATGGAGTTTACTCAGTCTAGTCTCATCTTGATCTTGTACATGATTGTTACATGTCCTGATTTCTTATTTTATCCTGCCGATAAATGGTGGAAGAAACCAAGTTCTGTTCAGACGAAGGGTTACAATCCCGGTCCTTATTTGGTTTACGGGTTGTAACCTGGTTATCTGAATAGTCCCATGGTTATCTCATCGTATATCACCTTCCCAATTCTATTTATTTAACATGTTCTCCAGTTTACTTTATGTCAAATGATGATTTACTTACTGTCTCCCTATGTTCGGGATAAGTGCATTGGTACTGCACGAATCTCGATCCTCCCTCCCTTATTGTTTTCTTTCCCTATTGATTGCCTATGATTGCTGGTTTTAAGTTCATAGTTCGGCCTCCTTTGTGGTACTTGCTATTTGGGGTCTGATCCCACTGGTTTTGCATGGCCAGGTTCTGATAGAAGAGCTCGAAGGATCTACCGCACCATCTACTCGACGGTGACCAGCCGGAGCACCAGAGTGCCTCAGTGGATTTCTTCTTCATTCTTCCACTGATATGGAAATTCTCCTCTTGTATCGTTTAGCCCCGAGCACGTGTTTAGCTCGTGTTTTGGTATTTTCCTTAATATTGTAGCCTACAGGCATAAACATGATATGTGTATTCTAGACTATAGCTAGTCCTTATCATGTACGACTAATACTCTAGCCAGTCATCAGTTTTGTGGTACTGGCTCCATGATCATTCATGTATATATGGTTCGGGACGCCGTACTATTGTATATATGATGATCGTACTCTTTGCTCTTGTATAATTGTCTGTGATTGAGATACCTAGGAATGTTAAACCATAGGATTGACTGATGGCTTGTAGAGTAACCCCTATATCTTGACAGCTTATACGTGATTTCAGAGTATTAACGTACTTTGGGATTACGTAGCTGGCTATGTCTGCTCCTGCTCTCCAGTATTCTGGTTCTGGGACGTGACATGGTTTTAGTGATAGCCCATGTAGGTCTCGATTTTCAGATTTGTGGGAGTTACCATGTTTAGATATCTCAATCACGATTATCCTTATTGATCTCCTTCGAATTATTCTCTACCTCTGATACTTGACTTGATATCTGTTTTGATCATTGATCATTCCTGTTCCCATGATTTGATCTTGTGTCCTTCAACTTTCAAGGGTACTGTTCTTGATCCTTCTGATTATCTTGTTCGTGTTTTGCCGATGGCAGCTCAGCATTCTTCAGCCAGGCCAGTTATGGAGGATCAGTCTCAGCATGCAGGCAGAGATGTTAGTCCATCCCAATCAGCCAGTCGCTTCTGTCTTCGTATCTTGAGACAGGTGATAAAGTTCATGCATCTGTTTCAACTACGATGACATGTCCTGGATAGAGTCATGTCTTGAACTAAGTTATTGGTACTGACTTACCTTAAGGCTTAACTTTTATCCATTTTTGGGAGTCAGCTTTGGCCAGCAAGTACGTTGGTTCCTACACAACTGTCTCAGGAGACATATTGATCCATATGCCTCTAGCCCTTCTTGATCATGATTGTGTTTGTTCTTGTGCATTTACTTACCGCTTACGTATTTAATTATATTACTGATTATTTTACCTTACTTATATGCCATGCTTGATTTATTGAGATTGTTGAGTTTTCTGGAGCTTTTGTTTTGTTATCTTGCTCGACTAGCCTCAGAAAATTCTGAGGACGGAATTTTTCTATGGTGTAGAGAGTTGTGAGACCCGTCTCACTGTATCGATATTTTATACGAATACGTGTTTTAATTTGAGCCGTATTTCGTATTTATCGATTTACGTGATAATTTAAAATTTTTCTAAGTGTAGGATTTCATGACTTGGTTTAACTGGATTTGGTTTTATTTGGTTCAGTTCCACTTTGACTTGGTTTGGTTTGGTTTAGTTTGGTTTCTCATAAGATGAGGTGTAGGGCTTAGATTGAGTGGAGAGGAATGAATGGTGGAGATCACTTGAGCTTGTTATATAAGCCACTTTTTCTCTCTCCCTCCTCATTCACCCTCATTCATTTCTTTTCCACCAAACCCTAGCCATTGGAGAGAGGCAAGTACACCTTGCCAAACCTTGAACAAATTTATTTCTGTTTGTTCCATCTTCTTCCTTGCATGATTCTAAGCATCTTTAGAACTTGGAGTTTTTGATTTTACCGAGTGGATTGTTGTAGATCTAGCTTTGTGGTATTTTCGAATTTTTATGGGTTTTGATCTGTCAAATTTGTATATTTTTGTCAACTAATGGTTCCATGTTGTAGAAAATTTCATTCTACCCCATTTTGACCTATGGAAGTTTGGATTTGGACTCTGGATGACGAATTTATGGAGCTTGGAAGCATGGCTTCATGGTGTTCTTCTTCTCGAAAAGTGGAGAAGAAGAACAGTTCTCTGAGCCGCATGAGCATTTTAGCTTCTAGCCGCATGAGCATTATTTATTGCATGGCCCTTTTATTTAGTTGCTTGCAAGCTTGCATGCATTTGCATGCAACTTGCCTGGGCCGCATGGCCTTTTGCCCTGGTCGTATAAGAATTAATTGCATGTCTTTTTTATTATTATTATTTATTTAACTGCATTGCTGGCCGCATGGAACCACTTAGTGAGCCGCATAAGGAGCAATACCAAAATCAGCAGCATGCTTTATGTAATGCATTATATTGATGTATGCAAGCCTGCATGCTCAATTTTTTAGCATCAGCCGCATGTAAGCCTGCATGTTATATTTAATACATTTTTCCTAGTGAGCCGCATGGTCCCATATTAATTGCATTTAATGCATTAGCATGGTCCTACAAAGTTTTTGGCCGCATGTATGGAAACAATAGTTGCTGGCATTACTTTATTAGCTTTAATATATGCATTGGCATATGCCAACACCTAATGAGCCGCATATGGCCTTAGTATAAGCCTTGGTCGCATGAACTGTTAATAGTTTAAAGCTTACGTTGCATGGCATTAATTAATGCTTGGGCTTAAAGCATAGGTTGCATGGTTTAATTTATGCATCAGCTTAAAGCATATTTGCATGGCCCCTTTCTTGATTTGCTTGCAGGCTTGCGTGCTTGCATGCGATTGCAATAAAGTTGGCCGCATGGCCAAGTAAAAAGCTGAGCCGCATAAGGCTTGGCCTTTTATTTGCCGTTAATGCATGCATCAAAGTGGAGCCGCATAAGGAAATTATTTAATATTAGTTGCTTGTTTGCATTTTCATGCAAGCAAACCGCATGACCATTATTTAATTATTTATTTATTTATTTGATTGTATTTTCATGCAAGCAAATGTGAGGGTGAGCCGCATGGATATTTACAGCATTAATAATTGCTTGATGCAGAGCCGCATGGCCTTTGGCTATTAAATATTATTATTTGCATGTTGCATTTTTGAATGGAATCTAAGGTGAGCCGCATAGGCTCCCTTCCCCCACTATCTAATATTTTGGCCACGTGAGCCACTCTTTTACTGGCAGTCATCATTTCATTGTTTGGCCACGTGCCCTTCCTTTGTTTAAGTGGAGGCTCGCATTTATTGTCTTCCCACTCTCTGTCTTTTCTGACTGCATGAATATTTCTTGTTAGTATTTACTCTTGGTCGCATGGCCCCCTTCAGCTATTTTTCTGGCCGCATAAGCCTTGGCTGGCCGCATGGGTGGCCTCCCACTCTCTTTGGCTGCATATATGTTCTCCCACTTTTGGGCCGTATGGGGTCCACTTTGATTGTTTAAATGTTTTATTTGCCTGAATTGTGGTCAGAATTTTTTTCCACTCCCAACATGAAAGTTGTAGAGTTTTTCCTTGGCTTCAAGAATATATATTATTAATATATTATTATTTAATTGTGCAAATTTATTCCTTCCTTGATAACTGATATGACACGACAATGACCCGTAGTGGTGCACTCTTGAAATGAACTTGACATGATATTCTTGACATGATAACTTGAAATGATAAATAAGAATGACTTGATAGTGGCCCGTCGTGGCGCACTCTTGATAAGTAATAATGATAATGATAGTGGCCCGTCGTGGCGCTCTCTTGATATGTAATAATGATAATGATAGTGGCCCGTCGTGGCGCACTCCTGACAAGAATTAATTAGTATCCTGACACCGTGGATGTTGTATTGAATGTGCTTGTATAAGCTACCGTCTAGTCTTGCATCATGTCTAGGACATAAATTCTTGATTTTCCACGGTCAGGGAGTCATATTAAATCGGGCTAGGCTAATGACTAGAATAAACAAGTAGTTCATAAGAGATTTCCCAGTTACTGGCAATCCCGTTATCTGGGCATGCATGTGGACTTGTAGTCTGCCGACGAGTATGGCACATTTCCAGCACACTGTCATGTGTTGCACCCTTATTGTACTAAATGTCGCCTGGATAACCTGGATGGTCTGTAGGGCTTGTGGCTGTGGAATAATCTCATTGCATATGGCTAGTAACTAGGATTGTGATAACCCTAGTTAGTTAAAGTATCAAGCCGTACTTATTGCTTGGCTGTGAATGTTGGATGGAGTTTACTCAGTCTAGTCTCGTCTTGATCTTGTACATGATTGTTACATGTCCTTATTTCTTATTTTATCCTGCCGATAAATGGTGGGAGAAACCAAGTTCTGTTCAGACGAAGGGTTACAACCCCGATCCTTGTTTGGTTTACGGGTTGTAACCTGGTTATCTGAATAGTCCCATGGTTATCTCATCGTATATCACCTTCCCAGTTCTATTTATTTAACATGTTCTCCAGTTTACTTTATGTCAAATGATGATTTACTTACTGTCTCCCTATGTTCGGAATAAGTGCATTGGTACTGCACGAATCTCCACTATAACAAATACGGCCTACAGTAGCAGTTTTTCTATAGCGTTCAAGTGTCCCCGCTATAAAATGTTATAAACAATAGCGTTCTTTCTATAGTGCTATAAAAATATCCATCTATAGCATTTTCTGAATGCTGTCGAATCTATAATATTCATCTATTGCTTTGTTTGTATGTCAAATCAAATATCATGTTCGAATCCTATGAGAAGTAGCGTAGGTTTTTATTTTACACGATAAAAAAACAGACTATAGCATATTTGGCACGAAAGCATACAAATTTATAAAACCAGCACCCAACATTTTAAAAAAAATTGTCGCTCTTAGTAAAGATAACAAGTTTTTTTTCTCTCTTTTTTCATTTTTTTCTTGGTCTCTCTCCTCTTCCTTTCTCTTTTTTTTGTGGGCTGACTACAATTCGGGGAGCCGCGATGAGCATCCCGGCTTTCGCGGCAGCGCCGGGGAAGGCGTTGGGGAGGAGATGTTGGAGGCTAGAGTGGAGGAGAGGGAAGGCGGGTATTGGGTGCACTACAACAAAATAGGTTAATTACGACACTTTCTTTACAACACTTTCTAAATAAGTGTCATTAATTTTCTGTAGTGATGACACTACCAAAACGTGTAGTTGTAATAAAATATCAGTCATAATATACGACACCTTTTAAAAAATGTCGTAAACATAAATTCAACGACACTTTTTAGGACACTTAAAAATGTCGTAAACAATTACATATCAAATACAACACTTTTAAAAAATATCATAAATAACTATATACAATATCCAAACTTTTAAATTAGTGTCTAAAAAATTTATTTCCTACAAAATATTTCACTTTACCGCTGTGCCAAAAAAATGGCGCTCATTTGCTGCCGATAAACTAGGTCTTTTCCCCTCCTTCAAAATTTTTATGGTCTTTCACTCTTTCTTTCTCTCTCTCTCTCTATACTTCCTCTCTTTTCTTCTTCCAAGATAGAGATAGAGATGGATCCCCAATTCTCAGCCCCAGCAATCGTAGGTCCTCCTCAACCCCATCCTCGTCCTCCCTAACCGCACTAGTGCCCTCTTCCGAATCTGGCGCCACCATCGGTAGTCCATCCCCATACTCCATCGACATTGTCATTCGAACCAAACATCGGAACTCTGCTTTCTTCAGCAGTTTTCTCATTCTCCTTCCGACTTTCGCGTGAGATCCGTGAACCAAAAGGGCTACAGAGCAGGAGGAAAAAGAAAGCAGCTCCGGACTCCCCCAATCTCTCCTCTCCAACAATGCTTCG
The DNA here is from genome assembly GCA_029216955.1 of Iris pallida. Taxonomy (NCBI): domain Eukaryota; kingdom Viridiplantae; phylum Streptophyta; class Magnoliopsida; order Asparagales; family Iridaceae; genus Iris; species Iris pallida. The sequence continues at coordinate 3,542,396 of JANAVB010029818.1, read as the reverse complement.
CAGGTTCTCATCGCCTCCACCTCTCAAATTAGGGTTTTACTTAGCTAGGGTTTCTTCGCTCATTTACTTCTATTTTGGGAGGATTTACATTTCTGTAACCATTTCTAATGAGCAGTCGAAATCGCAGGTGCATTTGGGATCTCTTCTTCTTCTTCTTCTTTCGAAGTCCTCTTCACTTCACCCCGATCGCAGCTATGATCCGCTCTCTCCTTCCCTTCCTCCTTCGTCACCACCACCACCAAACCCTAACTTCTTATTCCACTGTCATTGGCCGTTGTTGGAAGAAGAAGACGAAGAAGAAGCGTAACAACCAGACTACCCCACCAGACCCTGCCTTGCTCTCCCACGCCATCTCCTCATGGCAACAGAGGCCGTCCGATGGGGGTCTCGACTCATGGCAACAGAGGGGGTCCGATGGGGGTCTCGACTCATGGCAACAGAGGACGTCCGGTTGGGGGTCTCAACACACGACAATAAAGGGTGTCCGATTGGGGGTCTCGACTCACGGCAACAGAAGGTGTGTGTTTCATATCGTGATTCACAGCAGGCCATCGTCGGGGCCATCATCACTGTCGCCATCAAGGTCCTTCCTCTACCCCTCGATCATTTGGTAAATATTCTTGAGCAACAATTTATATATGCATCATCCTAATACATTTTGGAGTTTATTTACATTAGAGTGTCTTAGCATGTCTGACACCAGACAAGTCACTTATTTTCTGAGTATGCTTCCTATATATTAGGAACAGAACACAATGTACATGATAATGTTAGAATCTCGTAATTTATGTGGCTTAGTGGTTTTATTAGCATTCCAGGAGTAAAATTATTATGTCTTATTGGACACAATTTGTATTGGATGATGGTAGACAACTACCTTTGTATTTTTTAAAATCCATCATGAAGAAACTATATCTACTTTCACAGGTTATAACTGGCAATTGCTAAGGAAACTGGTCGACGGCTTGGCATGGGAACCAACATGTACCCTTCTTCATCACTATTGGGTCGCGATAAAGATGAAAATGATGTACTTCAGATGAACTTATTGAAAATGTTGATGGTTTTGCTGGTGTCTTCCCAGGTATCTTTTATTTACCCTTTTCCAGCAGTATCTTCCCCGACTTTTGTTTCGAAGAACTTTGATTTGCCTCCATCTTATTTATTGGCCGTATAACAAATTCTTCGTTGATCAAATGTGATGGCTATTAGATGTCCCTACTTGTCACTAAAGTGTGTATTTTTAAAATCGAGTTTGATGACAATGGTTTTATTAAAATTTGAGTAGTATTTGGTACTATGTGCTCGATAAAACATTATATAATTATTGTCACATTTGTGATATAAAAACCTTTCCAAAGTATTTTATTCTAAATATCAAATAAAGAAGTAAAACTACTGTTAATTATATTCTGACGGTTGACTTGTTGATGTACCTTTTAGGTTCTTCATTAAATCATCGTGGCAGAATACTTTCATGAGGGATGCTATGACCCAAGGGAATTGCTTGATAGGCTTAAGAAGGTTAAGGTAGGTGCAAAAGTTTACTGGTCGGTTTATTTTTTGGTTGTGTGTAATTAATTTAAACTTTAATCCAGTTTTTACTAGTAGTTAAATCATCGAACCCTAGCCGAAACCCTAACCCCGACGAACTCCTCGTCCAGCCCCACCGTCGACCTTCACCGCCAACCACCACCATCATTCGACGCGCCCCGACGAGACGCGTCGATCGCCACCGGAGCGCCACCGTCACGACGCCTCCTCCGCCGTCCAGACCCTTCGACAGCCCCCCGATCGACTGGACACGTGAGTAGCAGTGTCCTTACGAGTCGTGCGTGTCTCGTGTTGTGTCCATATTGTTCGTCGTGTCTTGGCGAACGTGAGCGTGGAACTGGACACGTGAGACTCGTGTCGTACGTGTCAAAATCACCCCGGACACGTTAATACCTGTGTCCTTAACTGTCAGGACACAGGACAAATATTTATATTTTTTATTTATTAATCTAACCTAAAACCTAAATAAAATTCACTAAAACCCTATCCCTAACACGACCCACGGGCTGACCCCCTGGCCAGCCCGACAGAGCCTAAACCCCCCCCCCCCCCCCCCCCACGCGCTTCTATGGCCTGGGTTCGAACCCTGCCACTGCTGTATTCTTTTTTCTTTTTCTTTTTCTTTTTCTTTCCTTTTTCCTTTTTCCTTTTTCCTTTTTCTTTTATATATATATCTATTTATATATATATGTATATACATATTTTTGTATATATATATGTATTAATATATATACTATATTTAGGTATATATAGTTGCTGTTTTTATATATATATATATATACTTTATTATTTTATGTATGTATATATATATATATATATATATATATATATATATATATATATATATATATATATATATATATATATATATATATATATATATATGTCTTATGTATACATATATATTTATGTATATATATATTTCTTTGTGTATATATATTATCATATATATACTATTATATGTATATGTATACATTAATTTTGTATATATATATATATATATATATATATATATATATATATATATATATATATATATATATATATATATATATATATATATATTATATAGTTGAGTATTTTCTTATATGTATGTATATATACATATATTTGTATATATATATATATATATATATATATATATATATATATATATATATATAATATATAGTTGAGCATTTTCCTATATATATAAATATCCCTATATATATATATATATATATATATATATTATTTCCTATATGTATTTTACTTAGCTTAGTGTAATTATTTATATAAAATAATGTTCATACTTTTATAGTTACTATGTAAAACTTTACCTTATTAAAATAATAATATTTATTTTGACTATTACCAAATTGTATTTTCATTGTGTTTAATTTACTGCAACCATTTGGTGTCCAAGCCTAGCATGGGTATTTGGGCTCAAATGTGTTTTCACACATTCAAGACCTGTACAAGTCATATTGGACTTGATTCATGGCCTTGGGTCCTGTATTTGAACTTTGGTTCAAATTATATACATGGACAAAATACGCAGATAATTAATTATTGTGTGCATTGCTGTTTTTGATTTTCTAAAAATACTTAAAGTATTGCTAAAATTATGGAAAAATAGTTTTTAGATACTATGTTAAGTTAGCTAATTTAGTATAATTTTTGTAGTATTTAATTTACTGTTTTGCCACTAGTTTGGCATATGAAACTAAAACTCATTTTCTGTATACTTAGGAAAACTGATTTTTATAAAATATTTGTACTAGTTAATAAATTCCAGAAAAATTATAATAAATTTCTATGATTAACAAGGATCACCTTGGTACTTTACTTTAAGAAAAACTAGGCTTTTTGTCTACTTCAAAAATTGTTAGAACACAATGATCTTTTGATTTATTTATTGATTAATTATGACTTGTAGCTTTTTGTGTTATTTGGAGTTTTAGTCGTGTTGAACCCCATCCCTCACTAGTATAATGACCCTAGAAAGTTAGTTAACATAGTGTGTCACCCCATATTGGTCTCCTATGCCAAGTCATCATTTTGGCTAGGTGTCCAGTCACAAGTCGTGTCGCACCAATTAGTGTCCTAGTATTTTAGCTTAGTGTAAAACTAAGTTATTATATTTTACTTCTACAGCGACGAGTTACTGGACATCCATAGCATTGTTATCGCAGCTTGTTTTATTTTGCTTTGCTAGAGGCAAGTACTTTCTACGAACTTTATATATTGTCACATAAATGAACTGCAAATCCCACCATGTTAAAATACTAATCCTTGGGGTAGCAAGTTAGATCTTTACATGTTGTACTTTCAGTTACTACCATGCTTAGAACAGTCTTGATGTATCTCTCACATGATTAGAATATGGGTTATGGGGAAACTGATAGTATTGTACGTGATCACGACCCCCCTACAGTAGCGAGCTCGGTCGCATTCTATATGCATACCTTGCCGCAGGCCATTATCCCGCATTTTTGTACGGATGTACACCTATGCCTGTTGACTTGTACGTATGTACATTTTATTTATATGTACCACAGTACATTGTACATCTATTGACCGATCACGTACTTGCTACAGTTTTAAATATTATATATACATCTGTCTCTATGACACGTGTGTCCTTGCCATGATATATTGAGTGATGCCATGCTTTCCAGTTATTCCTCTCATGTTCATTTCCATGTTTCATATGCTAGTTTGCTAGATTTAGTACTTGCTCCCGTCCTGACAGGATAACGTTGTAGGTGTCCTTACTGAGGAGGAGTTACTCTGCGACTCATACTATGGGATTACTGCCGAGGACTCGGCTCTGCTTTACGAGGATGTTCCTGCAGGGAACCTCGCCTAGTTGTCTTTTGTTTACTTAGACTTTTGAGAGTAGACATGTATTAGACTATATCATTTTGTAACTGGACATGTATCCAGTTTTACATTTCAGTTTACTTGTACTTGGACATTTTACTATATACGACGACTTTTGTGTTTGGAGCATTTATGATTCTTCTTCACTTATAGAACTGTTAGCACATTTAGTCTTATCATGTTGTCTTTAGAACAGCTTACTACGTTTTATCTCAACGTAGGCTGGACATGACTCGGCCTGGCCCAACAATTTGGGTAGCGGGTCGTGACATGTTTTTAGTGGTGGCCCATGCAGGTCCTGACTAAACTGTTTGGTTACGTTATTGTACCAAGCATGCCTGCAATTAGGAACTTAAGGTAATTAGACAACATTAGGAAAGACGCTTAGAACACTTAGAGGAATGCTAGGATTGCAACATAGGAAATACATCACATGTTTGCTATTATAATTAGATTTTCTTGCATATGATTGCTTACTTTAAATAAGTCCTTATAAGTCTTTTTATATGTAAATTAGATGGTGCTTACTCGTTCATCCCAGTATGTTACCCCCGAGAATGGGGCCCTCCATATCCAGTCAGCAGACCGGTTGACTGATACACCTCCACCTACCACATTCCCCTACTCCACAGATCCACAGACCCAGATACCACCTTCCACATCCCAGGCCCGGCAGGACCCGATACTTCCACCACCCCCTATCATTATACCCACCCAGGCTTCCGTCACACTCGACGGGACCCAGCTGCTCACACTGATCCAGGGGTTCCTAACAACCCATCAGGAGCAGACTACCCTACTCCGCCAGAGCATGGAGCGTTCTGAGGGACGTCCCGTGGTCCCACCACATGTAGAGCCACGACAGAGAGCGGGGACGGTCAAGGACTTCTTGGGTCTGAATCCCAAGGAGTTCTCAGGGACTGAGGGCATAGTAGTAGCTGATGACTGGCTAGATTCTGTAGAGAGGAAGCTTCTGGGAGTTAGGATGCCGGATGACCTTCAGGTCGAGGCAGTAGGATTTCTGCTGATAGACTTAGCCGGAGTCTGGTTCAGGAATGAGCCGTTGTTCGCGAGAGGTAGAGCCACCTGGGACCAGTTCAAGACCCAGTTCAAGAAGAAATTCTTCTCGACCACTGCTAGAGTAGCCATGGGGCTACGATTCCAGAACATCCAGCAGGGGAACCGTTCTGTTGATGACTATGCGGGAGAGTTTAGTCGCTTGAGCCATTTTGCTCCTAGTCTGGTTGCTGATCCAGAGGAGATGACCCGTAGGTTTTGCCATGGTCTAGTTCCAGACATTGGCATCCTTATAGTGGCGAACGGTACGACTGACTACTACCAGAGCCTAGAGTTAGCCCGGAGCATCGAGGAGCGTCTTCTGTCATGCAAGAGGCCGGCTTCTGTACATCATGAGGGACCGTCCAAGCGTCAGGCTTTCCAGCAGAGAGCGCCGACGCCACAGCAGACTTACCGTCCCCCTACACCACATCTTCAGACCCCGCCAGTTAGAGCCCCGGGAACCCGGCAGCAGCAGAAGGGAGCTATATGTTCTTTCTGCGGAAGACCAGGGCACGACAGGTCCATTTGCAGGAAGAGATTGGGGCAGTGTTTAGTTTGTGGGTCTACCACCCATCAGATTCGGGACTGCCCAGCAGCGAAGCCTAGAGGACCGCTTCCAACTCAGCAGCAGAGGTTTGGGCAACATCTGCAGCAGCAGAAGGGACCTTAGGGGAAGGTCTATAGCCTAGCCCTTGAGCCGGAGCCGGAGCAGGTTTCGGAGCCGGATTACTTAGCTGACGTCATCACAGGTCATGTTTATTTGCATACTTTTCTAGCTGTATGTTTGTTTGATTCTGGTGCATCTCATAGCTTCCTATCATTAGAGTTTATGCATAAACATTATCTAGTAGCTACACCTACTGCGGAGATTAGTAGAGTGATGACGGGAGGAGGACCAGTGCCTATTAGATCTATCTATAGATGTTCTATTTTTATAGCCGGGAGAGAGTTCAGAGGGCGATTCTTTGTGATGCCGCTCCCCGGTTATGATATCATATTGGGGATGGACTGGCTTAGCTATGCCCATGCATCTATAGATTGCTATGAGGGTAGTATTTTGTTCAGTCTCCCAGGCACAGCACCATTCAGTGTCAGGAGGACAGGGCCGGAGATCAGCCTAGAGCCGAACTGTTGTGCGACAGTCGGGGACGCAGCACCGCCACACCCTATCATTAGGGAGTTTATGGATGTATTCCCAGAGGATCTTCCAGGACTTCCGCCTGACAGAGATGTGGAGTTCACTATAGATCTAGTGCCGGGTTCATCACCAGTATCCCGGGTTTACTATAGAGTAAATCCCAAGGAGGCCATAGAGATGAAAGAGCAGATTGATGACCTGTTGAAAAAGGGTTTCATTCGATCCAGTGCTTCTCCATGGGGAGCACCAGTGCTCTTTGTGCCTAAGAAGGATGGTACAGTCCGGTTGTGTATTGATTACCGGGCCTTGAATGCCATCACCATCAAGAACAAATATCCTCTACCCAGGATAGATGATTTGTTCGACCAGTTGAGCGGGGCGAAGGTATTTTCCAGGATAGACTTGAGATCCGGGTACCACCAGGTGAAGGTTAGGCCAGCAGACATCCAGAAGACGGCGTTCAACACGAAGTACGGGCAGTACGAGTTTCTGGTGATGCCATTTGGTCTCACAAATGCGCCAGCTGTCTTTATGAACTTGATGAATAAGATATTTCACCAGTATCTGGATAAGTTCGTCGTGGTGTTTATCGACGACATCCTGATATACTCGAAGACGCCGGAGGAGCATGCAGAGCACTTGCGGATAGTTTTGGGGATTCTGAGGCAGGAGAGATTGTTTGCCAAATTGCCGAAGTGCGAGTTCTTTCTAGACCGAGTGGAGTTTCTCGACCATGTAGTCACTGGAGATGGAATCTCGGTGGATCCCAGGAAGATTGCTGCAGTTGAGACGTGGAAGGCTCCGACGTCAGTTTCAGAGATCATGAGCTTTCTGGGTTTAGCAGGCTATTACAGAAAGTTCGTCCAGGACTTCGCTAGGATAGCTGAACCCATGACGAAGCTGACACGGAAGGACGCAGAGTACATTTGGTCAGAGGACTGCCAGGCGGCATTTGAGGAGCTGAAGAAGAGACTGACGACCGCTCCAGTTCTGACTTTACCTTCAGGTTCTGGAGGTTTCACCATTTACAGTGATGCTTCTGGGAAGGGGCTAGGATGTGTTCTACAGCAGCATAGGAAAGTAATTGCTTATGCATCTAGGCAGTTGCGGACTCATGAGAGAAATTATCCTACCCATGACCTAGAGTTAGCTGCGGTGATCTTTGTACTCAAGTTATGGAAACATTACTTATACGAAGAGCGTGTGGAAATCTTTACTGACCACAAAAGCTTGAAGTATGTGTTCACGCAGAAAGAGCTGAACATGAGGCAAAGACGATGGTTGGAGTTGATGAAGGACTTCGACATCGATTTACAGTATCACCCCGGGAAGGCAAATGTGGTGGCAGATGCGCTGAGCAGGCATCCGATGGCATGGTACCTGATGATTGATCGGCATTTACGGGAGGATCTGGAGAAGCTCGGTATCGAGCTAGTTCGGCCAGGATCAGTGATACAGATGATGGCGCTTGACATTCAGTCAGGTTTGATGAAGCAGATCCGGGAGGCACAGTCTACAGATGAGAGCCTTCGCAGACTTCGACCCCAGGCATTAGCTGGATTGCTGGATGACTTCACTATAGCAGAGGATGGATCCCTGAGGCATGGCAGCCGATTGTGCGTGCCGAAGGGAGAGCTGGTAGAGGCAGTCTTGCAGGAGGCGCACCGATCGAGATATTCTATTCATCCTGGTGCTAACAAAATGTACCGTGACTTGCGGGAACATCTTTGGTGGCACGGGATGAAGAGGGATGTATCACGTTTCATCTCGAGATGCCTAGTTTGCCAGCAGGTCAAGGCGGAGCGCCAGAGGCCAGCTGATTTGTTGCAGCCGTTACCCATTCCCGAGTGGAAGTGGGAACATATTACGATGGACTTCGTTTCAGGGCTTCCTCGTTCCCAAGGAGGGAAGGATGCCATCTGGGTCATTGTAGACAGGCTGACGAAGTGTGCGCACTTCATACCCTTCAAGGTGGGGCTTTCCACCGAGAAGTTGGCGGAGCTATACATGCAGCAGATAGTTCGCCTATACGGAGTGCCGGTGAGCATCGTGTCAGACAGAGACAGCAGATTTACATCCCACTACTGGAGGAGCTTACAGGAGGAGTTGGGCAGTAGGCTCAAGTTCAGTACGGCATACCACCCACAGACAGATGGGCAGTCCGAGAGGACGATACAGACACTGGAGGATATGCTGAGGACTTGCGTGCTGGACTTCGAAGGATCATGGGAGAGCCATCTGCACTTGGTAGAGTTTTCATACAACAACAGCTACCAGGCCAGTATTGGTATGTCTCCTTTCGAGGCGCTTTATGGACGACGATGTCGCACACCGCTCTTTTGGGATGATGTCGGAGACAGAGTTATGCTTGGGCCAGAGATGATCACGGATGCAGCAGAGAAAGTCGGGATGATCAGAGACAGGCTCAGAGTAGCTCAGGACAGGCAGAAACACTGGGCTGATGCTAGTCGCAGGCCGATGGAGTTCGCAGACGGTGATATGGTGCTAGTGAAGATATCACCTACTAGAGGGACGATCCGGTTCGGACGAGGAGGGAAGCTGAGCCCCAGATACATCGGGCCATTCGAGGTACTTGGCAGGATCGGAAAGGTAGCTTACAGGGTTGCACCTTCCACCCAACCTAGCAGGAGTTCACGACGTCTTTCACGTATCTCAGCTGAGGAGATATGTTCCAGACCCCAGTCATGTGCTAGATCATTCAGAGTTGGAGGTCGGACCGAGCCTTACAGTTTCTGAGCAGCCAGTGGAGATATTAGACCGGAGAGAGAAGAGGCTGAGGAACAAGGTTATACCCCTAGTGCGAGTAGCTTGGAGCCGTCACTCCCCAGGTGAATCTACTTGGGAGAGGGAGTCGGACATGAGGGAGAGATACCCTTACTTGTTCGATCCAACCGCTGCGAGGGAACCACCCGTTCCCGCTTGATACCTTAGAGGTTAGTTTCGATCGCAGCCTTAGTCATTTTGTTACATTACTTGCTATGTTAGAATATTGTCGGGTCTTCAATCCTTGTGAATTTCGAGGACAAAATTTTTCAAGGAGGGAAGACTTGTAAGCCCCTGATTTTTAAATTCATTTTTAATTAGTGTTAATTAAATTTTAATGTCATTTATAGCCTTAAATAATTATTAGGAATTTTTAGAAATTTTTCTAGAATTTTTAAAAGATTTTAAATGAGTTTTAAAATACAAAAATATTGATTTGTAATTTATTTAAATGTTTTAATATCAATTTGTAATTATTAGAATTGTTTTAATGCTGTTTTGTAATTATAAGAATTGTTAATATATTGGTTTGCAATTTCCCAATTGTTATGTGCAAATTTCTTTTGCACATAAACAGTACGGGATGGGTTGTGCAAATATAATTTTGTACTTAGACACTGCTAGGACCTTTATGCAATTTCCTAAACTCTAGGGTTTGTTTTGCAAATCCTAAACCTACCCCCCTGCCCGACAACCGACGGCTGACCGACGACTGCCCCCGCCATTTCCGGCCAGCGCACAGCTCCCCGACCGCCCTAAACCCCTATAAATAAACCCCTCTCTCTCTCCAGTCAAAACCCTAGACTCTCCGACCATCCACCGCCGACCACAGCCTCGTTCTTCCCCGAAAACCCTAGCCGAAACCCTAACCCCGACGAACTCCTCGTCCAGCCCCACCGTCGACCTTCACCGCCAACCACCACCATCATTCGACGCGCCCCGACGAGACGCGTCGATCGCCACCGGAGCGCCACCGTCACGACGCCTCCTCCGCCGTCCAGACCCTTCGACAGCCTCCCGATCGACTGGACACGTGAGTAGCAGTGTCCTTACGAGTCGTGCGTGTCTCGTGTTGTGTCCATATTGTTCGCCGTGTCTTGGCGAACGTGAGCGTGGAACTGGACACGTGAGACTCGTGTCGTACGTGTCAAAATCACCCCGGACACGTTAATACCTGTGTCCTTAACTGTCAGGACACAGGACAAATATTTATATTTTTTATTTATTAATCTAACCTAAAACCTAAATAAAATTCACTAAAACCCTATCCCTAACACGACCCACGGGCTGACCCCCTGGCCAGCCCGACAGAGCCTAAACCCCCCCCCCCCCCCGCGCGCTTCTCTGGCCTGGGTTCGAACCCTGCCACTGCTGTATTCTTTTTCTTTTTCTTTTTCTTTTTCTTTTCCTTTTTCCTTTTTCCTTTTTCTTTTATATATATATCTATTTATATATATATGTATATACATATTTTTGTATATATATATGTATTAATATATATACTATATTTAGGTATATATAGTTGCTGTTTTATATATATATATATATATATATATATATATATATATATATATATATATATATATATATATATATATATATATATATATATATATACTTTATTATTTTATGTATGTATATATATATATATATATATATATATATATACATAAAATAATAAAGTATATATATATATATATATATATATATATATATATATATATATATATATATATATATATATATATATATATATATATATATATGTCTTATGTATACATATATATTTATGTATATATATATTTCTTTGTGTATATATATTATCATATATATACTATTATATGTATATGTATACATTAATTTTGTATATATATATATATATATATATATATATATATATATATATATATATATATATATATATATATATATATATATATTATATAGTTGAGTATTTTCTTATATGTATGTATATATACATATATTTGTATATATATATATATATATATATATATATATATATATATATATATATATATATATATATATATATATATAATATAGTTGAGCATTTTCCTATATATATAAATATCCCTATATTTATATATATATATATATATTATTTCCTATATGTATTTTACTTAGCTTAGTGTAAATTATTTATATAAAATAATGTTCATACTTTTATAGTTACTATGTAAAACTTTACCTTATTAAAATAATATTTATTTTGACTATTACCAAATTGTATTTTCATTGTGTTTAATTTACTGCAACCATTTGGTGTCCAAGCCTAGCATGGGTATTTGGGCTCAAATGTGTTTTCACACATTCAAGACCTGTACAAGTCATATTAGACTTGATTCATGGCCTTGGGTCCTGTATTTGAACTTTGGTTCAAATTATATACATGGACAAAATACGCAGATAATTAATTATTGTGTGCATTGCTGTTTTTGATTTTCTAAAAATACTTAAAGTATTGCTAAAATTATGGAAAAATAGTTTTTAGATACTATGTTAAGTTAGCTAATTTAGTATAATTTTTGTAGTATTTAATTTACTGTTTTGCCACTAGTTTGGCATATGAAACCAAAACTCATTTTCTGTATACTTAGGAAAACTGATTTTTATAAAATATTTGTACTAGTTAATAAATTCCAGAAAAATTATAATAAATTTCTATGATTAACAAGGATCACCTTGGTACTTTACTTTAAGAAAAACTAGGCTTTTTGTCTACTTCAAAAATTGTTAGAACACAATGATCTTTTAATTTATTTATTGATTAATTACGACTTGTAGCTTTTTGTGTTATTTGGAGTTTTAGTCGTGTTGAACCCCATCCCTCACTAGTATAAAGACCCTAGAAAGTTAGTTAATATAGTGTGTCACCCCACATTGGTCTCCTATGCCAAGTCATCATTTTGGCTAGGTGTCCAGTCACAAGTCGTGTCGCACCAATTAGTGTCCTAGTGTTTTAGCTTAGTATAAAACTAAGTTATTATATTTTACTTCTACAGCGACGAGTTACTGGACATCCATAGCATTGTTATCGCAGCTTATTTTGTTTTGCTTTGCTAGAGGCAAGTACTTTCTACGAACTTTACATATTGTCACATAAATGAACTGCAAACCCCACCATGTTAAAATGCTGATCCTTGGGGTAGCAAGTTAGATCTTTACATGTTGTACTTTCAGTTACTACCATGCTTAGAACAGTCTTGATGTATCTCTCACATGATTAGAATATGGGTTATGGGGAAACTGATAGTATTGTACGTGATCACGACCCCCCTACAGTAGCGAGCTCGGTCGCATTCTATATGCATACCTTGCCACAGGCCATTATCCCGCATTTTTGTACGGATGTACACCTATGCCTGTTGACTTGTACGTATGTACATTTTATTTACATGTACCACAGTACATTGTACATCTATTGACCGATCACGTACTTGCTACAGTTTTAAACATTACATATACATCTGTCTCTATGACACGTGTGTCCTTGCCATGATAGATTGAGTGATGCCATGCTTTTCAGTTATTCCTCTCATGTTCATTTCCATGTTTTATATGCTAGTTTGCTACATTTAGTACTTGCTCCCGTCCTGACAGGATAACGTTGTAGGTGTCCTTACTGAGGAGGAGTTACTCTGCGACTCATACTATGGGATTACTGCCGAGGACCCGGCTCTGCTTTACGAGGATGTTCCTGCAGGGAACCTCGCCTAGTTGTCTTTTGTTTACTTAGACTTTTGAGAGTAGACATGTATTAGACTATATCATTTTGTAACTGGACATGTATCCAGTTTTACATTTCAGTTTACTTGTACTTGGACATTTTACTATATACGACGACTTTTGTGTTTGGAGCATTTATGATTCTTCTTCACTTATAGAACTGTTAGCACATTTAGTCTTATCCTGTTGTCTTTAGAACAGCTTACTACGTTTTATCTCAACGTAGGCTGGACATGACTCGGCCTGGCCCAACAATTTGGGTAGCGGGTCGTGACAAAGCCCCCCTCTTTTTTACTCCCTTAGGCATTACATCCTGCTCTTTACTTTATTTCTACTAGCTATATGGCTGCGTACTTTACTGTCGGCTATGTCTCACACAAGTTCTAACCATAAATACAATATATGAATACCTGAATCTGTGAGGAATATGTATTCAAGTTCTATTTGATATGGACCAATGTTTTCAGTTATTAGCATTCCTCTTCTTAAATCATTATTAGACCTGTGACTCCTTTTCACTTCAAGTACTTTCATCTCTTTTTTTTCCATTAATCTTATTCATCTTCGGATGATCTTTTGACCCTTCTATCTTAAGAGAATCTTCTGGCTTCTATTTAACACTAATTATTTACCATGATGTAGATAATGTTGATCAAGAATCACAAAATAATATAGAAACCAACTGCTGCTTTAGAATTTTAGGTTTATATGTTATTGAGCTAAAATTTTGATTATTCAACTATTATTTCGTGACATTTTTCATATAACTATGCTGCTCTGCTACAATGTTGTGCTAGTTCCTTATAGCACTGCTACAATGTTGTTCTTATTCCCTATACAACACAGTTATTGTGTTGTTTAACTTCTAGCATATTGTTTATTCTAATAAAATCTCTTGTTATTATATGCTCATATTTCTGAGTAGTATATATTCATGTTCAATGTTCTTCATGTGATTATTTTCATCTAAAGTGATATGCTCATTGTAGTATTCAACTTTCTATAAGAAAATGATGGATTCCCCCCCCCCCCCCCCCCCCCCCCTCTTTTCCTTTACTGCTGGTAATCAGGCTAAATAGACACTATAATATTGGAAATGTTGGAAAGACATCGATTTTCTAAACAAAAGATAAGAACTTGGTTTCTCAGAATACCCATGCTTGGGCTAGATATTCATTGATGCAGTAGCAATAGTTTCTAATTCAACTATATTTTCTTCTTTCTTTCTCAATTTCAGATATTCTGAACTAGATGTATGACAGTATATTTTGATAGGGTTTTGTTTGGTGGACAAATATTTTCTTTTTCTTGTGGGTTTGTCATCCCAGGTTGTGCGCTTTTGTTGATTTGTAGGAGATCAAACTTATTACCTTTTTATTAAACCTTTCTAATAAATTTTAATTTATGTGGTTGCTTGCTTTCATTATCTCATCTTTTATCTGATTTGATATATGGAATTTATTGTGGCCAATGGGACAAGAGGAGACAACCCATAGTTAGGTCCTTTTATCATTTCAGTTTGGAAATAATATGATTAATATTCACACTGCTAGTGTTGTTTGATAAGTCCCTAATCAACACAGGGTCTTTGAAAATTAGGTCCTTTGATAAGACCCTGATCAACACAGGGTCTTTGAAAATTAGGTCCTTTGATAAGACCCTGATCAACCATGTTGAACCAATATGTAAAAGAATTGAATTTCCTGATTCAAATAGTGATCAAAGACGGAGCTGTAAATATGTTGTGAATTCAATGACCAAAAGTTTAACTTGTAGAAACTGCAGTTACACTGTCGTTTGAAGTTAAAAACCTGGGCTCTGTCTCACCAAAGGACAGCAGAATAACTAGAAAAGAAGACTTCGTTTGAAGTTACATATAGCAACATGTAAACGTTCAGTAGTTTTAGTCTCTAATTCTCTTAAATAATGCTTTGTATCTGAATCTTATGGTACCAGGTCTTTTTTACTGTGGTGGGAGCCAACTGTAACATTGCAAACGTTATCAATACAACTCCGGGTGTCTTTGCATTTTCCTTTCTGCAAATTGCCATCCATCTTGCTGTGATTCTGGGAGTAGGAAGACTGCTCCGAATCGAGAAGAAGCTTCTACTCATTGCTTCCAATGCCAATGTTGGAGGCCCGACGACTGCCTGTGGGATGGCAACCGCCAAAAGCTGGAGTTCCCTGATAGTCCCAGGCATTCTTGTAGGCATTTTCGGGATCGCCATCGCAACTTTTATTGGCATTGGGTTTGGACTGTTCGTCCTGCGACGCTTATAGCTGTTTTTGAACTCTTTATGCAAGAAAGGTCAGCCTATAGATCTGTCACCTATATACATGTGTACGAGTCTTAAGAGAGTTGTTGATGCATATTTTCCTCAAAAATAACCTCTGCACTGTTCTCATATGCGCAGATTTAGAGGTTCGCCAAGACATTGTCAGCTTAAGGAAGCATCGATATTCGTTTTGCTTCCTTTCTAAATCTGTTGTGGAATGCTATGGCTATTAGCATTTACCATCTGGAAGTATGGTAATCTAATCAAGTTTCCGAGGACCCTCGGCTAACTGCTTTCTAGATTTTTGTTTTATCGTCAGTAGACTTTTATAATAGATACATCTGAAAGATGATATCAGTTCTTCCTTTTCCTTAAGTAAGAGTTCTTATAAGAGTTGTTTGAGTTCCTTAAGTTATATCATAATGTGTTTTCTTCTCAATTTTGTGTAGGTTGGCGTATATGTTTTTGATGGTTGTGGATAGCTGCTAGAAGGAAAGAGGCGAGCTGTTTTTTGGCCTACAGATATTTGTAAATGGAATGGTTTATTTTGGACTACAGATACTTTGTAAATGGAATGGTTTATTTTGGCGTACAACTACTTTTTTTACATCTTGAATGTTTTAATGACTACTACTTTTTGTACATCTTGAATGTTCTAATGAAACATTTCATATTTTGCCAAATTTTTACTATATCTTGATTGATCGAAATGCAAGTTGCGATTGAAATTGTCTGCGATTATTGTTATTTATATGTGATACAAAACAGGTTATGAAATATAAAATTCTGTAGCTTCATAATATGAAATTCTGTAGCAGGTTTATAGCACTCAAAATGTCTAAATTGCTGCTACTACGATAGCTTATGATGAACGCTATAATAAATCAAACCATTCAACAAATGCTATAAATCATCTACAGCATTCACAAACGCTATAAATAATCCACAACATTCATAAACACTATAAGTAATCCACAGCACTCACGAATGCTATAAACAATCTACAGCATTCTAGAATGCTATAAAATATTTACAGCATTCATAAACGCTATAAAACATTAACAGCATACACGAACGCTATAAACCTTCTACAGCATTCAGGAACGCTATAATGTTATAGCGTTCACATGTCTGGACATACTATAGCGTGGGCGATCATAGCAGACAGAATATGCTATAGAAGGCTTTCTATAGCGTTCAGCGCATGCTATTGTAGGCCATATTTGTTGTAGTGCTCGATCCTCCCTTATTGCTTTCCCTCCCTGTTGATTGCCTATGATTGCTGGTTTTAAGTTCATAGTTCGGCCTCCTTTGTGGTACTTGCTATTTGGGGTCTGACCCCACTGGTTTTGCATGGCCAGGTTCTGATAGAAGAGCCCGAAGGATCTACCGCACCATCTACTCGACGGCGACCAGCCGGAGCACCAGAGTGCCTCAGTGGGTTTCTTCTTCATTCTCCCACTGATATAGAAATTCTCCTCTTGTATCGTTTAGCCCCGAGCACGTGTTTAGCTCGTGTTTTGGTATTTTCCTTAATATTGTAGCCTACAGGCATAAACATGATATGTGTATTCTAGACTATAGCTAGTCCTTATCATGTACGACTAATACTCTAGCCAGTCATCAGTTTTGTGGTACTGGCTCCATGATCATTCATGTATATATGGTTCGGGACGCCTTACTATTGTATGTATGATGATCGTACTCTTTGCTCTTGTATAATTGTCTGTGATTGAGATACCTAGGAATGTTAAACCAAAGGATTGACTGATGGCTTGTAGAGTAACCCCTATGTCTTGACAGCTTATACGTGATTTCAGAGTATTAACGTACTTTGGGATTACGTAGCTGGCTATGTCTGCTCCCGCTCTCCAGTATTCTGGTTCTGGGACGTGACAAGCGTCTCTCCAACCACTTCTATAGCGGAGACGTCTCTCCCGCGCGGGGACATTGTCAAATCGTCCCGGGCAGAAGCGTCAACCTCAAGTGGGGACAAGGTCAACAAAGCTACTGTCGACAACAAATCCATTCTAACCAGATCCGCCACCCTGCGGAACAAAAAACCCTTCCCTCAACTTCATTAATGTTGAACATCCTCTCGTGGAACGTCCGCGGACTGGCGAATAAACCCACATTAAGGAGAATTTCTGGACTGCAAAAAATCCACAAGATCGACATCCGCATTATCATCGAACCAAAAATCCCGTCCAAAAGATTAAAATCTATCCAGTTACAGCTAGGCCTCCCCACGACCATAGCCGACAGTAACGACATATGGATCCTCGGCACGATGGACATCAAAATCGGGGTCATCCAGGACTCCCAGCAGGCCCTCACTTGTTGGTGGGAACACCCCTCGCTTCCCGAGCGTTCCATCCTTTCCGCGGTTCACGGTATCTGTGATATTGCCGAGCGAAAACATCTCTGGAACGACCTCATAAACATCCACTACCACCACATCAACTCTCCGTGGTTGTGCATCGGGGACTTCAACGCGATCACCTGCAGAGAAGAGAAAATCGGAGGGCGACCCCCGCCCATATCGGCCATGCAAGACTTCAACAATTTTATCTTCAATGCTCACCTCACCACCCTTCAGTTCACCGACAACGCCTTCACCTGGTGCAACATGCAGGAAGGCGACCGTCGACAGTACTCCCGACTGGACAGAGCCCTCACGAACGATCACTGGCTCGGCATGGGGATCACCACCAATTTGTCACATCTTAACTCCAACGAATCCGACCACGCCCCTTTACTGGTTGAAATCAAAAACTACAACAGCCCTCCCAAAAAGAACTTCCAATTCCTAGATTTCTGGACTGATCACCCACAATTTCTGAGCATTGTCGAGGAAGCTTGGAACCGGGAAGACTCCCCCAATCCCCTTTCGCGGGTGAGCAACAGGCTCCGAGCGACGAGGAAAGCTCTATCCAATTGGAACAAACTCGCCTACGGAGACATTTTTCAAGCCGTACGAGTTGCGGAGGACGACGTCACCCGCGCCGAAATCCATTTTGCATCGGACCGATCGACGACTGCCAGGTCTGCTCTGAACCTCACCAAGGCCATGCTCAAATTCAGACTTAAAGTGGAAACCGACTTCTGGAAGTAGAAAGCGAGATTGAAATGGGACAGCGAGGGGGATAAAAACTCGAAATTCTTCCATGCCTGCGTCAACGGACGCAGACAGAAGCTTGCCATCCACCGCACGACAGACGACAACGGGAACATCATTACTGACCATAAAAGCATCCAAGAAGCAGCGGCGGGGTTCTACTCCAAATTATTCACCAAAGAGACCGTTCACAACGACAGACCTTTCTTGGAGCAAATACCTAGACTCATTAATGACAACGATAACACTCAGCTGGAACGTCCACCTTCGGTTCAGGAAGTGAAAGACGCGGTGTGGGCCTTGAATGAGCACAGTGCCCCCGGCCCAGACGGTTTCACTGGAGTCTTCTTCCGCAAATGCTGGGATATCATCAAGCAAGACATCACCGAAGCGGCTATCGCCTTCTTCGAGGGTGCTACCTATCCCAAAGCCATATCCAGCGCCAATCTCATCCTGATCCCGAAAAAAGACAACCCAGAGTCCTTTCGGGATTATCGCCCCATCAGTCTTTGCACTTTCACCAACAAAATCTTCTCCAAAATTATCACGTCCAGGATGGCGGGGATTTTACCCAGGATAATCTCTGAGGAACAAAGCGACTTTGTGCAAGGGAGAAACATCCAGGACAATATCATGCTGGCCCAAGAGTTAATCACCTGCATGAAGTTCCCAGCTAGAGGGGGCAACATCGCCGTCAAGATTGATATGGAAAAAGCCTACGACAGACTGGATTGGCAATTTATCATATGGGTCTTCAGAGCCTTCGGATTCTCGGAAGCTTGGACCAACACCGTGTGGAGATCCATCAGCAACTCGTGGTTCTCCATATATATATACACAAAAAAATAATAATATATATATATATATATATATATATATATATATATATATATATATATATATATATATATATATACACACACACACACACACACACACGTAAAAATATATATATATATACACACACGTCAATGGCACGGTGGTGTACCGGTAAGTCCGTTGCCACTTTGGGTGAGGTCCCGGGATCGAATTCCCACGGAAGCGGCTGGGTGGCAGTGGCCACGGCTCCCGGGTAAAGGTCGGCTGGGTGGCTTTTTATACGAACCTTGGTTTAAAAAAATAATAATAATTTATATATATATATATATATATATATCCGTCCAAACTTACTGAGCCCGGTTCTACCCGAACCATGAGCCTGGACTAGATTTGGATATATTGGTAAAAGCCCGGACCCTGGCCACTGAAGATTTTGACCAAACTAATCTGGTCGGAACCAAATCCGGTCAAACAGACACTAGACCGGGTCAATTCCGCCCGGCCCACTGAACATCTCTACGTAGGATTGTACTATCTTTCTTCCTTGCCTGCGACTCAAGGAAGCTCTCATCCCTTAGAAAGTTGTATGTATGGAGATGTCGGTAAGATTAAGTCATTGCCCGACTTACCTCCATCTTTGAAAGTTCCGTGGTAATGACATGAACAATACAGTGAGCTAGGATGGACCTTTGATTACGGAATTTAAGTTCTTCCGAAATGTCTATTCCAGTGGATATATCTAGTAATTTTACACCGGACTGCTAATGAATAGACCTATAAAAATATCTGGTAATTTTTTTTTTTAACCGGAGACTATAGTCCAGTACCCCAGCCCACCCTATTCTCCGCCAATATATATGTTATATATATGTAGAGGTACTAACGTTCTAGCACTCTTCTCTAATAAATGAATTTCTACTTTACATTAAATCAAAGCTAAAGTTTAGAATGCCATATATTATTTATATAGGCTTATGTTGTATTTTTACTTTTTCCTATAATTACATAATATCATGATTTATATGAAGTAAACATGATGTTTTATTGTTCAATAGACAATTTAGCATATTTAGACTTGAAAAAGATTTCAAAACGTTCAAATAAAAGTAAAAGTGATCAATTAAGGAAAAACATGTCGGCAAGGTTAATTTCAAAGAACTTTTTTAAATTGACCTTATTCATTTTTTAGCCTCCTTGTAATGATAGTAATAATAAAATGATTATTTATTTCAATTCGTAGGCATCTATATACCCGCCTTTGTCTGTAGCCACATATGCTAGTTATGTTCCTTAGGCTGGATCAAGTCTGGATGAAACATATGCTAGTTATGTTCCTTAGGCTGGATCAAGTCTGGATGAAAGGGATAGAACTCGACAAGAGTTTGGTCTTGACCGAACTCTATCTGAGTTTTGTACATTTGTTCCAAAACTGTTCTGCAGTGACCAGACCGAACTCTATTCGAGCTAAATAAAATAGGTATGACAGTCAGATCTGATGGTGGACTATTTTAGGACTTCCTAAATAAAATAGGTTTCCCATCCTGAGGGTGGAGGCACAAAGAACGACAAAAGGAGGATATATTCTTAGTGCTTGTCCACGAAAAATCTAAGAGAAAGGTCGTACTTTGCTCCTACGCTTCGTCATTCAAGACAGAATGAAGAGGAGATCTGATCGGGAACTCGACGCCTTCGTTCAGGCAGATCGTTACGGATAGGATGAGTGATTCATTGTAATATTTGTCTTTTTTTTAGGCTTAATTGTAATTTGATACCCTCAATTATTACCCTTTTTCAACTTAATACCCTAAACTTTTTTACTCAACAACTCGATACCCTAAACTATTTTAGTTTTTCAACTTAATACCTAAAACCCAAAATATTTCCAAACTACCCCTGGCTTCCACTTTCTCTCTCCCCATGTCCTGCTCCGGCCATCCACCCTCCTCCCGCCGTCCTCCTTTCCAGCCTCCACCGGAGAGGCGGGGGGGGGGGTGGAGGCAGCTGCTGGGGGCTGAAGGGGGGCACCGGAAGGGGGGCGGGGGTGGGGGTTGCTGCGGGCGGGGCGGAGGAGGGGTGGGGCGGAGGCGGCTGGCCAGAGGGGGGCGGGGCGGGGGGCGGGGGGTGGGAGTGGGGTAGGGGTTGGGGCCGATGGGAGGAGCGGGGATGAGGAGGGAGGGTTTGGAGGGTAGTTTTGAATTTTAGGCAGGGACATTATTGTCCATATAAAATTCAGGGTGTCAACTTGAAAAAAAAACGTTGAGGTAGTAAGTTGAAAAACGGAAATAGTTGAGGGTATCAAAGTGCAATTAAGCCTTTTTTTTAATAATTGTGAGAGGGTTGAACCTATTAGGACAAAGGGTTCAACATTGGTTCTTGTCAATCTTATAATTTTACATGACTTATATAAATTGGGATTTGTCCATGTGACGTAGTCACCGACCGACCATATACGTTGTCTTTATCTGTGCTTGGCATTCGTTATTAGAAGGGGTTGGTTATCTCGGATGGGTTGGCCTAAGTTTTTGTTGTGGCCGGTTTTAGACATGGTATGGAAGCGCTTGGATATGCCTGATTCCAACATCTTATTTGATATCTCCTCTCATCTCCTTTTTTGATTTTTTTTTTCTTTAATAATTCTAGACTAGATAGATTACTTATGTAGACCAATTAAGTCTCTGATTGTAACATATTCTTGCTGCTTTTCAAACGATCGGAAAGATTAGAATGTGCTTAGTGCAAAGTGCAAAATTTGCTAGAAGCTCATATTTATATCACATATATAATTTATTATTAACAAGTCTTTGTGAGAACTTTATACTTATATCCATTGTCTAGTAAAAGAAGAAATGATTAACTGAATGCAACTTTAAGTGACCATGATTCAAGAGTTCAGGATATCATGTTAAAGGAGATTATGCATATTATAGTACTATGCCTCTCATAAAAAGAATCCCCATGATGCCTTGTTGAAGAGTTCAGGATGAACTCTTCTGCAAGCCATGGCCGGCCCAGAGAGTGGGCAAGTTGTGCCCACTGCTTCAGGCCTCTCGATAGCCAAGGCCTCCTTACTTTCTAGTCCGGTCAGTTCTTATAATGGAAATGTTCAAACATGTTCGAATCCACTTAATTGTATTCCATAATAATAATGACTTTAATAAGGTATCATGAGACCAACTAATGTACTTTTTTTAAAAATATCTTTATTATTGTAACAGTAATTTTGTCATTTTGTTTTTAAATGATTTTATTTTTATTTGACTTGTTTGACTGTTAGAAAAAAATGTCAATAATCTTACAATTTACTCAAGTAGTTAAATTTTTATCATCTTTTTATATTTCTGAGAATATTGTATTTGTTAATTTTGATTGATAAAATTGGTATCCGAAAAAAAAACCCATAAATTTGTTTAGAAAAATCAGTTGTTTTTCATTTACCACTTCAGGAGGGCTCACTTTCAAGCTCCGCTCTAGGCCTCGAATATTCTCGGACCAGCCATGATGCAAGGTTATTCCGGAATGGTATACTAAAAATGCTGATTACTATTGTAGACGGTGGATCTTTTCCAGCATCCGATTTTTGAGAAAATTAGGCTCTCGGGAAGCATTGATCCTAAGGCCTTATATTGGAGGTACTAGCTTGTGGGGAAAAAAAACTGATGTTACTCTTTTCAAGTTGGAAACTAAACCCTCCAATTTCTTTCCAATACCATCACGTACAGTACCCATAATAAATAACGAATTGTTTGTTTGTTGACTGTTTTATTTCTGGGTTTGGAATGTCAGTGGAAAATAAAACCTATAATTTCCATACCGTCTTGGAGGAATTTGTTTGAATTACTATCTTAAAATCTTAATTTCGTTGTAGCATTATTCATAATTTGTTTGAACCCACCACCAAATGAACCCATTCTCTCTTCTTCATAACTAATTGTATATTTACACTTTGTAGATAACGAAAGAAAAGTAACTCTCTCAATATTAAAGTTGATTCCGCGTAGTTGCATTGGTTAGGAATTTTACATAACATAAAGGGGTTAACATCATGTCAAAACGGATCGTTAGCCAACCCCATTATATGTCGGAGAAGGCTTGGATTGATTGAATGTGCACTATCTTTAACCTCTTGGTTTTTTTTATTTTATATATGAGATAATATGAAACCCTTGTCATAATTTCTTGAAAGTTAGAAAGTTCTCCTTAACAAAGTAGAGAAGAAGTCTAAGTCCCAATTTGTTTTCTCAAAGAATGAAATAAGATATAATCCTTATTTCCCCATATGTTAGGCTGAATGACAGGAAGGTGGCCTCTGTCATGGAGGAGACACAACCAATGTACAACTCATACGACATCACGGTCTTGGATCCAGTGTTCCCACTTCCATCATTTATTAAATTGAAGAAAAAAAAATGTTCGCACCATGACTCGAATCTGGACGGATGGACGGATTTCTCCCACCTCAGCCCTCGCCGCTGGGGCTAGAGGTGATTGCCATTTGGACTCTTATTTGTGTTAGCCCAAGAAGAACCCTATTCATATCATCAAGTAAAATAGCAAATACAAGTGGCCCACCCGGGAGAATCATGTAAGGATACAATTTGAGCAAGGCATTAATGTACCTATAGAACACAAATGAAACTGACTAGACTCCCATGCCACCACTGAAGCTAGGCCCAGCATCAGTTTGGAGTCCCTGTGGGTTCCTACAGAGTAACAAAGAACTGATTTGAATGGTGTAGTCCAAACTGTAGCTCAAGCTTCAAACAATACAAGGGTACCCCCCTAAACAAAAATCCAGCAGTCGTTATTCTGGAGGGCGGCTCCCACCACCACAAGGCAAAGGCATCAACACATCCCTACGTCAGCATCTCTGAGCCTTGAAAACAATGGAACAACACAAAACATGCCACTAGCTGCTGCTGCTGCTGCTGCTGCTGCTTGTCTTCCTTAAGTAGGTGCAGTTGGCTCTGTCCTGTTGTGCTGTGCTCCTCCCTTCGGCTTCAGCTTGATCCCCACTATAGCCAGCCCCAGTCAAAAAGAGGGAGGGAGGGCACCCCTACATGTAGGCCCAGCTCCCATCCCAAGGGTGTCCTCACTGACGGTCTCGCCTCACTTTCAATCCGTCCACTTTAAATCTGCTCCTCTTTCACGCAGTGGCCAGTGCATTGATTTCCTCACTCGCACTCCCTTTTGCCAGAATTTGTGTTGGCTACAGAATTAAGAGGGAGGGCTCTCACCAACATTTGCTGACACAAAAGACCAGAAGCATGGAATAAATTGTGCGCCCACACCTTAAGTAAGTAGGACATAACAAGGGAATCAATCAAATCTCTCTCTCTTTCGTATGTTTGTCTTTAAAACACTTTAAAAAGCCCAATACCCCAAACTTGCTCTTTCTGTCTTTGCATTCTCACTAGATCTCTTCAAGTCTTCCTCTGCAGCTTCACCTCCCAAAATGAGGACCATAATGGCAAGAACCTCTTCCTCCCACGAGAACTCCCCTTCCAGGAGGAACTTCAAATGGGTAATGAGAAAAGGAAGTGCGGGAGGAGATCAGCCCGGGAGGAAGCGATGGGAGGACGACGAGGTGGAGAAAGACGTTCCGTTAACGTCTTTCTCCACCCCCTCCGTCCATGCCGAGACGGCCGCCTCCGCTGCCGCTGCGGGCAAGAAGAAGAGCTCTGCAGCGACAGCGGCGGCGGCCGTCTCGAGGTTCCGCTCGGTCCTGACGGCTGCGCTTGCCAGCAGCCGTCGGAACCGGCCGGCCAACTCCAGGATGACCGGGACCCTCTACGGCAACAGGCGCGGGCACGTCCACCTGGCGTTCCAGGTGGACTCCCGCACCTGCCCCGTGGTGCTCCTCGAGCTCGCCACGCCCACCAGCGTGCTCGTGCGCGAGATGGCGTCGGGGCTGGTGAGGATCGCGCTGGAGTGCGAGCGGAGGGTCGGCAGCGCCAAGGGGAAGGAGGAAGGGAGGAGGCTCGCGGAGGAGCCGCTGTGGCGCGCGTACTGCAACGGGCGCAAGTGCGGCTACGCGCACAGGCGCGAGTGCGGGCCGGCGGACTGGAAGGTGCTGAAGGCGGTCGAGCCGGTCTCGATGGGGGCAGGGGTCCTGCCCGCCGACGCTAGCGGCGGCGAAGGTCCAGACGGAGAGATGATGTACATGAGAGCGACGTTCGAGAGGGTGGTCGGATCGAAGGACTCGGAGGCCTTCTACATGATGAACCCTGATGGTAAAGGCGGCACTGAGCTTAGCATCTACTTCCTCAGAGTTTAACAAAATGTTTAGTGCAACATTCGCATGCAGGTTGAGAAATTATTCAGTGAGCCGAACTTATCGTGCACCTTCGTTCGCATAGAGACGAAGAGAATTATACTGCGTACACTCATCTCTTGCATGTTCCATATGGTTTGGCTTAGCTATTATGAAGTGTCATCTCTGTTTCTTTTACTTGTGGTGTTGTTGCTTACTTGTTGATAGAATGGGGGGCTTTGAGGGTTTGTTGCATTGAGCTGTGTCAGTGTGCAGCAACAACAGCATTAATGTATTATGTATAATTAAGTTGGGGGTATAATTAATGGCAATGCATGGCTTTCTTAATTCTCTCTATTTTCTTGTCTTGAACTTGAATATATGATCTCCAACTGGTCAAAAAAATACATATTCCTGGCACAAGTTTTAAACTTGATGGGATGATGATTGGGTCCATATGTAGGACTGTGGAGTGGTGTTGTTTGGGGACATCCAAATCTTGGCTTGGATTTTTTTTCTCTTCTTGGTTTCGGTGCCCACAGAATCATTGGACTGCAGTTGATTATTATGTTTCCATGATTTGCTATAAAAAACTCGTTCTTTTATTTTTTTCGAAAGAACTAAAGTTGAGGGGAGTACTATCAGACTATCAGTGTATGATCACTTTGGAAGAGAGGCCTAGGTTGTTAACTGGCTCCATCATTAGATTCATTCTGTCATTACGTATCAGCTAATAATAATATTGTCATCAGTGTTACTGCTGTTCATAATGATTGTGCTTGTGATCATGGTCATGACGGAGGGGGCACTGGTCCCTATAAATGTCTCCGAAACATGGGGATAAAGAGAGAACCCCACAGAGAATATTGGATGTTCTCCCTTCAAGGTGTGATCCGGTCCGGTGTAACCGTGGACCGGCCCGAGCCCGCCCAAGTCCGATCCCAGCCAGCCCGGCCCGCCCTCTAGTCCGGCCCGTCCAAGTCCACCCCTCTAGAGGTCTGGGCTGGGTTTCCTAAACCGAGTCCGAATTCGGCCCGGATCAGTCCGATTTTTTTTTTCGAATACAACGGTAGGCCCGGTCAAGCCTGACCGAGCCCGGCCCGGACAGGCCCGGCTGAATCGATTTTTTTTTTTTTTTTTGAATCTTTGGCCCCCCATTTACCAAAATACCCCTACTATATGACCATTTTATGACCGTTTTAAGGAATATTTTGGTCATTTTGTGCAAAATGACCAAAAATTCTTTACAACAACTCTATTTGGAGGGTAGGGGGTCATTTGGCTTCAAAAAAATTCTATAAATATGTCATGAATCATATTTTCTAAATACAAACAATTCATTCCATCAAAAAAAATTCAAGATCACAAGAAGGATTCAAGAAATTTGTCCAAGTAATTCCGACGATCTACGACATCCCGATCAAGCAATTCCGGCGATATACGACTTCCTCCGTCTCTCTTTTTTAATTTACATTTACAAAATAATTTTCTCTCCTCCATCTCTCTCTTTTTTGAGAAAAAATAATTTTCGGTAAATTTATTTTTCGGTTAAAATAGTTTTTTTTTTTTGAGAAAAAAAAAGTTTGTCTTTTTAAAATTGTCAGACAAGGTTCAAACTAACCTAATGATGTTTTTGAAATTTATAATTTTTTTTTGAGCAAAATCTTATTCCTGATTTAGTTGGTTCACCTCCTGAAGTTGCTAGCAATACCCAAATATTGTAAAGAGAAAGCAAAAATAAAAGATTTGAAATTTTTTTGTTATTCTTAATGAGACTAAACCTAATGGCTCATTTGTTTTAGATCGAAAAGGTGAACCAGTTCCGTACGCGGTACAATGCAAGAAATGTTCCCATATATACAAATGGAAGAGGGGAGGTGGCACGGGCACAATGACAAGACATTACGAAACCTTCTACGACTCGAGCTCAATTCCGACGGTCAAAACTCAAATAAGTTTTGGAGGCACCGCGGGTACTTCAATGAGTACGTTTTTCTATTCAGCTGCCCGTCATAAAACTGAATTTACTAAATATATTATTGCTGATGAACTTCCATTCACTTCGGGTGAAAGAAAACTTGAAAAAAAAACCTTTACAAAAACTTGGAAAAAAAACTTTTAAAAAAAAACTTAAAAACAAGAAACAAAAATAACAAAAAAAAACAAAACAAAAACAAAAACAAAAAACAAAAAACAAAAACAAAAAACAAAAAAAGAAAAGAAAACTTGAAAAACACAAAATTACTAAAAAAAACAAAAAACGAACAAATAAAACTTAGAATAAAAAAAACTTAAAATATAAAAACTAATTAATCAAAAAATAACAAAAAATCCTAAACTTAAAACAAAATTTTTAACTCTGCCTATGACAAACAAAGCTTGTACAATCCCAACCCCGGATAAAAGAGGAGGAAAAAATAAAACAAAATAAAAATTAAAATTAAAAAAAAAACTTAAAAAGAATAAAATAACAAAGTAAACTTAAAATTTAAAAGAACGTAAAATTTAAAAAAAAAACTGAAAATCATTAAAAAAAACTCAAAAATAAAAATAAAAATTGACCGGACCGGCCCGAACCCGACTTGTCCGAGCCCGCAATCTAGCCCGCCCGCGAACCGGACCGGCCCGGCCCAGTTCTACCCAAGCCGGGTCACTGGGCCGGACTGGACTCGGATCCTTCGAACTGGGCCGGGCCAGGTCCGGCCCAGCCCGTTGCTGCCATCGGTCCGGGCTGGGCCCGAACCAAGCTCAGTTGGACCCGATTTTTTTTGGGACGGTCCAGTCCGGACCGGCCTGGGTCACACCTTAGACTCTCCCTCTCTGATCTATGATTGTGCTTGGTTGCAAAGAGATTAAGAAAACAGAAGAACGTTTCAGTTTCACGAGAGACCTTTTTCAATATAAATTTGAAAGGGTCAAGATGTTTACAAGTTTAACTTGTGAAATCATTCGATATTCAACATTGTATAGTTTTTTTTTATGTGTACTTTTTCCGGGGCCGACGAGTAAGGTCAAAAGGAATTTGAATCATGTTTATTCGTGTAGGACCTAAGAGGTTACATCTCCACGGACACATCGCATAGTTACGATGTTAAATGATTGTCCTCTAAAGTAAGAAAATTGTCAAGAAATGGAAATGTAATTATTTGTTTCATGTTTCCTTACATAATATGTGAAAGTGAGGGTAGGTATGTATTTAACCATGTCAAAGTGGTGAAATCATTCAGTAGTGAGATTTTACTCTTCTCCAATAACAATATAATACGCCAATTTTGTACTTATGTTGCTTGTTCTCTCCATGGTGTGTCGCTATAATTGGAGGAAACAATACCTAACAACCGTCACGTGGTGAGACTGGACCACTGAATAATTTTTCGTCAAACTGGAAAACATAATACATAACCATTCCAAGAATTGGAAATGTAATCATACGAAGGATGTTTCACGTTTCCTTAGAGAATATGTGAAAGTGAGGGTAGTTAAATGTATATATTTAACCATGTCAAACTGGAGAAATTATTCAGTGGTTCGTCCGTCCTCACCACGTGGCAATGGTGATACCTAGCTTGCTCTCCTCCAATAACAGCATAACATATCATTTTTGTAATATCATGCTGCTTGCTCTCTCCGTTGTGTATCATACTGTTAATTGAAGAAGAACAAGGCCTCATAATTGCCACATTGTGAGGCTGAAGCACTGAATAATTTCTGTCAAACTGGGAAGGCATACTACAGAACCCTTCCCCCATTCAGTCATCCATTGAGTGAGTCAATACAGTACAGAGTGGAGCAGTTATTTGTTAGTCCTCTACCAACAGAACATCCATATATTGTGTTAAAAGTGATGAGAAATCTCTTTTTGGTTGCATCACTCGCCACAAAAAAAAACATATAATGACACTCTCTCAACATACAAAAGGCCCATAAAGCTTGAAACCAAGTGTTGACAAAGTCCCATATATGTAACAAACGCATGCTAATGAAAAATGGACCTGGCTTACACTAATCCCATCTTGATCGTAGAAATATGTACTTACAAAGGACTAGTCTTCAAGGAGAACTCGCCGGAATCCGTTCGCACGCGGTCGAGTCGAGCACCTCGTTGTGCCGTTTGGACGGCCCCGAGGGCGGTATGGGCATCCCCCTAGGGAGAAAATCTCCCTTGAAGCCGAAAGGTCCGCTTCCGACGCGGTAAGCTTCGCAGGGGCGATGGAGGACGACAAGGAGGAGGAAGACCACGAAGACCAGAGGGGTACCTGTGAAGTGTGTGTGGGGATGAGGGGGTGCCATTGATGTAAGTGTTGGTTGGGGTGTGGGTGTGTGTTTATATTATGAAGTGCAATACTTAGGTACTTGTGTGTGCATGGGGATTCATAGAGGGATGGAAGGAGAATGCATGTGTGAGCTTTTTTTTCAAGACTATATAAAAAGTAAAAGAAAGGTGAGATCCAAGAAGAAGTGTAACAGCTTTTTGGAGTTGAAGTTGTCAACGGAAGAAAAAGAAAGGCTTGGTGATCCTTGAGTCTTGCTTGGTGTGTCTAGCCAAATTTTCAGGCAGGTTGTTTTGTGTGAGAATTTGGAATGAACATGTAAGTGTACTGTTAAATTAATGGTGCAATTTCAATTTGCTTTTGACACGTAAATGGTACGCAATATAGTTGGTACACTTTGAGTACAAAATGTTGAACATGTTAGTTGATCGATTTATTATGTGCCATGGCTGATGGAGAATAAATGGTGCAGTGTGCTTTTGATTTTTCCGACATTCTTCAGCTTAAGGTGTACAAGTTAAAGATGCAATACTGCACCATCATCACTCTCTATTATAGTTTTTTAAAAAAAAAAGTATTGCACTAAATATAATTTAATTATTAAATGCGTATAAAAATGCATACAAGAGAATACAAATTTGAGTTGCTATGATATGATGTTAGCGGACATCACTACATCAAAGTTTATAACTAGCTAGATTGATGCAATATCAAGATTGATTCAACCACATACAACTATCTCCTCGTTAATTTCAACACTTCTCAAAGCGGGTGACAAAGACATTGTATCATGATGCCTATATCAAATGTGGTCCATTTGGAAAGCTAGAAATAAATTCATCTTCAACAATTCGATGATCAGCAGCAACAATATCATCCATGACGCTAAGATCCTGCAAGAGAAGTATGAAGCAGCATGCAATCAGAGTTCATCCTCTCCCGAGTTGTCCTTGAGCAGAGTTGACACTAATGCATATTGGAGACCACCTGAAGCAGACACATGGAAAATCAATTTTGATGGTGCCTATTTGGATGCAAAGATGGCGGCCTCTGCAATTTTGAAGAATTCAGAAGGTGCATTCATTACTGCTCTCTCTAAATTTCAAACTGGAGGTACTCCTATAGAAGCCGAAGCTCTTGGCATACATTTAGCGCTTGTTCTTGTGGAAAGAAGACAAATGAAGCATGCTATTGTTGAAGGAGACTGCAAAATTCTAATAGATGCTATTAATCATCATGAGGAATCTTCAATTTGGCTAGCTCGTCATACTGTTGCGAATGCAAAGAAACTCAAGAGTATGAACAAGGAAATCTCCTTTTCTTTTGTTCATAGGAATGCAAATGGCTGTGCTCATCAACTAGCTACTTTCTCTTTGTTTCATAATTCTATGAACAATCTTACAGTTCATGATATTATTTCTGATTGTATATATGATCTTGTCGCCCATGACAGATCAAACTGTTCTTCTATTATTAGTGAATGAAAGTTCTTTATTTGTCCTCAAAAAAAAAACTAGCTAGAACTCTAGAAATATGAGGACGGTTGATGGTTAATATTTATATTATTTTAATATTAAGAATATTTGTTCATTATATACCTGAAAAACATGATCAATTAGTAGTTTTTTTTAACACTCTCAAAGGATTCCCAAAAGATGCTCCTTTATAAACAAAATAGTTGGCATTTTTTCTTCTTCCAAAAACTACTTTATTCTATTTTGTATTAAGAAAAAAAAGCAGAGGACGAAGTCTGAACCGTCGAAGAGAAAAATAATACAAACGACCATAATGCTTTATAACAAGTACAACAAATAGTCATTAGAAGTAATTAGGTTAAGTCTTTTTTGGTTAGTAAGTAAACAAAAAGTTAAGCTAAGAAAAAAATAAATATTAAGATAGAATAGATTTTCTATTTATTAGGCTAAATATTTTTTTTATTTATTTGTAAAAAATATTCAATTTGTATTCTCTTTCTCTTGCGACTTTCTCTATAATAGCATATCCTACAGCTAAATTTAATCTTCTAGCTCAAAAAGTTCAGAACAAATAATCAACAAGTGCAACAAACAAATTTTTTTGAAGGTCTATATAGTATTATGCGCTTTTTGAAGAAAAAGATCACTAGCTCAACAAAAACAATTTATAGTAATACATTTTAGTACGCTTTCTTTCCATTTTTGTGCTAGTAAAATATGTTATTTAGAACAATAAAGTGGACATGAAAAAAAGACAAAAAAGAAGAAATATAGAACAATTGGTCCATTTTAAAAAAGAGTCCTTGATAGATTTATAGAGCTCAAAGTTCAAATGAACGATTTTAAGAAAATGTAATTGATAAACAAAATTAAGTCATGTGAAGAAATTAGCTGATATAGAAAACAATAAAAATGATAATGATGATATTGATAATCTTGATTAGAATACAAATATTTAAATAATATAAAAAAAGTAGGAAAAAATATAAATTTTGCTGCCATTTTGGGTCTGAAAAATTACAGGACCGGCCCTGGTTCAATTATAACCTTGCACGCCATAAGTATTATAGTGCAGTCATCAGTGGGTGAACAATCCAACGACAAAGCATTTGTCCTCTGCAAATAGCCCTTCCTAACTGAATTGAATTAACCAGTATTATTTTTGCATCTCTCAAAAAAAAAAAATAATAACCAAGCGTTATATTAAATCTTCGATATCATTAGCTAGTTGACCTGTGATAAAATTTTCAAACAGTGTCATATCCAAATTAATGCCATTTCCCTTCTCCCTCGAAGTTATCTAAATTAAAAAGAAAAATTTTGACTTATCCCCCACTTGCAATACCCATATTAAAAATGCACCCCACAGTTTTGCAAAAATGTATAATTTTTCCCATTTTTGACGGAAACCATCAAAAAATTAAATTTTAGACAAAAATACCCTTGGGTTCTTCCTCTTTGTTCTTTCCTCCCCCTCCCAACCCCGCGCGGCCACCGCTCCCCCCCCCCCCTCCCCGCCTCATCTCCCCCCCCCCCCCCCCCCCCCCCGCCAACGCCTCTGCCGCCGTCGCTGCCGACGCCGTCGACGCCGCTGTTGTTGTCGCCACCACTGCGCCGCTGCTGCCGTCGCCACCGTTGCGCCGCTGCTGTTGCTGCCGCCACCGCCGCCGGAGGTGGGGAGGGGGGAGCGGAGGCGGAGGCAGAGGCGGTGGCGGGGAAGGGGGGAGCAGAGGCGGAGGCGGTGGCGGGGAAAGGGGGGATCAGCAGAGGCGGTGGCGGGGGGGAGCGGTGGCGGAGAGGGGGTGATGAGAGGGGGGAGGAAAGAACAAAGAGAGAGAACCCAAGAGCATTTTCGTCCAAAATTTAATTTTTGACTGTTTTCGTCAAAAATGGAGAATACCATACATTTTTGCAAAACTGTAGGGTGCACCCTTAATATGAGTATTGCAAGTGGGAGGTAAGTCAAAATTTCTTAATTAAAAATGAATGTTTTTCGGTTCCTATGACATACAAGGGATAGTGACAATAAAAAAAAAAAAAGTGGTGTGTTATGATATATTGATAGAAAGTCAAGACTTATGATGTGTCATGGTATATTGATGGAAAGTCAAAACTAGGCCGGCGACTTCTTCTCTACTATATATACGCGCTTGATATGAGCCAAAGTGAGAGAAACAAGAGTAGGAGCTTGGAGATTAGGGATGAGCAAATACCGACCGATACCAAAAAAATTGACCGAATACCGATTAAAAATATTCCGAAAAATCGAATCGAAATTATGTACCGATACATAATTGCCGAACCAACTAAACAATGGTATAATGGTAGTGGTAACGGTTTGAGTGTAATACCTTACCGAAAATACCGAACCGATTATATATATATATATATATATATATATATATATATATATATATATATATATATATATATATATATATATATATATACTTTTTTTAGAATGTTGTTCGTGATTAATTTTATACTACTCATTTTTATTTTTATCTTTATTTTAATCAGTTTCTTAGAACTTGGAATGGATTTTAATGGATTTGATGTTATGTTAAG
Source organism: Iris pallida (assembly GCA_029216955.1). Taxonomy (NCBI): domain Eukaryota; kingdom Viridiplantae; phylum Streptophyta; class Magnoliopsida; order Asparagales; family Iridaceae; genus Iris; species Iris pallida. The sequence goes on along the minus strand of JANAVB010029818.1, from coordinate 3,508,472 downwards.
AACGTTGAGAATTGAGTTTGTGATCTTTTGAGCTTATGTTTTTGTGTTCTAATAGAATTCTGAAGTAAATTTTGGTTACTTAAACTTATACTAAAGATTAAACATAGTGACCAGCTTGTTTGATCTTTTAAGCTCACTTTTAGGTGTTTGCAGGGGCGGCCCTGGCCTAGGGCAGGCCGTACGACGGCCCAGGGCCCCCGACGAAAGGGGGCACCAACATGGAACTGTCTATAATAGAACTAGTATTTATCATGTGCTTTTTATTAACGAAAAGTATTGTGGCGTAGTGGTTACAATGCTAGACTTGTATTTAAAAGTTTATTGGTTCAAATCTTGACTACAACAAATTTTTGATTTATTTATATACAGTTTTTGCATTATGTATGGGGTCCATTTAGAAAATTTTGCCTCGGGCCCCCAATTGTTCAGGGTCGGCCCTGAGTGTTTGTGACTTGTTATATATTGTTCTAATATTTTGATTAGTTGTTTGGCTGGTAGAGGTTTGGCTTTGAAATTTAATGCTTCCAAAAGAGTAAAAAAAATATTATAAGTTAAGAGGTTCTACAATATTAAGTGTGTTGATTGATCAAATGTTAATCGGTAAAATACCGATACCGCACAAAAATCGACCGAATACCGATTTAACCGAAACCGAAAAAACCCATTATAAATGGTACGGTATTGGTATTGATTTTTCAAATACCGATTTAAAAAATATCGAAAATTTTGACCAAATACCGACCGATTATACCGACGCTCACCCCTATTGGAGACATGAACTCCTTAGCCGTGAGAAAGACTATTATGATCATGATTTTGCTCATCGCTGTAGGAATGAACGTCATTGATGCCTATTGATTGCACAACGTATCCAACTACGATCTCAGCTCCCGGTTTGCGGTCAACGTCGTCGTAGTCACTACAAAAATACTGAAAAAATAACGACGAAAATATCCATCGCTATATTGGATTTTTCTTCGTCGCTAATCATATAATGACGGAATAGCGACGGTTCCGTCACTAATCAGTTGCCGATGTCAATTTTTGTCGCTAGCAACGGATTAGTGACGTATATAGCAACGAAAATATAGCGACTGATTAGTGACGGAAAATGTCTATGCAATTTCAGCGATAGACTAGCGACGGAATGTCGACTTTTTGTGAGTTTCATTCTTGAGTATCAGATAGTAGATAAATTACCGACGAAAATTGTCCAAATTTTTGTAAGCGACGAAAAATTATAATATATTTTACATGAATTTTCGGTCGCTAGTCCGTCTCTATATAGACAATGACTGTTTCATATCTGTCGTTATGTTCCGTCGCTATATTTTTATAGTGAGTCCTGCTTCGGCTGCAGGAGGAGGTGGTAACCTGCGACCAGCTCGGAGTCGTCTCCAAATTCCACTTGGCCAGGCCGGACGTCTTTGGCTACGCCGACTGCTCCTCCAGCATCAGCATGCAACGTACGATGAGTGCTCTTCCTGTAGCAAATCTGCGCTCGGCTACTTCACTACCAACTGCCAGACTGCTATCGGGGCAAAAGTAGTCCTCAACGACTGCATAGTGCGTTATGATACGTTCGAGTGATATTACTTGGTAGGCGTCCAAAAGATATATATGTATAAGGATACATCGACACTAGTGTCGGACACACGTGTTGTATGTGCAACACATTTTAGAAATGTTGATAACATTTTATATAACAAATATAATATCTTGTTAAAAAATATATACAAATATAATATCCAATCAAACTTATTCAGCTTGCTTTCAAAAATATTTGTACTTAACAAAAAAAAAACCGACTATGCCACACTATTCTATTTTAGAATGTTAAATTTGGTAATCTCTATTTATTATTATTGTTTTTTTTTATCGTGTCTTCTGCACTCCTACATAATTTGGTTTTTCCGTTTCATAATATTTGTATATATATTTAATAATATTTTTAATGATATATACAATGATAATTATGTTCTGTCAAAAAAGCACATGGGCTGTGGTGGAACCCATGTGGGTGTCATGTTGTAAACCCTTGAATCCAAATATTGCCTTTATAAATATTTAAATTCCTGAATAAATTAATTTATAATTATTTTCATGTGGCTCCGAGTGGTCAGGAGATCGATTTCCAGTGGAAACGTTCGCCACAGTTACCTTCTTTTAAAAAAATTGTTTTGTCAGAAAAGACTATTCAAAATTAATATAATTTAAAATTTGATCTACCATTTAAAGATTAATCTATTATTTTAAATTGAAAAGTCAAATCTATCATTTAACTTTTAATTTTAATCAAATTTCAAATCACTATTCAAAATTAATGTAATAAAAAAAATGATCTACCATTTAAAAATTAAACTAATATTTCAAATTTAAAAGTCAAGTATATCATTTAAGTTTTAACTTTAATATAATTTCAAATTTAAGTTGATCTAATCTAACTTAAAATTTAACCTATTATTTAAATTTAAATTTATTATTTTAAAAAATTTTGAATATATTTTTTTTAAATTGAGTCAGGAATGGACTGAATTTTTTCTTTTTTTGGTTTTTTTAAGAAAAAAATGGACTGAAATTCTGACTCCTTGGATATTTAGCTGGATCCTTTGATAATTGCATCTCTCTCTTTTCTTCCTACTTGAACCTGAGACTCTGAGACGTTAGGCAACTTTGGTGTTCTTGAATCTCGTTCTTTTCTTTGGGCCCGATGGACGCAAAGCAGGTACTTGCATTCTACCAATTTTTGGGTGATCTCGATTGATAACAATTTTTCGGTGATGATGATTCTACGACAACGCACAAGGATGAAACAGTACATTAACCGAGTATTTACGGATAGGAAAGACAGGAGCCTATGATTGGAGCCATGGATTAATCACAATTGTCTGGTGGATTTAATGGGGTGGCCATCATATAAACTGATGGAAAGTTCGGATAGCGTTAGTGTGCTGTTGCAAGGACATGAGTGGAAGACCTCATTAGGGCGGGTGGGTCGTTGGTTTGAAGCAGACATCAGAGTCCAAAAAATAGACAAAGAAGGGAGTAAGGATAGATGGGAGTGGGAAGGTGGTGTTAACGGGAAATTCTCGACCGGAGTAGTGTATGACCAGATTAGAGAGTGTCGAGCAGAAGTAGGGTGGGTGGACGTTATATGGTCGGGAGGATGGGCTACAAAAATGAAGATCTGTGCATATAAAGCCATTCGCAATCGTCTTCTCACCAAGGATAGGTTAGCAAAATTTGGCGTACAGTTACCAAATATTAGCTGTGTTATGTACGGAAATATGAATAGCTTCGAGACGAGGGATCATGTGTTTTTTCAATGTCCGGTGTCAGGCGCTATTTGGCAGAGGTATTGAAGGTACTTGGGCTTTAATAGGCGCGGGCAGGAAGGTCTACAGGACATAGTCGAGGAAGTTATGGAAGTGAAGGCAAAAGGAACAGAGATATACAGGAAAGCCATAATCCGACTTCTTAGTTCGATATGGCACGTGTGGAGAGAAAGAAACAGAAGAACCTTTGAGGGTAAGACGTCTACTATAAATATCATTGTAAACAGTATAGAATATGATGTCAAATGTCTAGAAGACAATTGATTTGAGTAGGGAGGTTTCCATTCATAGAGTGTGATTGTACAGTGAGTCGGAGAGCAATCTCCTATTTTTGCAATAAGAAGTACCCAGTTCTTAACATGGAAGATCACATTACACACTGCAAGCAGTTGCAAATCACATTGTATTTTGCTGACCTTTTATATTGCCTTATGTAAGTGCTGAACCAAAAATTCGAGTTTGAATGAGCAGGAGTGGACTTGGGCGGGCCAAGTCACATAAAAAAATTCAAAAAAATATACATATATAAAAAATAGCAAAAAAAAGAAGAAAATCTGGGTTAACCAGAAAAATCTGGGTTAACCCAGATTTTCTTTTTCTTTTTTGCTATTTTTATATACGCCCTTGGGCATATGATAAAGGCATAACCTAAAATTTGTTAGAGGTTATCACAAACCTTAGTCATATTTTAATACCCAAACACTTTTCTTATAATTAAATGTTAGGGGCATCACAACTTTTAAGTATAAATCAAAAAAATTGGATTCTTTTACTTTCCCAAATTTCTAAATATAATTTATTTTTATTTTTTTATTTTTGCATAGTTTTATAGTACATTGTCTTATTTGGAACTATTTCTGAAGTTTCGAACTCTATTATTGAAATATTGAAGTTTCATAATCCAGACAGTTCCATTTAGGACAGCAAATTTGGAGTCACATAACAGCCAAAATTTTTGATTGACAAAATTAAAATTTTGAACTTGATAGATACAAAGATATGATTAGAATATAAATAGCTTTAAATGATAAGATTAAGTTGAAAACCTTTTTCCCAATCGTCTTCCAGTTTGCTAGAATAGAAAGCAATATAGTCGCTCACAAGCTTGCCTCTCACTCTCTTGAGGAGAGGTTAAACAATCTCTTGAATGTATTGCCAACTATTTTTCCGGCGAGGAGTCCCATAGGCCAGAAATTATTATATGGTCCGGCTTCACCACGTGGCAATGGTGAATGGTGAACCCGGCCATTAATCTTTTAACACTTGGCATAATACGTGGCATAAATAATTTCAAAAAATTATTAAAATTATATTTAATATATAGAAGTTCACTTGAGATATAATTAGAATTTTTTTTTTCTTTCAAAAACATTAAAACTGACCTAGAAAATAAGAAAAATGTAGTGGTATAATAGATTATACCAAGTGTCAAAAGATTAATGGCCGGGCTCACCATTCACCATTTCCACGTGGTGAGGCCGGACCATACAATAATTTGAGCCTGGGCCTTATCTCATGTAATAATATTGTAAAGGCTTTACTCTCAAAAAAAAAATTTGAAAAACTTTTAGTAATGACACTATTTGTTAAAAAAATTATCAGAAATATATATTTAGCGTAATATGTTTAGTAAAGATATAATTAAAATATTTTATTTGTTTAAAATAATATATTTTGTAAAATATGACTAACCACACCTCGAAATATTAATCTTATAATCACATATTTGTTAAAAAAGAATATCTTAAATAGAAAGAGATATGAAATGATTTGTTTAAAATAATTTTTGACTAAGGTTGTGTTTGATTGGCCATTATTTACATAAAAAAATATTTCCATCCTAAATTTTCCAACAATATGTAAAAAAAAAAAAAAATTGATGTGTCATTTTCTCCGACTTGGCAAATGTCAAGTGGGAATTCAAATCTGCGCCTTCCTAACCGGGTCATGTTCCTACCAGTAGGCCACAACCCACGGACCCACAAATATGTGTTTGATAGCTTATATTTTCCATAAAATTATTTTCCAAAGAATTAGCATTTTTCATATTTCATTCAAAATTATGGAAATTAAGCCTGGGCCAATTTTCTTTCCGATGTGTTTGATTGGCCCTTTTTTTTCAATTTCCAAAACTCAGGACAGTCAGTTCTAAGAAAGAAAATTATCTGTCTTAACACTGATAAAAATCAGTTATCAATTACGATGACAGTGCCTAACAAAATTATAATCCCATAACTTGTGATGTTCTTTAACAAAAAGAAGAAGAAGAAGAAAGTTACGCATTGATCATAGGTCTTTAAATAAATCAAATCAATGATCAATCTAAAATATGGAATATGGATCAAGAACCCAGAATTATAATAAGCAGAACATCATTCTAAATATGGAATATAAATCAAGAACCCAGAATTATAATAAGCAAGCAGAACCCAAAAAAAGACTTTCTTTTTATTTTTTTAACAAAAAGAAAACGTACCGATGGATACAAAAATTCTCGTCAACAATGTAGACGAGCTAGCCGATCATACAAAATTGAATCAATAAATGAATCTGGAAATTAATATAGAACCCAAAGATGTTAGCTCAGCTCTTCATCAAAAGCTCAAATACCACTTTATCTTTAGTCCCACATCGGTTGGGGAAAGAGATGTTAGTGTGCATATATACACTCCTCCTTTCTTGCTTCATTAAACCATTTGAGTGGGAGCCCCATGGGCCACATGCGCGCGCCGCCGCCGCCGCCCGGTTCGGTTCGGTTCGGCGCGCATAACGGGTGCGGGCACGTGTCCACATCTGCGGGCGCCGAATGCCGATCCCGATTCCTTCTCCGGGTTCGGGCTGAGACCCAAAAATCCTTTTTGCTCCTATTAAATTTTTTGACCGTTACAGTCATTTACTTTCTTAACGTTTATATTCAAAATTGTGTCCAGATTCATTGTACCACGGTTTTTGTATTTCTCATTGCGTGTAACGTTAAATCATTATTGTACCGGCTCGGTTCGGTTCGGTTCGGCGCGCGTAACGGGTGCGATCATACCAGCACTAGAGCACCGGATCCCATCAGAACTCCGAAGTTAAGCGTGCTTGGGCGAGAGTAGTATTAGGATGGGTGACCTCCTGGGAAGTCCTCGTGTTGCATCCCTAATGCCGATCCGATTCCTTCTCCGGGTTCGGGCTGAGACCCAAAAATCCTTTTTGCTCCTATTAAATTTTTTGACCGTTACAGTCATTTACTTTCTTAACGTTTATATTCAAAATTGTGTCCAGATTCATTGTACCACGGTTTTTGTATTTCTCATTGCGTGTAACGTTAAATCATTATTGTTCATTATTTCTGAACGTTACAAAGAGCCTCACTCAGTCTATATAAGGCTGTGATTCTTCTTCTTCAAGACACAGAAATTATTCCTCTCAAACCTCTCCAGAATTTTCGTCTCCTTCGTACTGTTTTTGCTATTCGTCGTTGCTCTGGGCAGAGCTAAGTCGGGGTCATTCTCTCAGCGTCGTGTGCGACAACGAGATCACGGTAGAGCGGGGATTTTACCACTAGGAGCGTTCGGAAACCGTCTGCACATAGACCCGGACTATCTCTTAGGGCAGTGCTACGTGCGCGACTTCCCCGAAGGCCGGTAACATTTAATCATTTTTATTTTTTTACAGTTTTCAAAACGAAGAATTGTGAAGAATTTCTAACAATCTAAGAGATAATTCGGTTTTACAAATTCATTATTTGTCTTCCTATTCATTCGGATAAAAAAATTTGTTTACTGTTTCTGTTTCTAAACAAGTTGTTGTTGTTTGTTAAAAGTTTGTTTCCTATTCATTCGGATAAAAAGTTTGTTTCCTATTCATTATTAACAAGTTGTTGTTTGCTAAAAGCTAGTTTACTGTTTCTGTTTCTGTTTCTAAACATTAGTTTAACAAACATTAATTATTGTGTGTTTCCACATTACTGTTTCTACAAATTAACAAGTTAATTGTTTGTTGTTTGTTAAACATTAGTAAAAAAATTTTATTTGGTAAACATTTGCTACTTGTCTAAACGTTTAGTTTAACAGCAATTTGTCTAAATATTACTTTAACAAACTGTTTAAACGTTTTACTACTGTTTCTTAAACATCTGCTACCAGTTTAAATATTTTACTACTGTTTAAACGTTCATTGTCATTATTTTGACATATCAATTATATTTCACATATCAATTAATATTCATTAATTGTCATTATTTGTTACATTGACATCTTAGACAAATAAAATTGTATTAGTGTTAATTTTTGTCAATACTAGTTTCCTTTTTTTTTTTACTCACTATTTTAATTTTAGGCTAAATCAAACAATTAATTGATTTAGTAAAATTCCTTTATTTTTAAAGTTCTAAAGTTAAGATTTGTTTGGGAACAAGCCGAAAGGGCCCTTCTGTCAACAAGGCGAAAAATTCGTCTAAGCGACCGGTACTTAAGAGTTCCTAGTGAACCTCCGCTTGCTGGGATCCGGCCCCTACAGCTAACCCAACCTTATCAAAACTTGAAAACTTAAAATTTAAGGGTTTATTACTAAAATTAGTTTAATTGTTAATTTTAGCTCAAAACCATCTTATTGAGTAAATATAATTTTTTCAGAACTTAGAAAGATGAATTCCAAGGAAGAGACTTTCTCTGCAAAACCTGCAAAATTCAATGGCACCTAGTTCAAGAGGTGGCAAAGCCAGATGAAATTTTGGCTTACCACCTTAGGTCTAATTTCTGCCATTGATGGGTCCACACCCATCTCAAATGATTCTGATGAGACTGAGTCTGACGTAGGGGTTTCCAAGTCCTCCTCTTCTACCAAGCCTAAGACCCCTAAGGAAATTGACTACCACTGCTTCCACAGAATACTAAGCGCTATGTCGGAGTCACTCTACGACATATTTTTTGAGTATAAAAGCGCTAAAGAACTCTGGGATGCTTTGGAAGATGAGTATGGTTGTGATGATGCCGGAATTGATAGATTCAATTCTACCACATTCAACCAATATGTCATGGTAGATAACAAACCTATCAATGACCAAATCCATGAGTTCCAAGAACACCTTAGACAGCTTCAAGCCAAGGGAACCGTTTTTTCTACTGAGCACAAAATAGGGTGCTTGATAGATAAACTTCCCCCTTCCTGGTCTAAAGTGGCAAAAGACCTGCTACATCTACAAGGATCTATTACATATTCTCAAGCTCTACAGAGAATTAGAACAGAAGAGAAATATAGGTCCAAGACCAAAGCTAGGTCAAATGCCACAGCTAAGGTAAATATTGTAAAAAGCCATGAAAAACCTAAGTCAAACAATCATCTCAAATCCAAGAAAACCTCCTTCAAAAAGAAGCAGAGTTTTCAACCTCCTCACAAAAATCATCATCACCAAAACCATCACCACCAAAACCCTCAACCCCAAAAACCTAGAACCTTTGGTCAGACTCATGATCAAAGAAGATTTTGTTTTGTGTGTGGTAGAACCAACCATACAGCCATCAACTGCTTCCAAAGGAAGAAAGAACCTATCCAGAACTCCTTCAAGGGAAAAGGCAAGCAAGAGGCTAACATGATTCTGAATGGGTCTTCCAGCTCCTTCAGGTCTGTAAGCTTTCAACCTGTAGTAAACCTGTCTTTCCATTCTGATGATTGGTGGTTGGATTCTGGAGCTAATGTTCACGTTTCATTTGATCGCTCCTGTTTTTCAACCTATCAGGAATCAGGTGGAGGAGGCGTAACCCTAGGAGATGGCTCTACGGCACAAGTTGTGGAAAGAGGAAGAATAGATCTGAATGACATCAGGAAAAATTCTACCTCTCCATGATGTGCTTCATGTGCCGTCTGTCAGGAGAAATCTTGTTAGTGGATCCCTCCTTGTAGCCTCAGGATACAAAATTGTAATGGAGGCCAATAAAGTAGTTTTCTCTAAGAATGATCTGTTTATTGGAAAAGGATTTGTGAAAGATGGACTTTTTGTTTTAAGTACTATGAATAAAAGTTCTAATTCTTCTTTTATTGCAAATGTTGAATCCTCTAATGTTTGGCATGGTAGACTAGGTCATGTGAACTTAGGATCTATCAAAAGGATGATGAACTTAGATCTTATCCCTAAGACTCCTATAGACGATGAACACAAATGTGAGATATGTGTTCAAGCCAAACATACTAGATTACCTTTTAAATCTGTCCATAGGGATTCTGAACTCCTAGAACTTATCCATAGTGATGTTTGTGATTCCAATAGGGTTTTGACCCGAGGAGGTAGGAAATACTTTGTTACTTTTATAGATGATCATTCAAAGTATTGTTATACCTACCTCCTTAAGACCAAAGATGAAGTTCTAGACAGATTCAAGGTCTATAAATCTGAAGCTGAGAACCAGTTGGATAGGAAGATTAAGATCCTTAGATCAGACCGTGGTGGTGAGTATACCTCAAATGAAATGACTAACTTCTGTGAAGAGAACGGAATTATTCATGAGATAACTGCTCCTTATTCACCACAATCCAATGGAGTTGCTGAAAGGAAGAATCGCACTCTTTTAGATATGGTCAATGCCATGCTTCTCAGCTCAGGTGCCCCTGATAATCTTTGGAGAGAAGCCTTATTGTCAGCCTGTTATATTCTAAATAGGATACCCAATAAGACTAATGATAAGATACCATATGAATTATGGAAAGGTCGGACTCCTAGGATTAATTACCTCAAAGTTTGGGGATGTCTAGCTAAAGTAGGAATTCCTGAACCCAAAAAGAGGAAGATAGGACCTAAGACTGTAGATGCTGTATTCATAGGATATGCCCTAGATAGTAATGCCAATAGATTCCTTGTAACCCACTCTGAAGTAACTAAAATCTCTAATAACACAATCATCGAAGCTAGAGATGCAGTTTACTTTGAGAACATTTTTCCCTTTAAGGATAGAACCCCTTCATCTTCCTCTAATCCTTCTCTTACTCCGTCTACTAGTTCTCATGACCAAATGACTAATTCTCAATCTGTACAAGTCATAGAACCTAGAAGGAGTAAAAGAGAAAGGATTGAAAAGAATTCAGGAGAAGGATTCTTCACTTTTTTGATAGAAGGTGATCCCTCATCTTATGAAGAAGCCATATCCTCTCCTGATGCCCCTTTCTGGAAAGAAGCTATTAACAATGAGTACAACTCCATCATGGAGAACAATACTTGGTTTTTAGCAGATCTTCCTTTCGGCAGCAAACCAATAGGTTGTAAGTGGATCTTTAAGAAAAAACTTAGAGCCGATGGTACCATAAAAAAATAAGGCTAGATTAGTAGCAAAAAGTTTTACCCAGAAGAAAGGATTAGATTATTTTGATACCTACTCTCCTGTAGCTAGAATATCTTCTATTAGAACCCTTCTAGCTTTAGCATCCATACATGATATGCTGATCCATCAAATGGATGTAAAGACAGCATTTCTAAATGGAGATTTGGAAGAAGAAATTTATATGGAGCAACCTGAAGGTTTTATTGCTAAAGGTCAAGAAAAGAAGGTTTGTAGATTAGTAAAATCTCTTTATGGCCTAAAGCAAGCTCCCAAGCAATGGCACAACAAATTTGACAAAGTCATTATAGAATTTGGTTTTGTGCCAAATGAATATGACAAATGTTTGTATTCTAAAAATACAAATGGAAGTTGTGTTATTTTATGCTTGTATGTTGATGATATCCTTATTCTAGGATCTTTACTGGAACTGATAAATAATACTAAGAATTATTTGTCCAACCAGTTTGATATGAAAGACTTAGGTGAGGCAAATCTGATCCTAGGAATGCAAGTGTCAAAAAGGAAAGAGGGCTATACTCTATCCTTAGCACATTCAACTGAAAAAATGCTAAGAAAGTTTGAGTACTTTGACAAGAAACCTGCCCTTACCCCTTATGACAGTAATGTTGTTCTCAAGAAGAACGAAGGATCACCTATAGAACAACATAGATATTCACAAATGATTGGGTCCCTTATGTATATAACAAATAGGACCAGACCTGACATTGCATTTGCTATTGGGAGACTAAGTAGATATACTAGTAACCCAAATCAATCACATTGGACTGCATTAGACAGAGTATTTAGATATCTTAAGGGTACTCTAGATTATAAACTTCATTATACTAGACACCCTAATATCATAGAAGGTTACTCCGATGCAAATTGGGTAACTGATTCACATGATGTAAAATTCACTACTTGATATGTTTTTACCCTAGCAGGAGCTGCAATCTCCTGGGGATCATGTAAACAAACTATCATAGCCAGAAGTACAATGGACTCTGAAATGATAGCTTTGGATACTACATGTACAGAGGCCGAATGGCTTAGAAATCTTGTTATGCATATACCTATTTCTGTTCATCCTGTTCTTGCAATTTCTATAAACTGTGATAATAAATCTGTTATAGAACTACTAAAGCATGATTCTGTGAATGCTAAGATGAACAGGTACCTGCAGCTGCGCTTCAAGTCAATAAAGAGCCTATTAGGCAAATATGTGGTTCTTGACTATATAAAGTCAGAAAAGAACCTTGCAGACCACTTGACGAAGGGTCTGTCTAGGACATTGATCCTAGAATCATCGAGGGGGATGGGGTTAAGCCCATAGTATAGTCACCAGCAGTGGCAACCCAACCGAGTCTGACTGGAGATCCCAAGAAGCCGGTTCAATGGGTAGAAACAAGCTGGACTAGGTGACTATTATGGAACACTAACCTGAGATTAAATTCTCTTTAAAATAAAAGCCCAGGAGGCTGTACATGTGTACATTCATACCTCATCCCTATGGTGACAGTGTTCCTTTTGTGATATGGATAGGTTGAGTTTAAACTCTTAATAAGTCCAAGCATGATATGCAGGGTTGATTCCTATCACCAACCCTTAAGGACTTACCTATATGAGAAGTCGTGAGGGCCGCGACTATAGGACAGGACGATCCTAGACAACTCTCATGAATGTGTAAAAGTGCGCATGGCCAACCAAACGCGCCACCCGATAGACCCAAGTACCTCTAGCGTACTATGTGTGCTATAGTTTGAATCTGGTTTAAGAAGACTGATTCAAGGCGTAGTCCATTAAGCTCTTCTTCAGACAAAGACAATAGTCACTACGTGAGATTCAAGGCTTTAGTCCATCTCATTTATGCATAGTATACAACTGCCCAGAAATTCTCTTACTCTTCTTTTATTTTTCTGTCTCCTATTACCTTGGAACTTGAGCTTTTGGGGGGGGGATTGTTAGCTCAACTCTTCATCAAAAGCTCAAATACCACTTTATCTTTAGTCCCACATCGGTTGGGGAAAGAGATGTTAGTGTGCATATATACACTCCTCCTTTCTTGCTTCATTAAACCATTTGAGTGGGAGCCCCATGGGCCACACGCGCGCGCCGCCGCCGCCGTCCGGCCCGGCTCGGTTCGGTTCGGCGCGCGTAACGGGTGCGGGCACGTGTCCACATCTGCGGGCGCCGAATGCCGATCCGATTCCTTCTCCGGGTTCGGGCTGAGACCCAAAAATCCTTTTTGCTCCTATTAAATTTTTTGACCGTTACAGTCATTTACTTTCTTAACGTTTATATTCAAAATTGTGTCCAGATTCATTGTACCACGATTTTTGTATTTCTCATTGCGTGTAACGTTAAATCATTATTGTTCATTATTTCTGAACGTTACAAAGAGCCTCACTCAGTCTATATAAGGCTGTGATTCTTCTTCTTCAAGACACAGAAATTATTCCTCTCAAACCTCTCCAGAATTTTTGTCTCCTTCGTACTGTTTTTGCTATTCGTCGTTGCTCTGGGCAGAGCTAAGTCGGGGTCATTCTCTCAGCGTCGTGTACGACAACGAGATCACGGTAGAGCGGGGATTTTACCACTAGGAGCGTTCGAAAACCGTCTGCACATAGACCCGGACTATCTCTTAGGGCAGTGCTACGTGCGCGACTTCCCCGGAGGCCGGTAACATTTAATCATTTTTATTTTTTTGCAGTTTTCAAAACGAAGAATTGTGAAGAATTTCTAACAAAAGAAAGGGTGATCAGCTACTCCTGTGTAACTTGAACTTCAGCGGGCCGGAGCTGCTGACAGTGTAATTAGGCGCGGACGACGTCGACGAAGATGGAGCTGCAGCCGGCGGTGGCGATCCCGCAGCGTCGAGCTTGACCCGCTTCGCCCTCGGCTGGCCTTCGGCGCGGGGGCGGCCGCTTCCGGTGCTCGTGCTGCCGGCCGCGAAGTGGAGAGGGGTGGTCGGCGATGCCGATGCAGCATTGTTCTCGCGCTTCAGCCTCTCTTCCTCTTCTTCCTTCTCGGCGTCGCGGATCCCTTGGAGGGTTATTTGCCTCGACCGCTTCCTCTTGGGGATGGTTTTTGGCGGGAACGGCGGTCTCGGTGGCTCGGCCGCGGGAGAAGGGGGAGAGGGTGGTGTCGGTGCCAGCTGAAGCTCCCATGGCGGCGGAGTGGGCGCGGTGAAGTCTCCTCTCGAGACTGCTACAAGCGCCTCCGCTATCAGAAAGCAAACATAGTCATCCATCGGAGTAAGTAGCAACACAAGAGAAGAGAGGAGGAGAGAGAGAGAGAGAGAGAGAGAGAGAGGAGAGAGAGGGGGAAAGAAGGAAATAGGAATATTTGAAAAGTTGGGTTTCCAAATAAAGACTAAGTTAAATTTATTTCCCATACGGACTAGTAGAGTCCTAGTTGTTAGGGGTGAGCATATAACGGTTTTGGGCCGAAAACCGATCCGAACCGACCCGAATTAACAATTCGGGTCGGTTTTAAGACTAACGGGTCGGATGACGGTTCTAAAATCTGTAATATTCGGTTTTTTCGGTTCGGGTCGCGAGTTTGGGCTTCGGTTTTCGACCCGAACCGAAAATCGAACAAGTGTATTTACATTTTTACCCACAACTCAAGTATAAAACAAAGCTAAAAAAATCTAAACCTAACTTTGCTCTCCACTCAGGAGCCTGGAGGCATGCCGCCTCTGTTAGGCTTCAGCAGCTCAGCTCTCTTGAAGAGTCTCTCTCCCTCTTCCTCTTCCTTTGTGCTCTCTCTCTTGAAGGTCTCTTCCTCGGAAAGGCCATTACTCCGCCGGCCGGGAACGAGCTCATCCCTACTCACACTATCTCTCTCACTCGCATCCTCGAGAGAGATCTCTCTCACCCCGGTCTGGATCTAGATCTGTTATATTTTTATTTATAATTTATGTTATAATTTTTTATTTATAATTTTAGATGTAGGTGTCTAATTTTTTTATTTATAAATTTTAATGTCAGATCTAGATCTAATTTATGTAACGACTGTTTGTAATATATTTATTCTTTAGAATTTCATGTAATGTTCTCACTAATTTATTTTTTGTATAAATATTTGTTTGTAAATATCAGCCATCTAGATCTAATTTATGTTCTCTGTTTTATAAAAAAAAAAAAAAATTATGTTATAATTTTACTGTAAAAAATTTTAAGCTAAAAAAAGGTTGCTGCAAAAAAAAATGATGCTATGTTGCTTAATGTGCTGCCAAAAAAAAAAAAAGGATTTGCCTACTGTTTGCACTTTGCAGTGCTATGTTGGAATATATGTTGCTTAATTTTGTGTTTGCACTTTACTGTTTGCACACAGCACATTCAAGTATTCAACAGCAGCAATCAAGTTCCATTTTTTTTTTTTTACTTACTAGCTGATGTTGTTATATTTCATTCGTTTTATATTTTTGTTGTTATTCCTTTCCTTGTAGAGGCAAGAAAGTTGGAATGTTGAACTGGGAAGCTGAAGCTAAAGCTCAAATTTTGTGTTAAATTTTGTGTTGCAAATGTTGTATATTTATAAATCATGGTGGCCTTCCAGTTTTTTTGTTAAATTTTGTGGTGTTCATGCTGCATATTCATGTTGAAAAGTTGGAATTTGCATTTTTGTGTTGTCCATGCTGTTGGAAAGTTGGAACTTAAGCTGAAACTGAATTATTTTTGCTGCTAATTCTTGGGCCTGCAAATTTCAAATTTGGGAAGCTTTGGTTGGAACATGGAAGCTGAAGCTGAATTATTTTTTATGTTAATTTTGGGTCTGCAAATTCAAATTTGGAAACCAAAATAGTTCTGTTTGGTCCGGTTCGGTAGGAATTTTGGTCTGCAAATTAAAAAATTAGCTGTTATAGTGTTAAAAGAAAAAAAATCACAAAAAACCAAACCGGACCACTTGGTCACAAAAAACCGAACCGACCGAAAACCGAACCTTTTTAATTCGGTTCGGTTTGGTTCGATTTTTTGTAAGTCGGTTCGGTTCTCGGTTTTGAAAAAATCGGTTCTCGGTTTTGTCGGTTTTGAGATTTTCGGTTCGGTTTGAACCGAACCGAACGGATGCTCACCCCTAGTCAAAATCAAATAAATTGAAATTCTAAAAGTTTAAAACCGAAATGAATTAGACAAAACCGAAACCGAACCGAACAATAAATTTGGTTTATTCGATTTAATCATTTTGTTCAGTTTGTTTGGTTGGATCGTTTATATTATTTAATGGACCGGATTCAAAGTTGGGATCTTGATTAAATTATAGTAAAAAAATTATAATTTATATACACACATTTGTTGAATTTTAAAGTTGCGCACAAAGTTGTACTAGTTGTTAAATTATCAAAATTGGAATTCAAAATACATACATAAAATTGATGTTTCATTTACATATTTTTAATTACAAAATATACAAAGAATTGTTGGCATTTACATAATTGTATATTCTTATTGGATTTTTGGTTTTAAACCGAAATCAAAACCCAAAACCGAAACAGAATAAGAAATTTAGTATTTTGAAAACCGAAACTGAATCGAATTTTTATTTTCGGTCCAAAATCGAATAATGCTCACGCCTAGAGGAAGACACCTAAAAAGTTTTTTTTGGACTTTCATCCCACTTATTAATATGATTTTGTAATTACATACAATTGTTTGTTTTTATTAGACTCATATTCCACATTTTTTATATGGAAAACATTCGTCTTGTCGCGAAAAATATTTTTGGTGACAAAAGGTATAATGTAAGCCTAATAAACATAAAATGTAAAATGCACGTACAAATTAGTATTAATAAACGGGATGAAAGTCAAAAAATTCTCAAAAGAAAAACTACAAAGAGGAAGGTCTTCTTACACACGCGCAAGGCCTACTCGAGTTCAGCCATTGGTGTAACTGTTTCCAGAAATATTTCCAGAATTATTTAGTATGTGGGGCTCATCGTGGTTCTTGAGATACGAGGATGAGTGTATATAGTGGGAATACATCTTTTCATTTAAAAAAATATTATTTAGCTCAAAATTTTTGAGTGATACTATCTTTCATTATGTGATATATAACATAGCTGATGACATGACATGACAGCTGACATAGTACAATTAAACACTAAATATTAAAATTAAAATTAAAATTAATATTAATATTAACATTAACATTAAATTAGCATACATTAACACTAAAATTAAAATTAATATCCAATTAACAAGAATATTAATATTAATATTAATGTTAACATTAATATTAATATTAATTTTTGTATTAACATTAACATTAATATTAACATTAAATTAAAATTAGCATTAACATTAATATTAACAATAGTTTTTTTTTGGATATGTCAGTTGCCATGTCAGATGCCACATAATGGGATGTGACATAACCCAAAAATTTTGGGGGTCAAATAGTATAATTGTTTTATTTTTATACCATAAGTGTAGAAAAATCAAGATAATGTGGGATCCGATTTACTGAATAATTTCTCGTAGAGCGGACTATCTTGAGCACAACTAACCACAAAGCTGTTAATTTTTCATAATCTATTTTACCATCTTTTAATAATTATTTCTTACTATATATATAGTTATGTAAAATAGGCCAATAATTATTAAAAGATGGTAAAAAATCACGAACATTTAACAAAAACAGCTAATGTGGAATCGATATGGTTAATTCACAAGCAAACGTCCATGCTTGAGTATCAGATAGTAGATAAATTACCGACGAAAATTGTCCAAATTTTTGTCAGCGACGAAAAATTATAATATATTTTACATGAATTTTCGGTCGCTAGTCCGTCTCTATATTGTCCAAAAGTATCATATATATATATATATATATATATATATATATATATATATATATATATATATATATATATATATATATATAAAGTTTAACTACAATTTCAACTTTGTTTGTCATACTAAACAATAAAAATAGTCCAGCCAAATTAACAAATTCATTTCGGTTTGGATAATGGTTAATTTCGGCTCGGTTTTGATTTTAGATTTTTATAATTTTATTTTGTTCGATTTTAACTATTTGGATTTGGTTAAAACTAAATAAACGAAACGCTCACCGCACCTGAACCTGAGACTCTTGGACGGTAGGCAACGTTGGTATTATCGAATCTCGGTATTTTTTCCAATTAGAGAGTCTTATGAAAAATATGATGAAGATAAGATGAGTTCTTTTGTAATGTGCATTTTTGCTAACTAACTTGGTCATAAAACATCCGTTTCCAAATACGTCCGTAAAAGTCCATCCTGTGTTCGAAGCCCAGTGGACAGTAGAACTTGGTAGGCGTCCAAAAGATATATATATATAGGAATACATTTTAGAAATGTTGATAATATTTTATATAACAAATATAATATCTTGTTAAAAAATATATACAAATATAATATCCAATCAAACTTATTCAGCTTGCTTTCAAAAATATTTGTACTTAACAAAAAAAAACCGACTATGCCACACTATTCTATTTTAGAATGTTAAATTTGGTAATCTCTATTTATTATTATTGTTTTTTTTATCGTGTCTTCTGCACTCCTACATAATTTGGTTTTTCCGTTTCATAATATTTTTATATATCTTTAATAACATTTTTAATGATATATACAATGATAATTATGTTCTGTCAAAAAAGCATATGGGCCGTGGTGGAACCCATGTGGGTGTCATATTGTAAACCCTTGAATCCAAATATTGCCTTTATAAATATTTAAATTCCTGAATAAATTAATTTATAATTATTTTCATGTGGCTCCGAGTGGTCAGGAGATCGATTTCCAGTGGAAACGTTCGCCACAGTTACCTTATTTTAAAAAAATTGTTTTGTCAGAAAAGACTATTCAAAATTAATATAATTTAAAATTTGATCTACCATTTAAAGATTAATCTATTATTTTAAATTGAAAAGTCAAATCTATCATTTAACTTTTAATTTTAATCAAATTTCAAATCACTATTCAAAATTAATGTAATAAAAAAAATTGATCTACCATTTAAAAATTAAACTAATATTTCAAATTTAAAAGTCAAGTATATCATTTAAGTTTTAACTTTAATATAATTTCAAATTTAAGTTGATCTAATCTAACTTAAAATTTAACCTATTATTTAAATTTAAATTTATTATTTTAAAAAAATTTGAATATATTTTTTTTAAATTGAGTCTGGAATGGACTGAAATTTTTTTTTTTTTGTTTTTTTAGAAAAAAATGGACTGAAATTCTGACTCCTTGGATATTTAGCTGGATCCTTTGATAATTGCATCTCTCTCTTTTCTTCCTACTTGAACCTGAGACTCTGAGACGGTAGGCAACTTTGGTGTTCTCGAATCTCGTTCTTTTCTTTGGGCCCGATGGACGCAAAGCAGGTACTTGCATCCTACCAATTTTTGGGTGATCTCGATTGATAACAATTTTTCGGTGACCTTTAAGATGATTCTACGACAACGCACAAGGATGAAACAGTACATTAACCGAGTATTTACGGATAGGAAAGACACGAGCCTATGGTAGGAGCCATGGATTAATCACAATAGTCTGGTGGATTTAATGGGGTGGCCATCATATGAACTGATGGGAAGTTTGGATAGTGTTATTGTGCTGTTGCAAGGACATGAGTGGAAGACCTCATTAGGGCGGGTGGGTCGTTGGTTTGAAGCAGACATCAGAGTCCAAAAAATAGACAAAGAAGGGAGTAAGGATAGATGGGAGTGGGAATGTGGTGTTAACGGAAAATTCTCGACCGGAGTAGTGTATGACCAGATTAGAGAGTGTCGACCAGAAGTAGGGTGTGTTGGAGTGGGTGGGGTTCCCAACCTATGTGGAGAAGATCCCGGAGTGCGACGAGCGCCGTCCGATGTCGGAGAAGCTCGGGAGTAGTTGTTACTGCTGCTGCTGCCCCAAAGGGGGTTCTGGACCAAGTCTGCCGAGTTCGGGCCGAACTCGGTCCCAGGCCGAGTTCTGGCCGAACTCGGTCTGGCCGTTCCAGGGTTTGGCCACCCAGTGCTGGTAGCCCCACACAGAGTTCTGGCCGAACTCTGTGTGTCGGGGGGCTGAAGCGGATTTCAGGATGAGTTTTCATCATTGGATCTAATCCAACGGTACAGGTTGGTTGCGGGATTAGGGAGATATATTGAGTTTTCTCAACCCTAATTCATGATTATCGTATAATCGCATTGGACAACACAAGTTTGAGAGAGAAGGAGGCAAGAGTGCCATTACAACTTCGGAGAAGAAGACGGAGGATTGAAGGTCGCTGTTCGAAGGAGAATGTGTTCGGGTAATCTCTACTCGTCGTTCTCGCTCTTCGTAGCCTTGTAATCATTGTTCTTATCTCTGAGTGTTGTGGGGATCCGATTTGGATCGGGAGGAGTTTGTACAGGGTATAATTCTTCTATTCCATTAGTGGAGGCTTCTCAGGGTTGGATTCCAATCGTCCCGTGGTTTTTTCCCGCAAGGGTTTCCACGTCAAAAATTCTCTGTGTCTGCGTGGTTGTTTTTGTGTGCTTGTTTTTGGGTTCGTGCGTTGTTTGCTCGGTCCTCTCGCAGGTACTCTCCGGTTTGGGGAAAGGTTTCCGCGCTTCTTTCCCAACAGAGTGGTATCAGAGCATAGGTTTTGTTTTGGCTGATCCCAACAGAGAGTGGTATCAGAGCTTTGGGTTCAAAGGGTGTCAGGAGTTGACAGAGGAACCAGAGAGGAGAAATGGACGCGAAGCCGGTGCGCATGGTTAACCTTAATGGCACAAACTATCATTATTGGCGGAGCAAGATGAAGGATTTGCTATTTGTCAAGAAGCTGCATCTACCCGTGTTTGCATCCGAGAGGCCCAGTGATAAATTCGAGGAGGACTGGACGTTCGAGCACATACAGGTGTGTGGGTACATACGACAGTTTGTTGGTGAGAACGTGTACAATCACGTTGCCAATATTGAGCACGCGAAGACGTTGTGGGATAAGCTGGAATCCTTGTATGCGAAGAAGACCGGGGTAAACAAGTTGTTCCTGATCCGAACGATGATGGGTCTGCGGTACAAGGATGGGGCGTCTATTTCGGATCACTTGAGTGAGTTCCAGGGCGTGGTTGACCAGCTATCTTCTATGGGAGTCAAGTTCGACGACGAAGTTCAGGGACTGTGGTTGCTGTGTACCTTGCCAGACTCGTGGGAGACCGTACGAGTATCTATGATCGCTTCTGCTCCAGAGGGCGTGGTCAGTCTGGAGTTTGCCAAGAGCGGGGTGTTGAATAAAGAGATGCGGAGACGTTCTCAGGGCACTTCATCCACATCCCACCACTCAGAGGCACTTGTTTCAGAGAGCCGCGGAAGGGGCAAAAGCAGGGGTCCAGGTGGTGGCAGAGACAAGAGCAGGGGAAAGTCCAAAGGTCGGTACGAGGACTCAGAGTGTTATCATTGCGGTAAGAAGGGCCATATCAAGCGGAATTGTTTCGCTTGGAAGAGAGAGAAGAAGGACGACAAGGGAAAGCAAGAAGAGAACACTACAGCGGCGGCCTCGGTGCATGGAGGCAATGTGATCGTCGTAGGTGATGAGGTCATTACTAACCTCGCCTGCGATGACAATTCTTGGCTGGTGGACTCAGGGGCTTCAGCACATGTATCTCACAATAGGGCACTGTTTGCCACTTACACGACAGGCGACTGTGGCGTATTGAAGATGGGCAACGGAGATGTGTCGAAGGCGGTTGCCGTTGGAGATGTGCATTTGAGAACGAAGACGGGTGCGGTTCTTGTTCTCAAGGATGTTCGTCATGTCCCTGATATCCGTTTCAACCTGGTGTCGGTTGGAAGGTTGGATGACGAGGGATTCTTCAGTCTCTTCGGGAACAGTCAGTGGAAACTTTCCAGATGTTCGATGGTGATTGCCAGAGGAAGCAAGAAGTCCGGTCTCTACTATATGGAGGGGAGCGCAGAGGGGGCACAGGAGGTAAACGCAGTCAGTGACGCGTCTACCGAGTTGTGGCACAGGCGGCTCGGCCATATCAGCGAGAAGGGGATAAGCTACTTGGTGAACAGGAAAGTGATTCCGGGGCTCAAGTCTACAAAGTTGGAGAAGTGCACGCACTGTTTGGCTGGGAAGCAAAATAGGGTGTCTTTCCAGAGTCACCCAAGTTCGAGGAAGCCGGCGTTGCTCGAGTTGATTCACTCGGATGTCTGTGGTCCTATGAAGGTAAAATCTCTTGGTGGTGCTTCTTACTTTGTGACTTTTATTGATGACTGTTCCAGGAAGGTTTGGGTCTATGCCTTAAAGACCAAGGATCAGGTGCTGCCTACTTTCAAGGAGTTTCAGGCCTCCGTTGAAAGGGAGACGGGCAAGAAGTTGTTGTGTGTTCGGTCCGACAATGGCGGCGAATATATCGGTCCCTTTGATGCATATTGCAGAGAGCAAGGGATACGACACCAGAAGACTCCGCCAAAGACACCTCAGCTCAATGGTGTAGCGGAGCGCATGAACAGGACACTGATGGAGAGGGTGCGGTGTTTGCTGTCAGAAGCAAACTTGCCGGGCAGTTATTGGGGTGAGGCTCTTCTCACAGCTGCTTATATTATTAATTTGTCTCCTAGTGCTCCTTTGCAGAGTGATGTGCCTGACAAAGTATGGCACGGCAAGGAGCCGTCATACAGTCACCTGCGGGCGTTTGGTTGTAAAGCCTTCGTGCATGTACCGAAGGACGAGAGGACCAAACTTGAGCCGAAGACGAGGCGATGCGTCTTTGTCGGCTACGGTCGGGATGAGTTTGGCTATAGACTCTACGACCCAGTGGAAGGAAAGCTCTACAGAAGCAGGGACGTGGTGTTCGTCGAGGATCAGACCATGACCAACACTCAGGATTCCGAGACGCCTTCTGAGGCTGAGAAATTGCCTGAGTTAGAGTCATTTCGCTTCGAGCAGTTTTCAGAGGACATCGCAGAGGATCCAGTTATGGGGGAGCCAGTACATGGAGTTGCTCCCAACCTTGATCATCAGCCTGCTGATGGTGGTCAGGGTGTCCCTCAGGAGGATGAGCATGCCGGAGAGGCAGTTCCTGAAGGGGAGGAGGCTGTCGGTATACTGCCAGCACCAGTGGCTCCACTGAGAAGGAGCAACAGGGATCGTCGACCATCTACGAGATACTCGCCGGATGAGTATGTGCTATTGACTGACGGGGGAGAGCCCGAAAGTTTCGCAGAGGCTATGGAAGACGAACACAGGCAGGAGTGGATGGTGGCTATGCAGGAGGAGATGAGTTCCTTGCACACCAATTCTACTTATGATCTGGTACGGTTGCCAAAGGGCAAGAAGGCTTTGAAGAATCGATGGGTGTTCAGAGTGAAGCAGACGGATGATGCTACTCGCCCTCGATACAAAGTGAGGCTGGTAGTCAAGGGCTACGGTCAGCGGAAAGGCGTGGATTATGATGAAATTTTTTTGCCTGTCGTCAAGCATTCGTCTATTCGGGTGGTGCTAGCATTAGCAGCCAGTTTCGACTTGGAGGTCGAGCAGATGGACGTGAAGACGGCGTTCCTCCACGGTGATCTTGAGGAGGAGTTGTACATGGAGCAGCCGGAGGGATTCTGTGAGAAGGGCAAGTCACATTTGGTCTGCCGGTTGAGGAAGAGCTTGTATGGTCTAAAGCAGGCTCCGAGGCAGTGGTACAGAAAGTTCGAGTCGTTTATGGGGGAGCATGGTTATGCACGGACGACGTCGGGCCATTGTGCATTTGTGAGGTATTTTGCCGATGATGATTTTATCATCTTATTGCTCTATGTTGATGATATGCTATTAGTGGGTCGGAATGCCACTAGGATAGCGGAGTTGAAGCGCCAACTGGGCGCGGCCTTCTCTATGAAGGATTTGGGCGCAGCGAAGACTATCCTTGGGATGGAGATCAGCCGAGAGAGAGAGTCCAAGCTGCTACACTTGTCCCAAAAGAAGTACATTCACCGGGTACTTCAGCGTTTTGGGATGGACGGGTCGAAGAAAGTGAGTTCCCCCCTCGCGGCTCACTTTAAGTTCACTGAGGAGCAGTGTCCATCTACTGAGGACGAAAAGGAAGATATGGAGCGGGTTCCATATGCTTCAGCTGTGGGAAGCCTTATGTATGCTATGGTGTGTACGAGGCCAGATATTGCTCATGCAGTTGGTACGGTAAGCAGGTATCTTTCAAATCCTAGAAGGGTACATTGGAGTGCGGTCAAGTGGATTCTACGATATCTTCAGGGCACTGCTGGTTGGAGACTTTCCTTTGGTGGTGACGAGCCGAAGCTGGTTGGGTATACCGACGCTGATATGGCTGGAGATGTAGACACGAGACGATCGACTTCAGGCTACGTGATGATGTTTGCGGAAGGAGCGGTGTCGTGGCAGTCACGGTTGCAGAAGTGTGTTGCCTTGTCGACGACGGAGGCGAAATACATTGCGGCGACGGAGGCTTGCAAGGAGCTGTTGTGGATGAAGAAGCTGTTGCAGGAAATGGGACTGAAGCAAGAGCAGTATACTTTGCTTTGCGACAGTCAGAGTGCTATCCATCTTGTGAAGAATCAGACGTTTCATAGCCGGTCCAAGCACATCGAGACTCGGTATCATTGGATACGGGATGTGGTTGAGAAGAAGGACGCGGAGCTTGAGAAGGTGCATACAGATGACAACGGAGCTGATATGTTCACGAAGATTCTACCAAGGGGGAAGTTTGAGTACTGCAGGCAGGTCGTCGGGATGACGACGTCCTCCCCATAGTTGTGAAGGGGGAGATTTGTTGGAGTGGGTGGGGTTCCCAACCTATGTGGAGAAGATCCCGGAGTGCGACGAGCGCCGTCCGATGTCGGAGAAGCTCGGGAGTAGTTGTTACTGCTGCTGCTGCCCCAAAGGGGGTTCTGGACCAAGTCTGCCGAGTTCGGGCCGAACTCGGTCCCAGGCCGAGTTCTGGCCGAACTCGGTTTAGCCGTTCCAGGGTTTGGCCACCCAGTGCTGGTTGCCCCACACAGAGTTCTGGCCGAACTCTGTGTGTCGGGGGGCTGAAGCGGATTTCAGGATGAGTTTTCATCATTGGATCTAATCCAACGGTCCAGGTTGGTTGCGGGATTAGGGAGATATATTGAGTTTTCTCAACCCTAATTCATGATTATCGTATAATCGCATTGGACAACACAAGTTTGAGAGAGAAGGAGGCAAGAGTGACATTACAACTTCGGAGAAGAAGACGGAGGATTGAAGGTCGCTGTTCGAAGGAGATCGTGTTCGGGTAATCTCTACTCGTCGTTCTCGCTCTTCGTAGCCTTGTAATCATTGTTCTTATCTCTGAGTGTTGTGGGGATCCGATTTGGATCGGGAGGAGTTTGTAGAGGGTGTAATTCTTCTATTTCATTAGTGGAGGCTTCTCAGGGTTGGACTCCGATCGTCCCATGGTTTTTTTTCCCGCAAGGGTTTCCACGTCAAAAATTCTCTGTGTCTGCGTGGTTGTTTTTGTGTGCTTGTTTTTGGGTTCGTGCGTTGTTTGCTCGGTCCTCTCGCAGGTACTCTCCGGTTTGGGGAAAGGTTTCCGCGCTTCTTTCCCAACAGGGTGGGCGGACGTTATATGGTCGAAAGGATGGACTACAAAAATGAAGATCTGTGCATATAAAGCCATTCGCAATCGTCTTCTCACCAAGGATAGGTTAGCAAAATTTGGCGTAAAGTTACCAAATATTAGCTGTGTTATGTATGGAAATATGAATAGCTTCGAGACGAGGGATCATGTGTTTTTTCAATGTCCGGTGTCAGGCGCTATTTGGCAGAGGTATCGAAGGTACTTGGGCTTTAATAGGCGCGGGCAGGAAGGTCTACAGGACATAGTCGAGGAAGTTATGGAAGTGAAAGCAAAAGGAACAGAGATATACAGGAAAGCCATAATCCGACTTCTTAGTTCGATATGGCACGTGTGGAGAGAAAGAAACAGAAGAACCTTTGAGGGTAAGACGTCTACTATAAATATCATTGTAAACAGTATAGAATATGATGTCAAATGTCTAGAAGACAATTGATTTGAGTAGTGAGGTTTCCATTCATAGAGTGTGATTGTACAGTGAGTCGGAGAGCAATCTCCTATTTTTGCAATAAGAAGTACCCAGTTCTTAATATATATATATATATATATATATATATATATATATATATATATATATATATATATATATATATATATATATATATATATATATATATATGGGATACTTTGAACATGGAAGATCACATTACACACTGCAAGCAGTTGCAAATCACATTGTATTTTGCTGACCTTTTATATTGGCTTATGTAAGTGCCGAACCAAAAATTCGAGTTTGAATGAGGAATAGACTTGGGTGGGCCAAGTCACATGAAAAAAATTCAAAAAAATATACATATATAAAAAATAGCAAAAAAAAGAAGATATGATAAGAATATATATAAAAAAAATAGCAAAAAAATATATACATATATAAAAAATAGCAAAATTCGAGTTTGAATGAGGAGTGGACTTGGGTGACCTTTTATATTTGCTATTTTTTATATACGCCCTTGGGCCTATGATAAAGGCATAACCTAAAATTTGTTAGAGGTTATCACAAACCTTAAGTCATATTTTAATACCCAAACACTTTTCTTATAATTAAATGTTAGGGGCATCACAACTTTTAAGTATGACAAATTATAAGGGCACAGCCTTTTTTACTCGGAGCTGTCCAAGTGACTGTTTCCCATTATTTACAAGTTTGTCACTGAAAAATTACTCAGGGCTATCCAAGTAGTAGGTATAAAAGATAAGTGTTATAATTTTCGTTTTCGTCCTCTCTCTCCCCATTCCTCACAAGAAGAAAAGAAGAAGAAAAACAAGAAGAAGAAAAAAAAACAAGAACATCAATTTTTGCAAACCTAGTTTATTTTGATTTGTTGCTCTCTTCTAATTTCTCAGATCTCTTTCTCCAAACCCTATTTTATTTTATTTTTTTCTTGTTTGGGCATTATGGATGAAATCCTAGTTGTAGAAGAAATTGGGTTATCAAATCTATCAAATCTATTAATCTATTAGTCTATTAACCAAATTTTCTTTATTAATAGAAGAATTATGCATGAAATCCTAGTTTTAGAAGAAAACTATGGAAGAAATCCTAGTTGTAGAATAATTGGATTCATATCAGGACTGCCACAATTTCTGACAGTCCTAAAAGTATTGAGGCCTGCCAGAAATTGTGGCAGTCTTGAAATAGACTCGATGTACAACAGGACTGCCACAATTTCTGGCAGTCCTAGAAGTAATGAGGACTGCCAGAAATTGTGGCAGTCTTGAAATAGACTCGATGTATAACAAGACTGCCACAATTTCTGGCAGTCCTAGAAATAATAAGAACTGCCATGAATTGTGACCGTCCTGAAAGGGACATGCTCTACAACAGGACTGCCACAATTTCTGGCAGTCCTAGACATATTGAGGACTGCCAGAAATTGTGGCAGTCCTGAAAGATACTTGCTGTACAGCAAGTTCCTTTCAGGATCTGGCAGTCCTAAAGTCGACATTCTCGAATGAAAAAAAACATGTTAGGGTTTATTTTAATCTTGATAATAGAGTGAAATATGCATTTTAGGATTTATTTCCATGCATTCTTTGTGAGGAAAGAAGTATTTAACCTTTATTTTCATACATTTTAGGGTTTATTTAATTTTTTGGGTTCCATCGAAATTGGGAAAGAGAAGAAACTAGGTTTTGATGGAGATGGTGATGATGGAAATGGTGGAGAAGAAGATGATGATGATGATAAGAAAAAAATTAGGGTTTTGATGAAGATGTTAGAATGAAAATGGTGGAGAAGAAGAAGATGGATAGAAGAAGAAGAAGAAGAAAACTAGGGTTTGTGAAGAGAGAGAGTGAAATTTAGAAATGAAAATAATTTTTTGGGTTTGGGGGGGCTGTGGGATTTGGACAGCCCCCTGAGTGGAATATTTGGATAGACCTAGTAAAAGTTCCTCCCAACCTGGCTAGCCCTAATCCTGGCTAGCCCCGAGTAAAAAAGGCTGTGCCCTTATAATTTGCCTTAAGTATAAATTAAAAAAATTGGATTCTTTTACCTTCCCAAATTTCTAAATATAATTTTTTTTATTTTTTTATTTTTGCATAGTTTTATAGTACATTGTCTTATTTGGAACTATTTCTGAAGTTTCGAACTCTATTATTGAAATATTGAAGTTTCATAATCCAGACAGTTCCATTTAGGACAACAAATTTGGAGTCACATAACAGCCAAAATTTTTTATTGACAAAATTAAAATTTTGAACTTGATAGATACAAAGATATGATTAGAATATAAATAGCTTTAAATGATAAGATTAAGTTGAAAACCTTTTTCCCAATCGTCTTCCAGTTTGCTAGAAGAGAAAGCAATACAGTCGCTCACAAGCTTGCCTCTCACTCTCTTGAGGAGAGGTTAAACAATCTCTTGAATGTATTGCCAACTATTTTTCCGGCGAGGAGTCCCATAGGCCAGAAATTATTATATGGTCCGGCTTCACCACGTGGCAATGGTGAATGGTGAACCCGGCCATTAATCTTTTAACACTTGGCATAATATGTGGCATAAATAATTTCAAAAAATTATTAAAATTATATTTAATATGTAGAAGTTCACTTGAGATATAATTAGAATTTTTTTTTTCTTTCAAAAATATTAAAACTGACCTAGAAAATAAGAAAAATGTAGTGGTATAATAGATTATACCAAGTGTCAAAAGATTAATGGCCGGGCTCACCATTCACCATTTCCACGTGGTGAGGCCGGACCATACAATAATTTGAGCCTGGGCCTTATCTCATGTAATAATATTGTAAAGGCTTTACTCTCAAAAAAAAATTTGAAAAACTTTTAGTAATGACACTATTTGTTAAAAAAATTATCAGAAATATATATTTAGCGTAATATGTTTAGTAAAGATATAATTAAAATATTTTATTTGTTTAAAATAATATATTTTGTAAAATATGACTAACCACACCTCGAAATATTAATCTTATAATCACATATTTGTTAAAAAGAATATCTTAAATAGAAAGAGATATGAAATGATTTGTTTAAAATAATTTTTGACTAAGGTTGTGTTTGATTGAATCGAATCTGGAAATTAATATAGAACCCAAAGAAAGGGTGATCAGCTACTCCTGTGTAACTTGAACTTCAGCGGGCCGGAGCTGCTGACAGTGTAATTAGGCGCGGACGACGTCGACGAAGATGGAGCTGCAGCCGGCGGTGGCGATCCCGCGGCGTCGAGCTTGACCCGCTTCGCCCTCGGCTGGCCTTCGGCGCGGGGGAGGCCGCTGCCGGTGCTCGTGCTGCCGGCCGCGAAGTGGAGAGGGGTGGTCGGCGATGCCGACGCAGCATTGTTCTCGCGCTTCAGCCTCTCTTCCTCTTCTTCCTTCTCGGCGTCGCGGATCCCTTGGAGGGTTATTTGCCTCGACCGCTTCCTTTTGGGGATGGTTTTTGGCGGGAACGGCGGTCTCGGTGGCTCGGCCGCGGGAGAAGGGGGAGAGGGTGGTGTCGGTGCCAGCTGAAGCTCCCATGGCGGCGGAGTGGGCGCGGTGAAGTCTCCTCTCGAGACTGCTACAAGCGCCTCCGCTATCAGAAAGCAAACATAGTCATCCATCGGAGTAGCAACACAAGAGAGGAGAGAGAGAGAGAGAGAGAGAGAGAGGGGGAAAGAAGGAAATAGGAATATATGAAAAGTTGGGTTTCCAAATAAAGACTAAGTTAAATTTATTTCCCATACGGACTAGTAGAGTCCTTGTTGTTAGGGGTGAGCATATAACGGGTTTGGGCCGAAAACCGATCCGAATCGACCCGAATTAACAATTCGGGTCGGTTTTAAGACTAACGGGTCGGATGACGGTTCTAAAATATGTAATATTTGGTTTTTCGGTCCGGGTCGCAGGTTTGGGCTCCGGTTTTCGACCCGAACCGAAAATCGAACAAGTGTATTTACATTTTTACCCACAACTCAAGTATAAAACAAAGCTAAAAAAACCTAAACCTAACTTTGCTCTCCACTCAGGAGCCTGGAGGCATGCCGCCTCTCTTAGGCTTCAGCAGCTCAGCTCTCTTGAAGAGTCTCTCTCCCTCTTCCTCTTCCTTTGTGCTCTCTCTCTTGAAGGTCTCTTCCTCGGAAAGGCCATTACTCCGCCGGCCGGGAACGAGCTCATCCCTACTCACACTATCTCTCTCACTCGATCCTCGAGAGAGATCTCTCTCACCCCGGTCTGGATCTAGATCTGTTATATTTTTATTTATAATTTATGTTATAATTTTTTATTTATAATTTTAGATGTAGGTATCTAATTTTTTTATTTATAAATTTTAATGTCAGATCTAGATCTAATTTATGTAACGACTGTTTGTAATATATTTATTCTTTAGAATTTCATGTAATGTTCTCACTAATTTATTTTTTGTTTAAATATTTGTTTGTAAATATCAGCCATCTAGATCTAATTTATGTTCTCTGTTTTATAAAAAAAAAAAAAATTATGTTATAATTTTACTGTAAAAAAATTTTAAGCTAAAAAAAAGGTTGCTGCAAAAAAAATGATGCTATGTTGCTTAATGTGCTGCCAAAAAAAAAAGGATTTGCCTAATGTTTGCACTTTGCAGTGCTATGTTGGAATATATGTTGCTTAATTTTGTGTTTGCACTTTACTGTTTGCACACAGCACATTCAAGTATTCAACAGCAGCAATCAAGTTTCATTTTTTTTTTTTTTTTTACTTACTAGCTGATGTTGTTATATTTCATTCGTTTTATATTTTTGTTGTTATTCCTTTCCGTGTAGAGGCAAGAAAGTTGGAATGTTGAACTGGGAAGCTGAAGCTAAAGCTCAAATTTTGTGTTAAATTTTGTGTTACAAATGTTGTATATTTATAAATCATGGTGGCCTTCCAGTTTTTTTGTTAAATTTTGTGGTGTTCATGCTGCATATTCACGTTGAAAAGTTGGAATTTGCATTTTTGTGTTGTCCATGCTGTTGGAAAGTTGGAACTTAAGCTGAAACTGAATTATTTTTGCTGCTAATTCTTGGGCCTGCAAATTTCAAATTTGGGAAGCTTTGGTTGGAACATGGAAGCTGAAGCTGAATTATTTTTTATGTTAATTTTGGGTCTGCAAATTCAAATTTGGAAACCAAAATAGTTCTGTTTGGTCCGGTTCGGTACGAATTTTGGTCTGCAAATTAAAAAATTAGCTGTTATAGTGTTAAAAGAAAAAAAAAATCACAAAAAATCGAACCGGACCACTTGGTCACAAAAAACCGAACCGACCGAAAACCGAACCTTTTTAATTCGGTTCGGTTTGGTTCGATTTTTTGTAAGTCGGTTCGGTTCTCGGTTTTGAAAAACCGGTTCTCGGTTTTGTCGGTTTTGAGATTTTCGGTTCGGTTTGAACCGAACCGATGCTCACCCCTACTAGTTGTAGTAAAGGAAAGATTGGCCATCACGAAGGAAAAATTATTAGGTGCTCCCGGCTCACCACTGGATGTGCTGAGTGGTGAGTCCGGTCCAATGAACAATGGACACTTGGCAATTAAGATTATTGTTAATATTATTTTAAGATTAACAATTAATATTAATATTAAGATTAACAATTAAGATTAACATTAACTTTAATGTTAATATTAATATTATTGTTAATATTAGTTTTATTGTTAATATTAAGATTAACATTAATATTAAGATTAACATTAACATTAATCTTAATCTTAATTGTCAAGTGTCCATTGTTCATTGGACCGGGCTCACCACTCAGCACATCCAATGGTGAGCCGGGAGCACCTAATAATTTCTCATCACGAAGACACTCCCAAGATTGCCACAAAAGGAAAGGATATCGGTGGACCGGACCGGGAAGGCGATCATCAAATCAAATGATATAATCTCCTCTTGCATCTTTCCTCAACCCACCAATATTTATTTTATTTTTGAACTATATGCGAGATATTTTATCATTTGGCAAATGCCAATATTTTTCTCTCTCAATCTTTTAGGAGGATTTATACCACTGTCATTTGGCGGGGGCATAATCTTTTATTGGTAGGAAATTGTAATTTCTGTCAAATAAATATTATGCCCAGACGGAAATAGAAATAACAGCCACCCAATTTTAATCTAAACGGTCTGATTGGTCAAAGCGGTCAAAGTTTTTCTTTTTATTCAAGTATTTTGATCTATTCAATTTCTTGGAAGATTTCATCTTTAATCTAATCTAAAATAATCTAAACGGTAAAAATAATAATTCAACTCTGTATTTTCGTATTTTATTTCGTAAGACATACGGAATGTTTAAAGTGTCCTTATTATACAAGAGATTGTTTACGGAATAGTTATCGATTACTCAAGAAAGCATACTTGTTTTTTTTTTTTTTAAATCAAAATTTATCTTAAAGATAGATTATTTTTTAGATTTTTTTTTACAAAGAGATTATTTTTGAAGATAGATTTATTTTTAAAGATAGACAATTTGTAAAGATATATTTATTTTAAAGATACATTATTTAAAAGATAGATTATATTTTAAAAAGATATTATTTTTTAAAAGCTATTTTTTAATATTAAAATTAATATTTTTTCATATATATATATATATATATATATATATATATATATATATATATATATATATATATATATTTGAAATTAATTTTAATATTTTTAAAGGCGGTGAGAGGCAAGATTGGCGATGGAGACTGGTGATGTAGGCGGTGAGATCTTGCTCTCCTCGACCGCCTGACCCTGATCCCGAGAAGCTCACCGCCTCGTGCGTTGCTGTCCTATCAGCAGTCGACGACAGTCCTCCTTCACTCGAAGCTGGCCTATGCTACTGACGCCCTTGCGTGTAAGTCGACACCACGCGCGGAACTCTGCCGCCGTGCTCAAGGCCCACTCCCCATCTTTTTTTTCTGACCGTCGATCGGGTCCGTTGCTGCCGTCGCCGTCGGTGGGTCGGAGCTGCTTCGATGTGGAGGCCGTATGGCTCCTGGGGGAAGAGAGAGAGTGTGAGTGTGTGTGTTGGGAGAGAGAGAGAGAGAGATGACAATATAAAAAATATATTTTAATTATATCACTTGCTGGGGACAAAAAATCTCGTATACAAACATTGAAAGTCACCGTTCTCACTTGCAGGAGTTAAAAATGATCATATTTAAATACATTTTAGAAAGTCATACATCTCGCACGTGTACTATAAGTCACCAAGCTATAAGTGACAATTTCCTAATTTCGAAAAGTTACCGCGAACTAAACAGCTAGGATATAGATTTTGGAATTACATAAAATTCTATACATATATACATACTTCATAACATGGATGTAACGTCATACAGTATGGATCTTCAATATTGTTCCAATTCGTAAGATAAAAGGGCAAATTATAAGGGCACAGCCTTTTTTACTCGGGGCTATCCAGGATTAGGGCTAGCCAGGCTTTGAGGAACTTTTACTCGGGCTGTCCAAAGTTTTCACTCAGGGGGCTGTCCAAACCCCACAGGCCCCCCCCAAACCCGAAAATCTGTATCATTTGAAATTTTCCCTCTCACTCTTCACAAACCCTATTTTCCCTCCTCCTCTTCTTCTTCTTCTTCTCCACGATTTTCCACTCCTCTCTCTCCATTTCTTTTACGCAATTGTCACGGTTAGGGTTTCGATCCTCATCTCCGTCATTTCCTTCGTCTTCACCATTTTCCAACATCTCTCCCTACGATGGAATGCAAACGTTCCTCTCAATCAAGGTAAGAAACCTAATACGTTGTCAATTCCCCCCCAAAATCCTATTAATTTAGTTCGAACAACCCAAGTCAATTCCTCTCGACTCAACGACGACTGCCCATGTTTCTGGCAGTCCTATGTGCTGTTAGGACTGCCAGAGAGAGGGGCAGTCGACTTGTACAGCAAGTATTACAAAGGACTGTCGCACTTTGTGGCAGTCCTATACGCATAAAGGACTGCCACAAAGTACGGCAGTCCTTTGTAATACTTGCTGTACAAGTTGACTGCCCATCTCTCTGGCAGTCCTAACAGTACATAGGACTGCCAGAAAGAGAGGCAGTCCACGTGTACAGCAAGTATTATACAGGACTGTCGCACTTAGTTGCAGTCCTTTATGCGTAAAGGACTGCCACAAAGTGCGGCAGTCCTGTATTATACTTGATGTACACGTGGACTGCCTCTCTTTCTGGCAGTCCTACTTAATGTTTGGACTGCCAGAGAGAGGGGCAGTCCACTTGTACAGCAAGTATTACAAAGGACTGCCGTACTTTGTGGCAGTCCTTTATGCGTAAAGGACTGCCACAAAATGCGGCAGTCCTTTGTAATACTTGCTGTACAAGTGGACTGCCCCTCTCTCTGGCAGTCCTAACAGCACATAGGACTGCCAGAAAGAGCGGCAGTCTTGAATTGGCAGTCTTGTTTGATGTTTGCTAAGTATTAATCGATTGATATTAAATATTCGTAGTCACGACCCGACTCCGAAGTCGAAGGACGTTGACGTCGAGGGTGGAAGAAAATGACCTACCGCATCGGAGCGGAAGGCACGTGAAGCTGAGCGGGTTCGCGAAAAACCAATAACGATAAGTGAACCGGCGGCACCCTCTCAGACTGCACCACGTCGAACCAAACATGTTGCAAGTAAATCGAAGCAACAGAAGACTCGTCCTGATTCCCCCTCCTCCGATGAGGATTTGCCCATTGTTCCCATTGTTCATAAAGGGGGGGACGATGGTTCGGACCTTCTGACGCGAACGCCGCTTCTGATAGAGCTGATCCGGAAGTGAGGCCAATCGGTTGCTCACTATTGACGTCCCTGCCTAACCACATATCTTACCAAATTTGGAAGGATCTGGCAAGTTCACTACCTTAGATATTTACATTTCTTTTGTAAAATAGTAGTTACATTTTATATTTATAGTTTCTTTATATTGTTTTATTTTTATAAAAGTTCGCGTATCTTGCGGGTCATTAACCACGTTAAGATGTGCAGTACATGGAATTTTGACAAATTGAAAAAAGGTGTGAAGGCCAAAATCATCCCCACTGGGTTGCAACATATTGCAAAATACTCGTACAAGATCTTGGATCACGCACTGATCTCTGCGTTTGTGGAGCGGTGGCATCCCGAAACAAACAGTTTCCATTTCTCTTCCAGGGAGTTGACGATCACCCTCGACGACGTCTACCACATTTTGGGACTTAGAGTTGATGGTGGTCCAATGCTCATGAATTATGATACGGGTGACTTTGAGATGTATGACGAGATGGTGGAATTGGTCTCCAATGCACTCGGTATTGAGGCAGGGAATTTTGTTAGTCTTTCCGAGTTTAAGAAGTTGTACGGAGTTCCTTTGAGTTTTCTTAGGAATGCGCACATTGATGATGATGACGATGAAGACGATGAAAATGACAATGAGGACGACGCCAACGACGATGCAGTGGCCCGGGCATACATGTATTTCATCTTGGGAGCCGTCTGCATTCCGGACAAGTCCGGAACCTCGATTCACGCCAAATATGTTAACAATTTTATGAACTTAGGCACTGTGGATCAAATATCATTTGGAAGCGGTATACTAGCTTATCTCTACCGCGAACTTGGCGCTGCATCTAGAGTCGGATCGAAGACTATAGCTGGTTGTCAAACTCTGCTCCATGTGAGTCAAGTAAATCGTACTTTGTTTATAGTTTAAATAAAGTTAGGACGATTAATATGTGTGTCATCTACATTTCATGTACAGGCATGGATATACGAACATTTTCCGACGCTAAAGAGGGCTACTCTTAACAAAGACTATGATGAGCAGCTACCTAGGATGTGCAAGTGGAATCCAGTTAAGATGGATAGCAGACATCCGCATACTTTAGCTTTCCTGCGTATCGCACTTGAAGATATGAACGAAAAGGAGGTGAGACAATGCTAACTTAAATTTTTATTTACTTAGAATTTCATTATAGTGTAAAATAGTTACTTCTTTGGTCTTGATTACATATACTATGATGTAGATTATTTGGCATCCTTATAAGGATCTTCGAAATAGTTCTCGTCCGTTGCAAGGAGTTTCACTATTTCAAGGTCTGATATACTGTCAAGAAATTGAGGAGCCTCATATGCCAGACAGAGTGCTTCGTCAGTTTGGCTACGTGCAAACTGTACCGGGCACTTTGAATTTGAGGACTTCTTCAAAAGGGAACAAAGCGTCAACCTATGTCCCGCCGGACTACCGTTGGGGCTCTTACTTCTTCACTGAGTGGCAACGTCATGTAGTTGGTGAAACTTTACGACGTCCGGTGGAGCAGATGTGGGATTGTACTGATAAATATAGGAATTATTATGTAGAGGCCGGACATGGTATGATGTTGAATCCAGATACGCGAGGGAATGAAGTGCCGATAGCTGTCCTCTACCAAACAGGGCAGGCCTGCTTGACGCAATACAAAAGATGGCAAGTAGTATTTTTTCGAATTAATGTTTACCAGTATAGTAACCTGGCTAAATTGGACCCATAACTTTTTCCTTCAGGCTTCGAAAGTAAGAAACTTGGGGAGAAGTCTACTGCTGTGCAAGGGAGAGAACTACGTCGACGTGGCTAACCAGATGCAGAACATCGCATCGGACTATCCGTTTCTCGAACAAGAGCGACGGACTAAAATGTGTCATGAGAAGAAATGACTTGTGTGTACTTGTTTGAACAATTTGTGTGCTCCTTTTGTTGAACTGTGTTTCGAATACTTGTTGACGTCTTGGTTGTAATATGTTTTGAAGACTTAATGTCGAACTCCGGTATCATTTTGTGGTATTGTGTTTTCTTTGTAATAGGTTTTGAAGACTTAATGTCGAACTCCGGTATCATTTTGTTGTAATATGCTTTTGATGTAATAGTTTTTGAATACGAAATAGTTCACCTACAGGTGTTTTCTGAACATTGCAAGTTCCTACAAGGACTGCCCAGAACTCTGGCAGTCCATCGTGAGTGAAAGACTGCCAGGGAACTGGGCAGTCCTTGTAGGAACTTGCTGTGAACAAGGACTGCCCAGTTTCCTGGGCAGTCCTTGTTCACAGCAAGTTTCAAATTGGACTGCCCAGTTTTCTGGCAGTCCATCGTGAATGAACGACTGCCAGGGAACTGGGCAGTCTAATTTGGAACTTGCTGTGAACAAGGACTGCCAGAAAATTGGGCAGTCCTAGTTTACAGTAAGTTCCAAATTGGACTGCCCAGTTCCCTGACAGTCTTTCACTCACGATGGACTGTCAGAGTTCTGGGCAGTCCTTGTAGGAACTTGCTGTGAACAAGGACTGCCCAGGAAACTGGGTAGTCCTAGTTCACAGCAAGTTCCAAATTGGACTGCCCAATTCCCTGGCAGTCTTTCACTCACGATGGACTGCCAGAGTTCTGGGCAGTCCTTGTTAATATGATACTCAACTGTGAAATTGATACTCAAATGTCTTAGCAAAATAAACTTCCTTCTTCTTCATTACATTTCTTTTGACAACCACATTCACAGATATAAAAAAGTGTATCTGAGTAGGACCAAAGATATAAACATCGGCGTAGGACCAAATATTTACATTTCTTTTGGCAACATGCAAGTTCTTCGGTATAGACAAAAATGTTTATCCTTGTTTCTAGTTACAAAATGTGACAAGACTATATCGGTATAGACGAAAATATTTATCCTTCTTTTTAGTTACAAAATGTGACAAAACTATCGGTGATGCTCCCCACTATCAGTCAATCAATACATCGTAGTGGTCTTCCGGCATTGGTTTAGGTTGCACGTAGTTTGTTTTCACCTTGTAGGCATTGATCGCATCGGCGTACAGCGTCGTCCAAGCGATCGATTCTTCCGGAGCATGTTTATACCAGACTGGATCGGGGGGGGAATAGGACTGTGTCCGATAAACCGCGGGATGACGAAGTGATTATAATCAAGTCCAATAGCATGTAAGTGCACAAAGTGTAGTCTGCCGGAGTGTAAGCCCCTGATTTTCAAATTCATTTTTTTATTAGTGTTAATTAAATTTTTATGTCATTTATAGCCTTAAATAATTATTAGGAATTTTTAGGAATTTTTCTAGAATTTTAAATAATTTTAAATAAGTTTTATATATTAAAATATCAATTTGCAATTTTTGAAAATGTTTTAATATCATTCTGCAAATTTTTGAATTGTTTTTATATCAGTGTGCAATTTAGTTAATTGTTAATATATCAGTTTGTAATTTATTAATTGTTTTAAACTGTGGAATGCAAATTCTAATTTGCATTTAACTACTTGGGGGCCTTGTTGTA
Source organism: Iris pallida (assembly GCA_029216955.1). Lineage (NCBI taxonomy): Eukaryota > Viridiplantae > Streptophyta > Magnoliopsida > Asparagales > Iridaceae > Iris > Iris pallida. The sequence goes on along the minus strand of JANAVB010029818.1, from coordinate 3,470,512 downwards.
ATTACCTAAAGTCTAGGGGGTTTCCTGTAAATGTCCCTACCTGCCCCCGACGACTCGGCTGGCCGACTGCCACGCCGACGACGACCACCGACCTACTTTTCCCCGCCATTTCCGGCTAGCTCACTGCCCCCCGACCGACCTAACTAGCCTATAAATGACCCCCTCTCTCCCCTCAGCTCGACCATCACCACCACGACCGCCCACAGCCCCTTTTCCTTCCCCGACGAGCAAAACCCTAACCCTAACTCCGACGACCCCCAGCGCCGCCTCCACAGCGACCTTCACTGCCAACCACCGCCGTCGACAGCTTCGCCACAGCACGGCGAGTCGATCGCCACCGCTCCGCCACGACAACGACGCCCCCAGCCGCCGTTCGCCCTCTCGAAACCAACTTCGACGACCGGACACGTAGGTATCAGAACTCATACGTGTCGTGCGTATCTCGTGTTGTGTCCATATTGTTCGCCTGGACACGACGACCCCAGCCTCGTACTCGGACACGCGTAGATCGTGTCGTGCGTGTCGTGCAAAGCACGGACACGAGAAAACCCTGTGTCCCTAACTGTCAGGACACAGGATGGTTTATTTTTTTATTATGTTTAATTATTTCTAACCTAAATAAATCTAAACCTAACCCTAACTCTAACACAAAGCATGGGCCGACCCACTGGCCAGCCCGAACGAATTAAACCCCCCCCCCCCCCCCCCCTCGCGCTGTGCTAGGCTGAGTTCGAGCCCCCCTTTTCAGTTTCCTTTTTCTTTTCTCTTTCTTTTTCTTTTTTCAGTTTTATATATATATTTATATATATATGTATATATATATATATTAGTATATATATATATGTGTGAATACTGTATTTTAACAGTATTTAATATATAGGTATATATTTATTAGTTAGTAATTTTATATATATATATGTTTATATATATATATTTTCCTATGTATATATATATTATATATATATACACTATATTATTAAGTGTATTCTTATATATATATATATATATTTGTATATATAAATATACTTTATAAATTAAGTATTTTTTCTTATATAACTATATACATCCTTTTAGCATAGGTATGTATATATTCTTTTGTATAAATTTGCCTTATTAAAATAATAATATTATTTTGACTATTTTTAAATTGTATTTTTATTGTATTTAAATTACTGCAACCATTTGGTGTCCAAGCCTAGCATGGGTATTTGGGCTCAAATGTGTTTTCACACATTCAAGACCTGTACAAGTCATATTGGACTTGATTCATGGTCTTGGGTCCTATATTTTGAACTTTGGTTCAAATTATATACATGGACAAAATACGCAGATAAATTAATTATTGTGTGCATTGCTGTTTTTGATTTTCTAAAAATACTTAAAGTATTGCTAAAATTATAATAAATTTCTATGATTAACAAGGATCACTTTAGTACTTTACTTTAAGAAAAACTAGACTTTTTGCCTATCTCTAAAATTGTTAGAACACAATGATCTTTTGATTTATTTATTGATTAATTACGACTTGTAGCTTTTTGTGTTTGTAGAAGCATGGAATTTCACAACCAGAAAGACCATGCGCCAGACACTACATGCGCCAGGACTCGCACAGAACACTTCACAGCAAAGTCAATAACCATGAACATTTGAAGAAGGACTTTTTATTTATGTATAAAAGTCTATTACATGTCTAGAAAAGGTTGTACAAAGGAGAATTTCTACAAAGGAAAGATCCTAAGTCTACAGCCAGCGGCCACCATGCGCCTCCAGTTAGGCGCAGCAGTCATCATGCGCTGCCAGTCACCATGCGCTGTCAGTCAGGCGCAGCAGACATCATGCGCCTCCAACCAGGTGCATCCCACCATATCTTCGGCAGCTCAGTCATGTGCATCCAGCTCAGTTGTGTGCATCCCTTCAGCAGCCCAGCTATGTGCATCCCTTCAGCCAAATTCTTCCAGCCAGGCTCACCTGGCCGAGCAGAGCCCAGTTATGTGCCGCTCTTCCAGCCAGGCTCACCTGATAAGTGCTTCGCCAAGCAAAGCATTTAACCCTCTGGCTGGAACCAAGGAAGAGAAGAGCACCGCAAATGCTGTGGCCAGGGGAGGCTTCGAAAGAGCCTCCAAAGCCGAAGGAAGACCGTGATCGAAACCGCGGCTAAAGGAGCAGCTTTCAACACGATCAAAGTGGGAAAACCCTACTTTGAAGGAAGAGAGAGCCTAGCACCGCCATTCCGATCTACGGCTCTTCCGGAATAACGGGGACAAGGCCCGAGCATCCCTATCTTTGGATGCAACAGGCACCTTCCGCCTGCCTCGGAAGCCCTCGACTCCGTCTTTTGGATGTAACAGTCACCTTCAAGAGCATCGAAGACAACACAGCGTCTCATCTTCACCTTCGGGAGCACTTCGTCAATAGAATGCACCCGCATGTTCAAGTTCATGTTGAAAGTACGTGAGGGAATGAGAAGCAAATCTTCTCTCCATGCCACTATTTATAGGCCGGGCAGATCAAACCCACGCGCCAAGTGGATGACCCTCCGAATTCCGTGCAATAAATTTACATTAAATGGATGAACCGGATGCCTCGAATTCAGCCAAACGGCTATTTATAGCACTCGAAGAGCGAGACAGCCGCATCATTAAAAGACATGTCCGATGCACCAGCCAGACAGCGCATCACACGGACGCGCCCTTCGGCATCAGGCGCATCATACAGACGCGCCCTACAGTACTCGGCGCATTACAGAGGGTGCGCCCTCACACATCTCCATACCGAGTGGAACGCCAACCGACGCGCCCACTCAGCTGTCCATCGAACGTCACCAACATTAAATGCTGAACTGACAGAGTTGGCAGCACGCCTCCCAAAGTCTGAACAGTTGACAGCTTTATTCAAAAAATGAAGCGTCGGCAACGTCAGCATCATCATGACTTTATTTCGACGGCTACTGCCACGTGGCCACTCCACCATCAGCATGCGCCTCTACGGCCATGCGTCCAAATCAGTATGCGTCTCAAAAGCCATGCGCCTCAGACTGCTCTCTGATCCCGAAAGACAGAAGGAAAGTCGCCTGCATGCGCCTCAAAAGCCATGCGCCCCAAATGGTTTGTAACTCCTAAAGGTTATGAGCCGCAACCTCCTCCTGCGCCCAATCCAAGGCGCAGCTCACCAGATCACTTCTCTCCACCAAATCCGAGATCTTCGAACCATGAGTCGACGACACGTGTCTTTTGACTCAACTCATCCAAGATTTCAGCAACGGAAAGATCTTCTCTCTGTTACGTGCCGGCTCACAACAGCAGTATGAAGAGTTCTCTCCCTCGATCAGGGCGCAGCATCCGTGCGCCTCCATCAGCAACCTCCACGTGGCATCCCCACACCGGCGCATCCTGCATGCGCGCATGAGCAGCCAGCCTGCAAAACTATAAATAGAAGGATCATCTCCTTCACACACAGACGGAGACTCAGAACAGAGACTCACAACACAGAGAGAATCGACAACAGAGAATCACCGAGAGGCAGTTCTAGACACTCAACGTCTTCCTCCTCTCAGCAAGCTCCAGCACCCAGAGCAATCAACACCTTCAGAGAACCGATAACCGTCGTCAGCCGGTCAACGGAGTCAACGCATTACCACTCGCTCCATTGGCACTAAGGACCCAGCTTAAACAAAAGTGTACTCCTAGGACTACATCTAAGTCCTATATTGTATCACTGTTCTGTTTGTATTAAGATTTCATCAAAACAATTTTAATGGCAAACAAGCTGGCGACTCTGCTGGGGACTTCTTTCTCCTCTACCGAGAAGGTCGTGTCACAGGCCGACGACGTGAAGGTGGGCTCCTCCCACAAGACGCTGGTAGTGCGCCTCAATCAACAAGCGTACGAGGAGTTAATTTCTGAAGGAAGTGCGAGTCCTTCGAAGCGGCTGTCGAAGCCGAAGAAGACCCGCGCAGTCTGGGTGCACAAAGTCGACGCCTCGGGCACCACCGTTGAAGGGGATGCGTCCGTCCATCCATCCCTTCCTGCTGACGTCCTCAGCAGTCAAGGTGCGCCCGCTGATGCAGCGCATCTCTCGGGGAAGCGTGCGGCTGACCACGTTCCCCAGCCATCTTCCTCTCAGGCGAGGAAGATACGTCGACGGAGCAGGGGCGCAGCCAATGCCCCGCGCATCACTTCTGATGCGCCACAAAGAGCCTCTATCTTTGACAGACTCACTCGCTGTAGTGGCGAGGAGAATTTGGATGCTGAGTACTATGCGCTCCAGCGGGCTGGTACGAAGAAATCTAAGGTGGCACGGGCCATGCGCCACAAACGTGCTACGCCAGCAGCCGGCCAGAGGCACGCGCTTACAATCATGCGCGCTGCCGATGGCAAGCTGTACAAGGTTGACTCAAGTGCTTCTGCACCGACAACGAGTCGACCTTCAAAGTCCTCATCTCGCTTGGGCGCATTCACTGCGTGCACAACCCAGCCGAGAGAGGCAAGCTCAGTGGTCTTGAACTCCCGCGCCTCCTCTGGTTGTACGTTTGAGGTCCGTTCAAGTCACTTCAAATGCTGTGGTTCCTCCACTACTGATCGTGATGCCGGCTTGGTATTAGATCAGGGGGCGCAGCACTCACCCGACCACCCCGACGCTTGGCCCTGCCATGCGCCTGAGAGGGGTGTGAGGGTAGCACTCTCCTCCAACGACCTGCGCAACGTGATCACTCACAAGCGCCGGTCAGGAGAGTTGACCAACAAGCACGATGCGCCTCTCACGGGGCACACTTGTGCAGTGGTCACCATCAACTGCTGTCGCAAGACGGCAGTACCGCCAAAGCAGTCGGTCTTCCAACGGCTACAATCATCGACACCCCTCCGACATCGCCTTGGGACGAAGGTGTCAGCAGAAGAAGAGCTAAAGGTTGCTTCATGCAACGTGATCTCCAACTCCTCATCTGTCCGGAAGACGAATGCCAATTCCTCGTCTTCATCCAAAAGCCAGCCGAGGAAAACCAAGGCAGCTGTCTCGACCTCTGGAGTGTTCGAAGGCACTCGGTCGAGGAAGAAGTTCTTGGAGGAAGCTGGGGGTAGCCAGACCCTTGTCGAGCCTCCTTCCGAAGACGAAGATGTCCAAAGCACAGCTGCGACGGATCTTCATCAAGGCGAAGATGGCCTCCCTGAAGCCCCTCAAAATGACGATGTCCTCCAGGACACCGCCGGGGGTAGTGCTGGAAACGAAGAGGCCCTTCAAGACAGAGCTGAGGGCAGTCAGGTCCTTGCAGATGCGCCTGTCGAAGACGAACTCCAGAATGTGGCTGGGGGTGGCCAAACACCAGAAGAAGTGACTCCCCCACATGAGAGCGAGGCTGAGAGCGAAGCCTCAACTGATCCATCCACTTCCGGCCGTGTCATGACAGTATACATGACCGGGGGTGATCTTGAAACTGATGCGCCGCCACAGGACATTGTCCAGCGCATAGACTCGCTAGAGGGAGGACTCAAAACCCTCTCTGCCTCAATGCAAGCACTGACTCAAGCAGTGTTTGAGATGCGGTCGGCCTTGATCAGGACACCTTCAAATGGTCCCGACCCAGGAGCCAATGGAGAGTCGAGTGTGCCCCTCCAACGAACACCCTCAGACACAGAAGCACCCCGGACGTCGGAGCCCTCAAACGCTCCACTCCAGGTGGTACCTCCTTCCCCGACTCCTAGCTCCACGGAGGACGTGGTCGAAATGATCAAAGATCTGCGGGAGCGCTTCGAGTCCAAGAACAGGCAGGAGGAGCGCCAGAAGATGGGCATTCCCCAGCCTTATCCCCTTGAGTGGAACAAGGTGGTTTATCCCCTAAAGTATAAACCACAAACACTCACGCCGTATGACGGGAAGGACTCTCCACGATGGTACCTGACGTACTTCCAGTCGCAGACAGGGCATCTTTCGAAGGAGGACGCGCTCCTCACCAGCATCTTTGTTGGGGCCCTGAAAGGGGTGGCGTATGACTGGTACTGCAACCTCCCCGATAATTCTATATCGTCCTTCGACGACCTGACACGCCTCTTCCTCGACCGCTTCTACGACGGTGGAAAGGACATGACGATGGCGTCTCTCATTGAGATACACCAGAAGGACAAGGAAACGGTTCGGGCATTCATCGAACGCTTCCGCCAGGCCTGCTTCAGGCTACCTCCAGGCATGCCAGAGCATGCGCTTCTCTCCGATTGCAGTATGAACATGCTGCCTGCAGTAAAGCTCTGGCTTAACTCTACTCCCCCTCCCGACTGGAGCTCCCTAATCTTCGAAGCTGAAGCTGCAGAGAAGAAGGCGGCCAATGCACGTCTTCTGGGTGTTAGCTTCCCCGCCTTTGACGATAAGGGGAAAAAGTCCGCAATCAACAACTCCAGACGAGAAACAAAGGGGAAACAGGCATTGACTGTTAATGCCTCGAAAGGTGCATCTGCGCCTACTCAAAAGCCTCCACTGGCACCGAGACCCAAGGAGGTTTATTCATTCAATGATGACGACACCCTGCAACTCTTTGAGATACTGAAGCAGGGTGACAAGATCAAGCTTCCGGACCCGAAGCGGCCCGATGAAGTCGGGAAAGTGGACAACCCGAGGTACTGTCACTACCATCGGTTTGTCGGACACCCGACTAAGGACTGCTACGTCCTCAAAAATTACATCCAGCGCATGATCAATGCGGATGTAATCTCCGTCGACTACGAAGAGAAGACGGTGTCAGCTAATGTGGTGTCACTTCAGTTCGGCACCTTGCCGCCGACTACCACACAAGATGGCGTCGTCCCCATCCCTAAGGCGACAATGGAGGTGGTGAACTTGCCACCCACCCGTGACAATGTGAGTGGACTTGTCCCACTCACCACATCTCGAGGAGAGGTCCTCTGGGTTCACCCCGACCTCGTCTCCGAGGTAACTCAACCGGAGGTACGCCCTACCTCCAAAGCAAAAGGCAGGAAGATCAATTCTTGCCGCACGGTCTCTTCTTCAACGGAAGAGGCGCTTCCTGTGCAGACGCGTGCACAACAGAACTCCCAGCCCGGTGAAGCTGCCGCCGAAGTGGTGCCTCCTGGCACCATCCCTGAGGAGGGTCCATCCAAACCCTCAGCAGCCAATAAACAAAAGCAAGTGGAGGCCCGTTTCGACAGACCTCTGCGGAAAGAAAATGCTTCGGGACTAGCCAAGCCCCACAATTTTGACATTCTGGCACAACTGGCCAGTACTCCTGCACGCTTGTCTTTGTTCGAGCTCCTGCGTCTCTCCAAGGACTCCCGAGAAGCTCTCTGCGAAGCTCTGAAGGATGCCGAATCCTTTCTCAGTCAAATCAAGCAGCCTGAAGACCTTCCAACTACTTGTGCACACTGTCATTGTGCGGATGAAGTTATCCCAAACATAACTTTCACCCAACAAGACATGCTGCTCAAGCATCACCGACATAACCGACCGTTGTATTACACAAGGTACATCGGTTCGGTAAAGGTGAGCAGGATTCAGATCGATCCGGGGTCTTCCCTAAGCATCATTCCAAAGGCGCTGCTATCAAAGCTGGGGATCCCAACGTACCGGCTGGCGCCCTCCAATACGACCATCAGTGGCTTCAACGCTAGCAAGAGCGAGCCACTGGGCAAGATCCGGCTGAAGTGTCACATCGGCAGCCTCAAAACTGAGGTGACTTGTTATGTGGTGGATGCCGAGGTCAACTACAACATCTTACTCGGACGACCATGGTTACATGAGTACATGGTGGTGCCCTCCACGCTCCACCAATGCATGAAATATGTATCCACCAACGGCGTCATCCGGACGGAATTTGCAGATATCGATCCCTTCAAAGGGATTGAGGCCTACTTCACCGATTCCGACTTGTACAAGCCACTTGACGAGGAGGAAGCCAACGACGCCGATGATGAAGCAGAGACGGCAACAGAGCCGGACTTGGAGCCCGAAATGACTTCCGACGCCCCCTTGAAAATCCGATTGAAGGGCAAGCCTCCCCAGAAGGCGCCTCCAATGAGCATCAAGCTATCAGGGAAAGCACCGACTCACAAAGCTCCCCTGAAGATACGCCTCAAGGGAAAGCCACCTCAAACAGCGGCTCCCCTGGTGGTAAAATTACAAGGGAAGGCGCCACTCATCGGAGGCGCAACCGAGGCACCTCTCAAGGTGCGTCTTAAAGGCAAGCCGCCGCAGTCATCCAAGATGCCGGAGAGGGCTCACATAACCCTCTCAGACCCCAAAGTCAGAGTGGTGGAGGACTCTCCTGATCCGGCCCCAGTGCTTACAGATGAGGAGCTTGGCGAATATATCTCTGCTGATGTAGACGCACCCTCCTTCGACAATGTAATCCCACGGGATAAAATCTCGTACTTTATCAATAATAGAGTGTCTTTCAATTATTCTTGTCTTCCATACTGGAATGCCATGTATATATTAGACAACGCTCTACGGTCATTGCAAACACAAGTAACGACCGTCTACCATAATCAAATAGTCCCGTCTCAAGGAGTCTTCATAGTCCCTCTACGGAGCCGAGACCAAGGCACCATCATCTCGGGCAAAATCGAGCGTCGTCGGGACCTCCCGTCAATCGAGCCCGAACCTGATACCGGCAGAGTACAAGTCTATCGGTACACAGATGCGGCTAAGCACATCATCCAAAAGATGGGCTACGACCTGAAAAGCAACAAAGGCTTAAACTACGGCAAGGGTCGGCATCTCCCTGTCCGGCTTTCGATGCCCAATGGAAAGCCACAGGATTACTATAATCGGACTCGACGGGGGTTAGGCTATGTCACGCCGCCATCAACTCCAGAGAGTTCAGACGCAGAAGACATAGAACATTCCCACTCGTCTGAAGCATCGACGTGGGATTCCGATACCAGTATCGGATCAGTCTTCAGGAAAGTGTTGTCAGCTAACATGACATCGGTGCAACCTCAGAAAGATGAAGGCGAAGACCAACCGCCGGAACCCTTCGAAAAGGAACCCTGGGCTCAACGCCTAGGAGAACAATGGGAGTCTCATTTTGAGTTACGAGAACCTCCCACCGAAGACGAAGTCGAGCAGATCGACCTCGGGGATGGGTCTTCTTCTAAACCCATCTTCATCAGCAAAAGCTTGGAAGGAGAAGACCGAGAATCTTTAGTCCAACTGGCTAAAGAATATATTGACGTCTTCGCCTGGAGCTACGAAGACATGCCGGGTCTCGATCCACAGATCGCGATGCATAGGTTGATCATCTTACCAGATGCCAAACCTATCAAACAACAACAGCGACGCTTCCGCCCGGACATCATGAATGCCATCGATCAGGAGGTGGACAAGCTCTTGACCAGTGGCTTCATCCGTGAGGAACAACACCCGGACTGGGTAGCCAACGTCGTCCCTGTCACCAAGAAGAACGGGAAGATACGAGTCTGTATCGACTTCAGGGATCTCAACTCTGCTTGTCCGAAGGATGAATTCCCGCTCCCAATCACCGATGTAATGATCGACAACACATGTGGCTTTGAACGCATGTCCTTCATGGACGGGTATTCAGGCTACAATCAAATCAAGATGTTCTCCGATGACGCAAAACACACGTCATTCAGGACTCCGAAAGGTGTTTTCTGCTACACAGTAATGCCCTTCGGCTTGAAGAATGCCGGTGCAACATACCAACGAGCGATGAGTACCATCTTCCGTCAACATCTTCGCAAGACAGTTGAGTGCTATGTTGACGACATCGCAGTCAAGAGCCGCCTCAAAAGAGATCACCTACAGGACCTGAGGACGGTCTTTGATCTTATGCGGGCACATCAACTCAAAATGAATCCCGCTAAATCCTTCCTAGGGGTTTCTAGCGGCAAATTCTTGGGCTTTGTCATCACGGCAAAAGGCATTCATGTCGATCCCGAGAAGACTAAAGCCATCCTCAACATGGACCCTCCAAAGAACCTTCGAGAACTTCGGGGCTTACAGGGACGTCTGGCATACATCCGGAGGTTTATAGCAAACCTCTCCGGTAAATGTCAACCCTTTACTCAGCTCATGAAGAAGGGAGTCTCTTACGTCTGGACAGAGGAGTGCCAAAAGGCTTTCGACGACATCAAGGCTTACTTGACAAGCCCGCCAGTCCTAGTGGCACCTGTCGCCGGCAAACCATTCCTCCTCTACGTCCGTGCCATGGATCATTCCCTCGGCGCTTTACTGGCTCAAAACAGCGATGCAGGCTACGAGCAAGCAATCTACTACCTCAGTCGAACACTCATCGGGGCCGAACACCGGTACAACCCCGTTGAAAAGGAGTGCTTGGCTTTGGTGTTTGCCATTCAGAAGACTCGTCATTACTTCTCGGGCCAGACAATTCACGTCATCTCCCGAGTCAATCCACTCAGAGTTCTCATGACGAAGCCAGGGTCATTAAACTCCCGGCTGGCTACATGGGCGATCCTACTAACGCCATACAACATGGTGTTTGTCCCGCAGAAGGCGGTCAAGGGTCAGGCTCTGGCTGACTTTTTAGCTGCACACCCCATCCCAGAATCTTCAAAACTCTATGAAGACATCCTGGATGAAGTCCAAGAATCAAACGTCACTGAAGGAAGCCCCGTTTGGCAGATGTTCTTCGATGGCGCTTCAAGAACGGGCCCCAACGGCCAAATCATCGCAGGAGTGGGGGTAGTCTTGGTCTCCCCCGATCAGCTGGTCATCCAGCGCGCATACTCTCTTTCGAAGCCGTGCTCCAACAATGTTGCTGAGTACAACGCACTCGTCATGGGACTCCAGCTAGCACAACAGCTGGGGGTGGATCATCTGGAAGCCTACGACGACTCGAAACTCGTCGTAAACCAGATTCGGGGGCAATACGAGGTTCGCCATGAAGATTTGATCCCTTACCATGAAGTTGCATTGAACATCATTTCAACCTTCACTGGGTTCTTCATCGAACATGTACCCCGTCTACAAAACTTGGAGGCTGACGCTCTGGCTGGCCTCGCAGCCTCATTGGCCGTGCCCCTTGGGACTCAACACTATGTCACGGTAACTGACCGAGACTTGATTTGTCCCAGAAACAACCTATGTTTGCAAATGGCTCACGCCGTGCCGACAAACACCGATGTTAATATCCGAGACTGGAGATTCTCGTTCATCGACTTCGCCATCTACGGAATCCTTCCGGAAGATCCGAAGGAAGCCATCTCAGTCAGGAGACGCTCTCTTCGATTCTACTACGATACAGCCACTAAAACGCTGTACCGACGCTCCTTCGATGGGCTCCTCCTTCGATGCCTGTCTAACGAAGAAGCAGCCGAGGCTCTTCAAGAAGCTCACGACGGAACTTGTGGAGCTCATCAACCCGGTCCTAAGTTGCAAGATCGACTGCGACGTATGGGCTATTACTGGCCAACCATGGCCGCCGACGCAGTGGAATATGCTAAGAAGTGCCATGCATGCCAACTTCATGCAGACTTCATACATACACCGTCTGAACCTCTACATCCTACAGTCGCCTCCTGGCCATTCGAAGCCTGGGGCATGGACATTGTAGGACCAATCACCCCTCCTTCATCAAGAGGACATCGTTTTATCCTGGCCATCACCGATTACTTCTCCAAATGGGCGGAAGCAGTCCCACTAGCGGAAGTAAAAAGCTCCAGGGTGGTCAGCTTTATCAAACACCATGTCATTTACCGTTTCGGAGTACCCAGGCAAATCATTCATGACAATGGTCCCCAATTCATCAGCCACATTTTTAGCAGGTTCTGTGACAAGAATCGCATTCAAAACGTGGCCTCAACCGCCTACAATCCGGCAGCAAACGGATTAGCTGAGGCATTCAACAAGACTATCGTTAGGCTGCTCAAAAAGGTCGTGTCATCCAACAAACGCGACTGGGACGAAAAGCTTGGCGAATGCCTTTGGGCCTACCGCACAACGGTACGGACCCCAACAGGCAACACTCCATTCTCCCTGGTCTACGGGAGCGAAGCAGTACTGCCTCTCGAGATACAGATACCTTCGCTCCGCGTGGCAATCACAAACGATCTCACAGAAGAAGACAATCAACGTCGTCGTCTGCGGGAACTGGAGGCACTTGACGAAAAGCGTCTCCTAGCTCAACAACGCATCGAACTTTACCAAGCCCGTATATCACAGGCTTTCAACAAGAAGGTCAAGCAAAGAACTTTTCAAGTTGGCGACCTGGTTTTAGCAGTCAGAAGGCCAATGGTGTTAACTCACAAGACACCAGGGAAGTTCGAGCCCAAATGGGAAGGACCCTTCATCATTGAGACGGTATACTCAAACGGTGCTTACCGCCTCGCCAAACCCAATGGAGACTTGTTCATGATGTCCATCAACGACAAGTTCCTAAAGAAGTACTATTCTTAACATCCTCCAAGACATGTATTTCCCCAAACAACCTCTTTTCACAAAAATCAAACGCTTCCGGAACCCAGCTATTCCGTGGCATCCTTCCGTAGAAAGATAACCACGTCCACATTACCTCTGAGTTGTCTCTCTACATCCTACAAAGCGGAACCTTACATTTCGTGAGCTTACGCTATCCTTCATGTTTACCACGTCCACATTACCTCTGAGTAAACATCCCGTACAAACAACTCCTGTGTTGTCGTACATTGATCGCATAACTTTCATGTCCACATTACCTCTGAGTTGTTCAGCGTATCCCCCCAGGATCATTCCTACCATGTCCATAAATACCTCTGAGTAGGAAGATTCTATCATTTGAACCTAATGATTGCCATGTCCACATTACCTCTGAGCAAACATGTTGGTTCCTTCAAACTTATTATCTGTACCTAAAAACCAAGGTGCGCAAAAGATAATAGGTCCACATAAATCATCAAGTTCATGAGATCAAAAATGAACACATCACAAAAAAAAGAGATAGTGTATTTCTTTATTTTTCAAAGAAGGGAGTACAGAAATATGCTATTTCCCCAGCAAGAGTTACAAAAACACATAAAAAGAAGAGAAGCTACAGTCCCCGATCCTCTCCAGGGTGGGATGAGAGCTCTCTGACTCGACGTCTCAGGTCGGTAGTGCGAGTTTCCACAGTCGCCTGGAGTCGCAGCTCGGCTTCTTGACGCATTAATCCGACAGCCTCAGCGAAAGTTTTACTCTCATACTTCTCATCAAGCTGTCGTCGCTGCTGAGCCAAAGTAAGGGTCCGCTAAGTAAGAGTCGCTTCCTCCTGCTTGAATGCCACGTGTTCAGCCAGGACACGATCAGCTTCTAGTTGAAGTTGGGCCCGCTGGTCTTCAAGACGGCGCATCTGAGCATCAACCTCTGCGATGTTAGCATCCACCGCAGCCCGCTTCTCCGTCGTCTTCTCCATAGATTGAGACAACTGCTCCGCCGCAACCTCAGTCCCAGCCACTTCACGCTCCCAACTGCTCACATCGGCTCGATAGGAAGCCTCGATTTCAGCCATCAACTTCTCTATCTCCGCATCTATCAAGACAGAGAGGTCATTTCGTTGGATGCGCTGCAGTTCTGCGAGCCGCTCGTCCAGCTCAATCACCGAAACCTCCAGAATTTCGGCCATATGGTCATGGCCTTGGTGAACGCAGATCAGCTCGATACAAGGCATTGCCAAAGCTTTTGCTGTCGTAAAGCTCCCCTTGGCATCCATCACTGCAGATACTCCTTTCTCCAGCATTTTGTACACTCCCTCGACGAGGAACTTCACATACTCGTCGGCATCCGCCAGCACCTGCGGCGTCATAGCAGGAGTTGGGGGAGCTACTACAGTTTGCGGACCGGAGGAAGATCCGCCAACCTCGACCTGAGAGGTTTGAACCTCGGCAGCAATAGGCTCTTCATCAACAGGGGCCAGACTGCTAGCCCGAGGAGCCGAAGGAACATAAGGAGCCGGCACATGCGTCGTGATAGTACCCCAAGTGGAAGGAGCAACAGAGGGTTCCACACCCTTACCCTTCTCAAGCCCGGAGAAATCACCGACGTCAACGGCCACCTCTTCTACCCCCGACGTTCTATCAGCATCAGCTACCTCCCCCGGCAAAACGGGGAGATCAACATTTATCTCCTGGCCAGCCCCAGGAGACAAGATCGGCAGAAGGGTCTCATTCTTCTCAAGTCCCTCTACAGGGACAGAATCTGTCGCTACCGCCTGATCAGTAGCCATCTCTATGTCCATGGTTGAAGCCAAGGAAGGATTTGGCAATGATTCAGCCGACCTTCCTTCATCATGACCAGGAGGGGAATCAACCCTCTCCTCTATCCTCACTGCTTCTGCTGCCCCCGCAACGGACCCTTGCAACGCTGGAGGGACGTCACCAGAAGGCGATGAACTCCAATCCACTTCATCATCAGGATGCCTCGAGTCTGTAGGACCCTCAGCGTCCAAGGCCACCACGGCAGATGGTACTATCCCAGAAGTTGTTGCGACTTTAAAGTCAGGAGATACTAAAACCTCCGCGGGAACATCTTCGGGACCCTCCTCCACAGGAGACATCATCATTGGTGGAATGCGCTCCTCAGAAGAGCCTGCCACCTCCTTCGGCTTACTGGTGCCCGGTTTCGAAGCACGAGACTTCTTCTTCAATCCCTACAAGAAGAAGAACATAAGTCGCCACAATGACATAAAAATTTGGAATTATGAAGCACTCCTTACCTCAGCGGGAGCCGATCCCGTTGGCGTTACAAGTGGCGCTTCCGTAATCTTCGGGGTCGACGTCCTTCTCGACCTTTTCGGTACAGAAGAACCAGCTTCTGGGTCAGCCCGCCTTTTCCCGACAGACGGGTCTCTCACTGGTGCCACAGCAGCAGCCCGATACCCCGCCAATTCTGGCGGACGATATGACCGAGCTGCCACCAACATATTCGTTGTTGCCTCCAACTGGGTTCCAATAATGAAATTAGTCTTCCTGTCATAACCAGAAGACATAGTATTCATAGTGCAATACAGCTTGGCGGCCGGATATAAGATCGGCGGCCGAGGATTGCGAACTGGTGTGGTAAACTTAACGCTAGTGCATCCAGCGTTATAATACTGCCAGCCCCGGGCTCCATCCAGCAAACTCCCGATGAAGCCTAGACTGCTACTGGGATTCCGCAGCATTAGCTGAGTGTAGCCAAATTGACGAGCAAATCGGCTTGGCAAGTACGGTTCCAGATAACATCTGTTCTGATTACGGTAGACCAGGTGCGAAGGCCGGATACTCTGCAACCAACGAAAACTCCATTTCGACAAAGTAACCGCATCCTCGCCAGAATCAACCAAATCCTGGTCGGCCTCGAAATTCTTGAAGATCGGGCCAACCTTCACGATTTCCCACCCCTGAAGGAAGGACAAAATCCTCCTACAAACGGGGACGCCAGTGTAAGACCACTTCCTCTTGTAGAAGCGGCGAATGAAGGCATCTCCTTCAACATGGTCCTCCTCAGGGCCAGGACTCATCACATTCGGATGATGTAAGATCAGCCACCCCATAAGATAATGGAAAGGCAGCTCGGCCCGGGGAAAGTTGTCATTATTATCTTTCTCGTGGATCACATCATCAGCAAAAGACCTCAAACCGCGCAACAGGTTGCACACCATCGCGGGAAGGAGAGCTAAAGGTCGTCCAAAGGCCAACTTCAACCTTCAGAATCAGCAGACTTCAGTTTACCGCTCTCCATCATACTCTGGAGGAAAAGCGGCAACTGGACCTGGATTTGTAGCATCCTCTCACGAGGTTGGTCCCGAAGGATAGCATCCTTTGCAGGGTTGATCACCGCCTCATCAAAATCAACTCCCATCTGACAAAGAGAAGCGTCCAGGAGGACCTCATTCAACAAAGGGATCGTCATCGACACTGGCACGACAAAAGTGGAAGTCAGGCAAAAAGACAAAATATGTCAAGCAGACTGGCGCATTGCCAGGGTATGAACCCATGCGCATCTGCTTCGGCGCATCATCAGGGCATAGGCCCATGCGCGTCAGCATGTCTCGGCACATCATCAGGGCGTAAGCCCATGCGCGTTGGCATTGGAGCTTCGGCGCATTACCAGAGCGTGAGCCCATACGCGTCAGCAAAGGCTTCGGCGCATCTTCAGGGAATAAAACCCATGCGCGTCAGCCATTAAAACCTCGGTGCATGATAAAGGTATAAACCTATGCACGTCGGCAGGATAGAACCTCGGCGTATCATCAAAAGACCGAAGTCTATACGCGTCGGCAATTAGGGCACAGGGCCCAAAGCAGAGACGAAACCCACCTGTCACCTCAGGACGAACGTCGGCAAGAGGCGCAAGAGTGATAGGTACATCCTCATCGACAGTCTCCTTCGCTTTCACCTTCCCCTTGCCGGCAGCACCGCGAGGAGTCTTGGGAGCCATTCTCTCGAGGAAGGAGAAGTTAGGGTTTTGAAGAAGAAACTCTAAAGAAGCAGAGGCACAGAGAAGAAACCCTTTCTCTCTCCAACTCTTATCTATTTATAGGGCTTGGTCGCACGCGTGAACAGATGACGTGTGATCTCAGCCGTCGCCTCGGGTTCTGTGCAGGGATAGCAGCAAATAAAACCAAAAGATCATCATTAATCTTTTCGGTTACCGAGGCACCATCATCATTAACTGAGAAGAGCATACGCCCGAACAGGCATGCGCCCAGAAATTATGCTCCCTGAACTCCATGCTTCTTTTTCAAAGTATTCCAAAACTTATTCAAAAGTTTTGAAAACTTTGAAGGGGGTCTTGTAGAAGCATAGAATTTCACAACCAGAAAGACCATGCGCCAGACACTACATGCGCCAGGACTCGCACAGAACACTTCACAGCAAAGTCAATAACCATGGACATTTGAAGAAGGACTTTTTATTTATGTATAAAAGTCTATTACATGTCTAGAAAAGGTTGTACAAAGGAGAATTTCTACAAAGGAAAGATCCTAAGTCTACAGCCAGCGGCCACCATGCGCCTCCAGTTAGGCGCAGCAGTCAACATGCGCTGCCAGTCACCATGCGCTGTCAGTCAGGCGCAGCAGACATCATGCGCCTCCAACCAGGCGTATCCCACCATATCTTCGGCAGCTCAGTCATGTGCATCCAGCTCAGTTGTGTGCATCCCTTCAGCAGCCCAGCTATGTGCATCCCTTCAGCCAAATTCTTCCAGCCAGGCTCACCTGGCCGAGCAGAGCCCAGTTATGTGCCGCTCTTCCAGCTAGGCTCACCTGATAAGTGCTTCGCCAAGCAAAGCATTTAACCCTCTGGCTGGAACCAAGGAAGAGAAGAGCACCGCAAATGCTGTGGCCAGGGGAGGCTTCGAAAGAGCCTCCAAAGCCGAAGGAAGACCGTGATCGAAACCGAGGCTAAAGGAGCAGCTTTCAACACGATCAAAGTGGGGAAACCCCACTTTGAAGGAAGAGAGAGCCTAGCACCGCCATTCCGATCTACGGCTCTTCCGGAATAACGGGGACAAGGCCCGAGCATCCCTATCTTTGGATGCAACAGGCACCTTCCGCCTGCCTCGGAAGCCCTCGACTCCGTCTTTTGGATGTAACAGTCACCTTCAAGAGCATCGAAGACAACACAGCGTCTCATTTTCACCCTCGGGAGCACTTCGTCAATAGAATGCACCCGCATGTTCAAGTTCATGTTGGAAGTACGTGAGGGAATGAGAAGCAAATCTTCTCTCCATGCCACTATTTATAGGCCGGGCAGATCAAACCCACGCGCCAAGTGGATGACCCTCCGAATTCCGTGCAATGAATTTACATTAAATGGATGAACCGGACGCCTCGAATTCAGCCAAACGGCTATTTATAGCACTCGAAGAGCGAGACAGCCGCATCATTAAAAGACATGTCCGATGCACCAGCCAGACAGCGCATCACACGGACGCGCCCTTCGGCATCAGGCGCATCACACAGACGCGCCCTACAGTACTCGGCGCATTACAGAGGGTGCGCCCTCACACATCTCCATACCGAGTGGAACGCCAACCGACGCGCCCACTCAGCTGTCCATCGAACGTCACCAACATTAAATGCTAAACTGACAGAGTTGGCAGCACGCCGCCCAAAGTCTGAACAGTTGACAGCTTTATTCAGAAAACGAAGCGTCGGCAACGTCAGCATCATCATGACTTTATTTCGACGGCTACTGCCACGTGGCCACTCCACCATCAGCATGCGCCTCTACGGCCATGCGTCCAAATCAGTATGCGCCTCAAAAGCCATGCGCCTCAGACTGCTCTCTGATCCCGAAAGACAGAAGGAAAGTCGCCTGCATGCGCCTCAAAAGCCATGCGCCCCAAATGGTTTGTAACTCCTAAAGGTTATGAGCCACAACCTCCTCCTGCGCCCAATCCAAGGCGCAGCTCACCAGATCACTTCTCTCCACCAAATCTGAGATCTTCGAACTATGAGTCGACAACACGTGTCTTTTGACTCAACTCATCCAAGATTTCAGCAACGAAAAGATCTTTTCTCTGCTATGTGCCGGCTCACAACAGCAGTATGAAGAGTTCTCTTCCTCGATCAGGGTGCAGCATCCTTGCGCCTTCATCAGCAACCTCCACTTGGCATCCCCACACCGGCGCATCCTACATGCGCGCATGAGCAGCCAGCCTGCAAAACTATAAATAGAAGGATCATCTCCTTCACACACAGACGGAGACTCAGAACAGAGACTCACAACACAGAGAGAATCGACAACAGAGAATCACCGAGAGGCAGTTCTAGACACTCAATGTCTTCCTCCTCTCAGCAAGCTCCAGCACCCAGAGCAATCAACACCTTCAGAGAACCGATAACCGTCGTCAGCCGGTCAACGGAGTCAACGCATTACCACTCGCTCCATTGGCACTAAGGACCCAGCTTAAACAAAAGTGTACTCCTAGGACTACATCTAAGTCCTATATTGTATCACTGTTCTGTTTGTATTAAGATTTCATCAAAACAATTTTAATGGCAAACAGTGTTATTTGGAGTTTTAGTCGTATTGAACCCCATCCCTCACTAGTGTAAACATGTCACGACCCGCTCCCGAATAATCGGATACGAGTCGGACACGCCCAGCCTTCGTCGTTGGACACGACGAAGTAAGCTGTACAATACTAAGGAAAACTCAAAGTCACAATGTAATGTAAACCAAAACACAGCTTTTATAAACGTCCCAGAAATCACCAATATCCATCAAGTGTTTTAAAATACAAACTCAGCCGGAGACAAATCCGGTCCAAATGAAATAATATACAATAATGAATATCTACAATACAATCTCCAGAAAAATAAACTAAAAAGCTGCAATATCCAAGCAATCACCAGCTCCATGTAATCTCCCACTCACCTGCAACGATCCTATCAGGAAAAGAGCAAAGTACAACCCCGACAAGAAACTCTAAACAATGTAAACTGAAATGCATGAAAAAGAATCACAATATGAACCATGGTACAAGACAGGAATATAAAACTATGGTACAGGAATAACAATGAAACTATGGCACCGGATCCAGAAACAATGAACTATACTATCAGTGTAACATGCAAGTGAAATAACTATCAGAGTATGTGACCGGCTGGGTAAACAGTGAACAGTGAACGGTGAACAGTGAAAAATGGTACGGCTTGGAGTCCCACGTGCACGATGTGAGACCCAAGCTATTATTCAATGCCTAGCTAAAATAGGATTGGTCACATATCTGTAGTATTTCCCCACCCCAATGTACAAGGAACAATGAACTATGAACAATGAACGGTGAACGGTGAACAATGAACAATGAACAATGAACTATGAACTATGAACAATGAACAATGAACGGTGAACGGTGAACAATGAACAATGAACAATCATGTTTACAACGTGTCAACATGAGAACATGAAGCAAGACAGACAATACAGAGTAAAGAGTTCGAGCCGGTGTACTTGCCTCGGTTTGTTTGCACGAGAGTGGTACTGCATGGTTGCAATGATCACCTGTTTATATTTGTACAAGTTATTTAGGATTTTTGAATAATGACAATAGCTAACAACTTAGATAATTTAACTATTTCTAGATAAAAACAAGTTCACAGTATTTAAAAAATATTATAGTTTTAATCACCATAAATACTCATGAAAACATATACTATAAAATTTTAGAACTATTTAGAAACATTTATTAGCAAAGTAATAATTATAGCTTTATTGAAAAATACTATTAGGCTATTTTTAGAAATATGAAAACATTTACTAAATAAACTATAAAACATTTATACCAATATTATATACAATAATATTCCAATTTATCTAATAACTTTAGTAATAATGAAAGAAATTTAATGGTTTTTAGAAATAGACTTTAGTCAAACTAATACTAGCAAAATGGTTTACACAATTTAGGAACACTAGTAATTATTTTAAAGTAAAACAATTGTTTGATTTATAACTATCAAAATATTACTACTACTAACAAAATTATTTAAGGTTTATCATTATTAAATACTACACAAATCAGCATTGGACAATATATAAAATCTAGTATTATTTAAACTAAAAATATCACTTAATCATTAAACTCAACTCCTCAATATATTAATAAAACCTGCACTAAAATAATCTTACACTACCAGCCTAGCAACCAAGTCCATGTGGATGAGTACTATCCTAGCCCAATGCCACTGCCTCTACTTATTCCAATTTCCTTTCCATATTTCTTTCTAACTACTCAGCCTGCTGCTATTATTTGTACTATTAAACTCTCAAAAACTCACAAGCCCACACTACACTCAGCTGACAGAGTATCCCAAAACCCCATCTCTTCTTCCCCAGATACACACAGCACCCACCCATCTCTACTGTCTACACACAACAGATAAAAAAAATTATAAAGTAACCACCTTCTTAATTTTCGAGTCACAATACCCTTCCTACTCCCGAGGAGGAATAGGAGAAGCAATAAATCCTCCATTCAAATTACTCCTACTCCAGCACAACGAACAGAACCCACTTCATTACAAAACCGGCCTCTCCCATTTCATTACAGAACCCACTTCCATCAATACTCTTTCACTTCACTAATCCCCAGCCAAAGTCAATTCTCCATTCTTCCACATACCATACCATGCTGCCAATGGAATCTTAAGCACTCGGTCACCTGACTCACCCTTCAATTTATGGAGGGCCACTCACCCTTCTTCATTTCTTTACACTTCTCCCAACAACCCATTAAATTCTCAGCCACCTACAAAATCCCATTCACACACACAGCCGAACAAAAATTCCTCACTCATCTACTTCCTTCTTCTACACTCTCAGCCCACTGATTTCTTCACTCAAGTAAGAAAGTAAGAAAGGAGAATGGGACAAACCGACAAAGAAATGGTAGTGAAGGGGGTCAAGCAGGTCGGGTGAGACTACCTCGGCGGCGGAGGAGATTGACCGCGACGGCGAGCGGCTCTCGGTCGAGATCCGGCTGCGATGGGTGGTTCCTTAGCTCGGCGGCGACGTGGCGGCGTTGTACAGTCCAGGACGGGGCGCTTCGAGGCCATGGCGGAGCTGGCTCCGCGACAGAGGTGCAGACGACCCCACGGAGGGCGGCGACCGAGAACAGTCCCCACTGGAGAACACGCGGAGAAGGCGGAGTCCCGGTGGCGCGGTGAACGGAACCGATCATTGACAATTTGGAAGATCTGGATGCGGAACTCGTGGCGGATCTGAAGTGGCGACCACCGTGGGGTGTGCAGCGAACGTCGGACGACGAAAACAAGGTGGCTTGATCTCTGATGGCGACGACGGATCCGATCCGTCGATCTGAGTCCGTCCGATGATGGTCGTCGGACGAGGGCCCCGACGGCTGGAGGCAGTGGCGCGCGGCGATCAGCGGCTCCGGCCATCTCCGGTGGTGGTGGCGGTGGCGTACGGCTAATGAACGGCCGGAGAGGGTGGTGAACAGGAAATGTGACTGTACTGTGTTGGAAAATGTGGAGTGATGGGTTGATGTGTCAATGTCAGGATTAAAATAACTGGGGAACTCCCCCCAATATTTATAGTAAAATATTTCAGTGGTATAGTTGTAATAAATTATAGATCTGGGACTAATATCTATAGTGGCAGAAATGTAATAAAAAGTAGATCTGAGTCTTATTAGAAGAATCAATAACAAATTTTTAAAATTCAAAAGTTTAACAGAATTTTTAGTTATTCTCTGGCACAGATTTTCAAATTCAAACTGGTTTTCAAATAAAAAAATGATTTCAAATAGTTTTTTTCAAAATAGATTCCTTAATTATGAAATTGCCAACTGTTAATAAAATCAGTTCTACTTACTAATAATAATTCCAAAAAAATGGTCAATAATATTATTAAGAAATCAATAAGGTTATTATTATGAAATAGAATATTTATATATAAATATTCATTTAGCTACAAAACTTCATTTATAATAAAATTCGTTTTTATTATCGCAAAACAATTACGTGATGCACTCTATTGGATAATTTCCAACATAAATCAAATCATTAGAACTATAACAATAGTATTAAAATTACTTTCAAATTGAGAAAATTATGAACACTCAGAATTCGTTTAATCAACTCTTCAATCAAAATTAGATTTTCATAAAATAATATTAAGTCCAAGGAAAATCTAAAAAAAACTCAATTTTACCAAATATGATATTTTTGGGAGTTACAAAAGACCCTAGAAAGTTAGTTAAAATAGTGTGTCACCTCACATTGGTCTCCTATGCCAAGTCATCATTTTGGCTAGGTGCCCAGTCACAAGTCATGTCGCACCAATTAGTGTCCTAGTGTTTTAGCTTAGTGTAAAAGCTAAGTTTATGTATGTATTTCTATAGTGACGAGTTACCGGACATCCATAGCACTTTTATCGCAGCTTGTTTTGCTAGAGGCAAGTACATCTATAAACTCATTTACTGTCTTTTAATGCTAGAACATGTATTAACCATGTTAAATACTGATCCTTGGGGTAGCAAGTTAAAACGTCACATGTTGTACTTTCTATTACTACCATGCTTAGAACTGTCTTGATGTATCTCTCACATGATTAGAATATGGGTTATGGGAAAACTGATAGTATTGTACGTGATCATGACCCCCCTATAGTAGCGAGCTTGGTCGCATTTTATATGCATACCTTGTCCGTAGGCCAATACTGCTATATTTGTACGTTGTACATCTATCGCTTGAGTCTTGTACGGAACGTACATTATATACATATGCCCACTGCATTTTGTACACCACAGACCGATCACGTACCTGCTACAGTTTTAAACATTACATATACATCTGTCTCTATGACATATGTATCCTTGCCATGATAGATTATGATGACATGATTGTGATACGACATGAGATAGATGCCATGTTCCTTATGTTACTATGATACTATGATCCCAGTTGTACCATGACGACATGTTTCCAGTATTTCCTATTTTATAGACTCATCACACCATGATCCTTGTTGTACATCTCTTTCATTATATGTTCAGTAATTTAGTTGTAGAGGTTGTACTTGCTCCCGTCCTGACAAGATAACGTTGTAGGTATACTTACTGAGGAGGAGTTGCTCTGTGATTCGTATTGTGGAGTTACTGCCGAGGACCCGACTCTGCTTTACGAGGATGTTCCTGCGGGGAGACTCGTTTAGTTTGCTTAGCTGCTTGGGATACTTAGTGTAGTCATGTATTAGACTACGTATTTTGTAACTGGACATGTATCCAGGTTTACATTTCAGTTCACTTGTACTTGGATATTTTACTATATACGATGACTTTTGTGTTTGGAGCATTTATGATTCTTCTTCACTTATAGAACTGTTAGTACATTTAGTCTTATCCTGTTGTCTTTAGAACAGCTTACTACGTTTTATCTCAACGTAGGCTGGACATGACTCGGCCTGGCCCAACAATTTGGGTAGCGGGTCGTGACATGTTTTTAGTGGTGGCCCATGCATGTCCTGACTAAACTGTTTGGTTACGTTATTGTACCAAGCATGCCTGCAATTAGGAACTTAAGGTAATTAGACAACATTAGGAAAGACGCTTAGAACACTTAGAGGAATGCTAGGATTGCAACATAGGAAATACATCACATGTTTGCTATTATAATTAGATTTTCTTGCATATGATTGATTGCTTCAAACAAGTCCTTATAAGTCTTTTTATGTATAATTTAGATGGTGCTTACTCATTCATCCCAGTATATCACCCCCGAGAATGGGGCCCTTCATGTCCAGTCAGCTGACCGGTTGACTGATACACCTCCACCTACCACATTCTCCCACTCCACAGATCCACAGACTCAGATACCACCTTCCACATCCCAGGCCCGGCAGGACCCGATACTTCCACCACCCCCTATCACTATACCCACCCAGGCTTTCGTCACACTCGACGGGACCCAGCTGCTCACACTGATCCAGGGGTTCCTAACAACCCATCAGGAGCAGACTACCCTACTCTACCAGAGCCTAGAATTGGCCCGAAGCATTGAGGAGCATCTTCTGTCTAGCAAGAGGCCGGCTTCTGTACACCATAAGGGACCGTCCAAGCGTCAGGCTTTCCAGCAGAGAGCACCGACGCCACCCCCGCAGACTTACCATCCCCCTACACCACATCGTCAGACCCCGCCGGTTAGAGCCCCGGGACCCCGACAGCAGCAGAAAGGAGCTTTTTGTGTATACTGCAAGAAGCAAGGCCATGACTTTCTCGTCTGCAGGAAGAGATTGGGTCAGTGTTTAGCTTGTGGGTTTGCCATCCATCAGATTCGGGACTGCCCGGTAGCCAAGGGACCCCAGGGGAAGACTTATAGCCTAGTCCTTGAGCCGGAGCCGGAACAGGTTTTAGGAGGTTAGTTTCGATCGTAGCCTTAGTCATTTGTTTGCAATACTTGCTATGTTAGAATATTGTCGGGTCTTCAATCCTTGTGAATTTCGAGGACGAAATTTTTCAAGGAGGGAAGACTTGTAAGCCCCTGATTTTCAAATTCATTTTTTTATTAGTGTTAATTAAATTTTTATGTCATTTATAGCCTTAAATAATTATTAGGAATTTTTAGGAATTTTTCTAGAATTTTTAAATAAGTTTTATATATTAAAAATATCAATTTGCAATTTTTGAAAATGTTTTAATATCATTCTGCAAATTTTTGAATTGTTTTTATATCAGTGTGCAATTTAGTTAATTGTTAATATATCAGTTTGTAATTTATTAATTGTTTTAAACTGTGGAATGCAAATTCTAATTTGCATTTAACTACTTGGGGGCCTTGTTGTAATTACCTAAAGTCTAGGGGGTTTCCTGTAAATGTCCCTACCTGCCCCCGACGACTCGGCTGGCCGACTGCCACGCCGACGCCGACCGCCGACCTACTTTTTCCTGCCATTTCCGGCCGGCTCACTGCCCCCCGACCGACCTAACTAGCCTATAAATGACCCCCTCTCTCCCCTCAGCTCGACCATCACCACCACGACCGCCCACAGCCCCTTTTCCTTCCCCGACGAGCAAAACCCTAACCCTAACTCCGACGACCCCCAGCGCCGCCTCCACAGCGACCTTCACTGCCAACCACCGCCGTCGACAGCTTCGCCACAGCACGGCGAGTCGATCGCCACCGCTCCGCCACGACAACGACGCCCCCAGCCGCCGTTCGCCCTCTCGAAACCAACTTCGACGACCGAACACGTAGGTATCAGAACTCATACGTGTCGTGCGTATCTCGTGTTGTGTCCATATTGTTCGCCTGGACACGACGACCCCAGCCCCGTACTCGGACACGCGTAGATCGTATCGTGCGTGTCGTGCAAAGCACGGACACGAGAAAACCCTGTGTCCCTAACTGTCAGGACACAGGATGGTTTATTTTTTTTATTATGTTTAATTATTTCTAACCTAAATAAATCTAAACCTAACCCTAACTCTAACACAAAGCACGGGCCGACCCACTGGCCAGCCCGAACGAATTAAACCCCCCCCCCCAACCCCCCCCCCCCCCCCCCCCCCCCGCGTTGTGCTGGGCTGAGTTCGAGCCCCCCTTTTCAGTTTCCTTTTTATTTTCTCTTTCTTTTTCTTTTTTCAGTTTTATATATATATTTATATATATATGTATATATATATATTAGTATATATATATATATGTGTGAATACTGTATTTTAACACTATTTAATATATAGGTATATATTTATTAGTTAGTAATTTTATATATATATATGTTAAAAAAAAAAATATATATATATATATTTTCCTATGTATATATATATTATATATATACATTATATTATTAAGTGTATTCTTATATATATATATATATATATATATATATATATATATATATATATATATATATATATATATATATATATATATATATATATATATTTGTATATATATATATATACTTTATAAATTAAGTATTTTTTCTTATATAACTATATACATCCTTTTAGCATAGGTATGTATATATTCTTTTGTATAAATTTGCCTTATTAAAATAATAATATTATTTTGACTATTTTCAAATTGTATTTTTATTGTATTTAAATTACTGCAACCATTTGGTGTCCAAGCCTAGCATGGGTATTTGGGCTCAAATGTGTTTTCACACATTCAAGACCTGTACAAATCATATTGGACTTGATTCATGGCCTTGGGTCCTGTATTTTGAACTTTGGTTCAAATTATATACATGGACAAAATACGCAGATAAATTAATTATTGTGTGCATTGCTGTTTTTGATTTTCTAAAAATACTTAAAGTATTGCTAAAATTATAATAAATTTCTATGATTAACAAGGATCACTTTAGTACTTTACTTTAAGAAAAACTAGACTTTTTGCCTATCTCTAAAATTGTTAGAACACAATGATCTTTTGATTTATTTATTGATTAATTACGACTTGTAGCTTTTTGTGTTATTTGGAGTTTTAGTCGTATTGAACCCCATCCCTCACTAGTGTAAAGATCCTAGAAAGTTAGTTAAAATAGTGTGTCACCTCACATTGGTCTCCCATGCCAAGTCATCATTTTGGCTAGGTGCCCAGTCACAAGTCATGTCGTACCAATTAGTGTCCTAGTGTTTTAGCTTAGTGTAAAAGCTAAGTTTATGTATGTATTTCTACAGTGACGAGTTATCGGACATCCATAGCACTTTTATCGCAGCTTGTTTTGCTAGAGACAAGTACATCTACAAACTCATTTACTGTCTTTTAATGCTAGAACATGTATTAACCATGTTAAATGCTGATCCTTGGGGTAGCAAGTTAAAACGTCACATGTTGTACTTTCCATTACTACCATGCTTAGAACAGTCTTGATGTATCTCTCACATGATTAGAATATGGGTTATGGGGAAACTGATAGTATTGTACGTGATCATGACCCCCCTATAGTAGCGAGCTTGGTCGTATTTTATATGCATACCTTGTCCGTAGGCCAATACTGCTCTATTTGTACGTTGTACATCTATCGCTTGAGTCTTGTACGGAACGTACATTATATACATATGCCCACTGCATTTTGTACACCACAGACCGATCACGTACCTGCTATAGTTTTAAACATTACATATACATCTGTCTCTATGACATATGTATCCTTGCCATGATAGATTATGATGACATGATTATGATACGACATGAGATAGATGCCATGTTCCTTATGTTACTATGATACTATGATCCCAGTTGTACCATGACGATATGTTTCCAGTATTTCCTGTTTTATAGACTCATCACACCATGATCCTTGTTGTACATCTCTTTCATTATATGTTCAGTACTTTAGTTGTAGAGGTTGTACTTGCTCCCGTCCTGACAGGATAACGTTGTAGGTATACTTACTGAGGAGGAGTTGCTCTGTGATTTGTATTGTGGAGTTACTGCCGAGGACCCGACTCTGCTTTACGAGGATGTTCCTGCGGGGAGACTCGTTTAGTTTGCTTAGCTGCTTGGGATACTTAGTGTAGTCATGTATTAGACTACGTATTTTGTAACTGGACATGTATCCAGTTTTACATTTCAGTTCACTTGTACTTGGATATTTTACTATATACGACGACTTTTGTGTTTGGAGCATTTATGATTCTTCTTCACTTATAGAACTGTTAGTACATTTAGTCTTATCCTGTTGTCTTTAGAACAGCTTACTACGTTTTATCTCAACGTAGGCTGGACATGACTCGGCCTGGCCCAACAATTTGGGTAGCGGGTCGTGACACGGAGGAGCGGTCATTGGGAAGAAAGTGTTGTTACTTCTCTTCGACAGAACGATAAGTGGGATCTTGTACCTGTAGGCGAATACAAATGCAGTATAAGTATGTATCAAACTTTTCACGTTAGTAAGTATGTGTAGGTATATTGTACCTGTTAGCGAATAGATATGCAGCAGAAGGAATATCCATGTAATGTTCCTCTCCAGTAGTCTGATCGGCGCAGGGAATGCTTGTCAATAATTCTCCAGCTGTATCTGGGCTTAGTAATTTGCTGTAGAAGGGAAGATGAGACTCCAACTCCTCGTACAACTCTACTCTAACCTGCCTCCATCCGTCTTTAACGGAGTAGCCTAGATGTCTTGCAAGGGCGTGGTACCCACAATGTCCATCTTTAGGCACATCTTCAATAGACCAAATGTACTCCCGTATTGCAGGATTAAATATATGAATGTACATGTCGAATGTGACACCAACGCTTGTTTTCTGTTTCTTCCGTTGAATAGGAAGCTTGTCGCTCCGCCTTGGACAAACGAACATTTCCATGCTTTTTTCAATATGCTCAAATAATGATAGTTCTCTTCTAGTGGACTCGTACTTCTTCTTCTGTGTTCTTGTAAGTCTTCTTGCTGGTCTACCCTTCGGGGCAACGACAACAGATTGCTCCTGCACATCACTGCTTGTCGGGTGGGCAAGTTCTCGAATTTTACGTTCAATAGACTTCCTCTCAGGTTCTAGGACAGCACACCATCTTGCATGAAGAAGTTTAACTTCTGGCAAGGAAAAGAAATCGTCGTGACTCTCCACCATAGGCATAACTGACAATTGTCTCCAACGTTGATCAACGACCACTACTGGAATAGGTCTGCCTTGACGTCGATATTCGTTGATCTCATGAGCACAAGGAAGGCCGAGAGAATGACGATGTGTACAACCACATTCTTCGGTATCAACACCAACTGAATTTGCCCGAGCAATCTCTTCAAATATTAACCCCAAAGCATAGTGAGACAATACATGGATTAAATCAGACAACAACTTCTCTTTCCTATGTTCGTGCTTTACAATATCCAGGCTCATCTGAAATGAAGCCTTTATCTCGTTCACTGTCGAGTTGGTCATTAGATTAATCGACTGCCAAACTGACACAAAACTGCCGACCGATGAACGAATATATTTCTTCAGTTTTGAGTGTGAACCTTCGGCACGGTTTGTAGTGGTCGTGCCGTAATGCTTCACCTTATTCGTCCATGCTAAGACGAAATCTTCTTTAAATGGATCAACCCATGTGTCTTTGATATAAGATATACATGGCTTGTTGCTACTTTCCCACTTCTCCTTGAACTCCAACCACGCTTTGTCAAAAGCGTCTACAGTACTTGCTCGCCAAACAAGGCCCCAATCGTCGTAGAATTCTGTGAAGCGGTCAATATCAAGTTTGCCGTCTACTTTTTTAAACCGGGTCTTGCATTGTGCTTGAATATTTCGATTAATATGCCATATACATAGTAGTCTACGAGCATGAGGAAATACGATATCTATAGCATTCATCAATGCATATTTTCGATCGGTGACAAAAACAGATGGTTCTTTGTGTCCAGTGTAAAGTGTCTTCAATTTGTTCAATGCCCATGTATAATCATCTACTGTTTCATTCTTCAAGAAACAAAATGCAACTGAAAATGATTTACCCGTTGACGTGAAGTCGACAATGTGAAAGAGTGGCATCTTGAATTTGTTAGTCTTGTACGTGCAATCAGCCACCAAGACATCGGCAAAGGACCGTGCCAAATGCGTACACTCCGGATGCGCCCAAAACATAGAGGTAATTTCATTAGACGGCGGATGTCTTCTATGGTACTCCACATAGTGATTGTCGGCAAGTAACTTCATAACTTGTTGCATCGCCATTCTTCTTCTTAGGGTATTTGTCCTCGATCTCGAGAGTGCATTGTACATTGTCCTCATTGTTGACTTGATCTGTTCATTCTTCTGGCGCACCGCGGAATAAATTTGCTTCGGGGCGACTCCGGAGCAGGACATTTCTTCAACTAACTTCTTCTCTTGTTCGTTCAACCTTCCGGCATAGGGATGATCGGTAAGTGTCTCGGCCACCGCATGATTGTGCATCCCATTTCTGACATCAACTGTCCACTTTCCATCATTTCTTGAGACAAGCACAATCTTGAAAGGACAACCGCACTTTCTGGACCCTACCGCCTTCTCCGGGACTTTTTTTCGGGCACATTCTTCTTTCTTTCGATGAAGCCTAAATGTCTCACCTCTTTCGCATCCAAGATCAGCAGTTTTACGACACGACGGGCCTCGTAATGACCTTGAAATGACAAGGACTGTGTTTACTTGCCTTCCAACTTGTCTGCACCATTCTAATGCTTCTTCATAAGATTCAAATGCGACATCCGTTGAGAATATATTACTCAAGTCTACGGAAATAGGAGGTGGTGGGCCCTACATTTAATTTCAAAAAAAATTGCCAATCACAATTACAACCAAAATTACAATATCAACAACTTCAAGACTGTCAAGGAAAATTGTCCTTCCTTCAGGACTGTACAACAGGACTGCCAGACATTCTGGCAGTCCATCGTGTTTTATAGACTGCCAGAAAGTCTGGCAGTCCTGTTTTACACTACTTCTTAACAAAGACTGCCAATTCTTGTGGCAGTCCTACGTGTTTAAAAGACTGCCAGCATGTCTGGCAGTCCTACTTAACACTAGTTCTACACATTGACTGCTGAGTTATGTGGCAGTCCTACGTGTTTTATGGACTGCCGGAATGTCTGGCAGTCCAACTATACAGTATTTCTACATATAGACTGCCGCATAATCTGGCAGTCCTCTTTACTTCTTCGACTGCCATGTTTTGCGGCAGTCCTATTTTACACTAGTTGTACAAATAGACTGCCGCGTAATATGGCAGTCCTTTCTGTTCTATGGACTGCCAGAAAGTCTGGCAGTCCTCTCGTACAGTCGAATGCGTAGCAGTCGGTCGAAAATTTACCGAGAGTTCTTCGGGTGTTTTGTCGTGTTGTTCGGAAGATCCGGGTTCCTCGATTGATAGACGTGATCCACTTTCTTCCATAATTTCTACATTGGGACAAAATATAAGATTACTTAAAAAAAAAAAAACTCAGAAATTTTGTCGTTTAGCGGACGTCATCGTACCGAATATTCTAGGAATCTTCCTTGGAGAATCTTCTAGGGTTTGGAGAAATGTGGGGTTGAAAAAATGGTGGGGACCAGACCTAGGGTTTGGAGAAGAAAGAGGGAGAGAGAATGGAGAGTGAGGAAGAAAAGGGTAAAAAAAATAAGAGTTAACTTTTATACCTACAACTTGGATAGCCCTGAGTAATTTTTTCAGTGACAAACTTGTAAATAATGGAAAACAGTCACTTGGACAGCCCCGAGTAAAAAAGGCTGTGCCCTTATAATTTGCCGATAAAAGGCATGGTCCACCTTTTTTTTACAGTGCCACCCATTGAGGATTAAAAAATTATGATATAATGGCCACAGAGACCGAGACAGGGCCGGGCCTACAACAAGGCCCATATGCGATAGCCTAAGGCCTCACTATGGTAGGGGGCCTCCAAGGCTCCAAGTAAATCAAGATGGCAGCTTGTGTAATTCGTGTTAAAAGAGAGGTTGTTTTCATCCTGTAGGCTAAAGAGATTGTTTTCATTAGGGGTGAGCATCGGTCCGAACCGAACCGAAAAAATTAAAACCGAACTCAAAACCGAACCGAACCGAATTGGTTCAGAACCGAACCTGAACCGAACCGAATTGGTTCGGTTCGGTTCATCGGTTTTTCGGTTATATATATATATATATATATATATATATATATATATATATATATATATATATATATATATATATATATATAAACCGGTTTTAAAGTTCGGTTTTCGGTTCGGTTCGAAAACCGAACCCAAAAACCGAAAACCGAACCGAAAATCCAAAAAAACCGAACCTCCAAACCGACAACCGAACCGTTTAAAAAAAAATCGAACCGAAACCTTATTTCGGTTCGGTTCGGATCGGTTTTCGGTTTTAAACCGAGTTTTGCTCACCCCTAGTTTTCATCCTGTAGGCTATCTAACATCAAAAAACCATGTTGCAATTTTACGGTGCGTTTGATTGCAAGATGAAAAATATATGAAAAAAAAATTAATTCCATGAAATTATTTTCCTAGGAAAAAAATTCCAGAAATTTAAAAAAAAATTCATAAAAAACTTTATTTGGATATTTGATTGTTATTATTTTCAACGAAAAATAGTTACTTTTCCATGGAAAATGATATTTTTCCTATGGGTTGGACAAGTTTCATTTTCCACCATTCTAAAAGAAAATATAGAAAATGATAGTTTTTTGGAAAATAATTCTATGGAAAATATAAACTATCAAACACTACAATTTGGTGAAAAATTTGTGATGAAAATATTTTCCATGAAAAAAATGCCCAATCAAACACAGCCTTAAAGTCTTTTTTTTTTTTTCCTTTTAATTGTTTGTCAATTATCACAAGCTCCAATGGAGGAGCGATTTAGCGAGTACGTTCACCGCATGGAAATGAAATCGAACAATAAGTTTCATAGTTCTAAAGTGTTGTAAAGAAGGATTAGCCGGTGACTAAATTGGGCAAATTGAAACGAGTAATCGAACTAATCAAAAATCACAACCGAGCAATTGCGACAAATACTTAACCCAGCTACGGACCAGCTGTTCAACAACAACCAACAGCTAATGGTCCTTTCTAAAATTTTGACAGTCATGAAATAAGTTGTGTTGTCTCCACGTTTAAATATTTTTTAGTAATAGGATCTCGCAAAATAGTGGATACTAGAATTTGGGTTTCGAAATTGTCCAACGTTAGAGTTCTGATCTCAAAATCACTATTCACGTAGACTAATGAACAATAATTTCAGTCAATTTCGAAACTCAAATTCTAATATTTACTATTATGTGAACCCTATTACTAAATAACCTAAAAAAAATATAGTTTTGAAAGTCAGAAAGTTAAAAAATATTTGTATTGTCCCTAAATAGAAATGCAATATCTTTAGAAAAAAGATATTACGGGTCGGCTGACCTGACAGTCTACTCCTTGGGACTAAGGTTGCGTTTGGTTCATTGTAATGTAATCGTAATCGTAATGGAATTGGGTTTGTAATGTAATTGATTTTGTAATGTAATGGAATTACAATTACATTACTGTGTTTGGTTGAAACATGTAATCAAACCATGTAATGTAATGTTAATTGCATTCATGTGTTTAGTTTACTATGTAATGTAATTGAATTTTTAATTTAATATTTTTTTAAAATACAACATAAAATTTAAAAAGTTGATCAATACAAAATTTCAAAAATTTAAAAAGAAAAAAGAAAAAAATTAAAAATAAATAATAAAAAAAGGGGGGAAATGGTTTGTTTTCTGCTAAAAAAGACCAAAAACGAAAAAAAAGACAAAAAATAAAAAATACCAAAAATGACAAACGAACAAAACAAAAGGAAAAAAAAAACCAAAAATGAAAAAGCGATAAAAAAGAAAAACGACAAAAAAAAAAAGATCAAAAATGTGAAAACCATAAAAAGTGACCAATAATGAAAAAAAATGACTAAAAACAAAAAAATTTGACAAAAAACAACAATAAATGAAAGGTAAAAAAAGGACGAAAAACGACCAAAAACAAAAAAAAAGACAAAAAATGAACAAAAACGACAAAAAAAGGAAAAAAAATGACAAAAAAACGATAAAAAAGAGCAAAAAAAAATAAAAAAACGATAAAAGGAACAGAAATGACAAAAAACGAAAATACGAAAAAAGACCAAAAACAAGAGGAAATTAAAACGAGCAAAAAACAACAAAAAGATTAAAAAACTTGCAAAAAAAAAATCCAAAAACGACAAAAAAGGGAACAAAAACGACAAAAACGACAAAACCAACAAACAAAAAGAAAAAACGAGCATAAACGACCAAAAAAAAGTGAAAAAAGATCCCAAAAAAAAAGAATAAAAAGGATAAAAAAAAAAAGCGACAAAAACATGCAAAATCGACCAAAACGATAGAAGACGATAAAAATGTGAAAAATAGTAAAAAACGTACAAGATCGACAAAAATCGATAAATAACATACAGAAATGGCAAAAAATGTGCAAAATCGACAAAAAAACGACAAAGAACGGACAAAAATAACTAAAAAAGGACAAAAACGACAAAAAAAACAAACAAAAACAACCAAAAACGAAAAAAAAAATGACAAAAACCGAACAAAAACGACAAAAAAGAACAAAAAAGGACAAAAACGACAAAAAACCGAACAAAAATTACAAAAAACGAACAAAAACGACAAAAACGAACAAAAACAACAAAAAAAAGGACAAAAACGACAAAAAAAAAAAACAATAACAACTAAAAACGAACAAAAATGACAAAAAACGAACAAAAACGACAAAAAACGGACAAAAACAACAAAAAAGGACAAAAACGAACAAAAAACAAACAAAAACAAACAAAAACAAACAAAAATAACAAAAAACGAACAAAAACGACCAAAACCGAACAAAAACGAACAAAAACGACCAAAAACGACAAAAAAACAAACAAAAACAACATAAAATGACCAAAAACAAACAAAAATGACAAAAACAAACAAAAACGACCAAAACCGAACAAAAATGACAAAAAACAAACAAAAACAACAAAAAATGACCAAAAATGAACAAAAAGACCAAATTATAGCATACCAACATTCCGCTTAAGTTGTAATGTAATTGCGATTACATAGGTTTTATGATGTAATTGAGTTTAGAAGAAACTGATGTAATGTAATCAAACTTGTAATCGCGATTACATTACATCTAATTTTTTTTTTCCAACCAAACACCCGAGTTAGATTGACAACGTAATGCCAATTACATTACGTTGACCAATCCTGCAAACCAAACGGGCCCTAAGTTGATTTTGAGATGAGGGCTTGCTGACCGAATTGTAAGTCTCTAGGACCGTGTTCACTCACTACAAACAGGAAAATAGAGGTGAGCGTTTGGTTTATTCGGTTTCAACTGAATCGAATTAGTCAAAATCAAATAAATCGAAATTCTAAAAGTTTAAAACCGAAATGAATTAGACAAAACCGAAACCGAACCGAACAATAAATTTTTGTTTATTCGATTTAATCATTTTGTTCAGTTTGTTTGGTTGGATTGTTTATATTATTTAATGGACCGGATTCAAAATTGGGATCTTGATTAAATTATAGTAAAAAAATTATAATTTTTATACACACATTTGTTGAATTTTAAAGTTGCGCACAAAGTTGTACTAGTTGTTAAATTATCAAAATTGGAATTCAAAATACATACATAAAATTGATGTTTCATTTACATATTTTTAATTACAAAATATACAAAGAATTGTTGGCATTTACATAATTGTATATTCTTATTGGATTTTTGGTTTTAAACCGAAATCAAAACCCAAAACCGAAACAGAATAAGGAATTTAGTATTTTGAAAACCGAAACTGAATCGAATTTTTATTTTCGGTCCAAAACCGAATAATGCTCACGCCTAGAGGAAGACACCTAAAAAGTTTTTTTTTGACTTTCATCCCACTTATTAATATGATTTTGTAATTACATACAATTGTTTGTGCTTATTAGACTCATATTCCACATTTTTTATATGGAAAACATTCGTCTTGTCGCGAAAAATATTTTTCGTGACAAAAGGTATAATGTAAGTCTAATAAACATAAAATGTAGAATGCACGTACAAATTAGTATTAATAAACGGGATGAAAGTCAAAAAATTCTCAAAAGAAAAACTACAAAGAGGAAGGTCTTACACACGCGCAAGGCCTACTCGAGTTCAGCCATTGGTGTAACTGTTTCGAGAAATATTTCCAGAATTATTTAGTATGTGGGGCTCATCGTGGATCTTGAGATACGAGGATGAGTGTATATAGTGGGAATACATCTTTTCATTTTAAAAAATATTATTTAGCTCCCAAAATTTTTGGGTGATACCATCTTTCATTATGTGATATATAACATAGCTGATGACATGACATGACAGCTGACATAGTACAATTAAACACTAAATATTAATATTAATATTAAAATTAAAATTAAAATTAATATTAATATTAACATTAACATTAAATTAGCATACATTAACACTAAAATTAAAATTAATATCCAATTAGCAAGAATATTAATATTAATATTAATATTAATATTAATTTTGTATTAACATTAACATTAACATTAAATTAAAATTAGCATTAACATTAATATTAACAATAGTTTTTTTTGGATATGTCAGTTGCCATGTCAGATGCCACATAATGGGATGTGACATCACCCAAAAATTTTGGGGGTCAAATAGTATAATTATTTTATTTTTATACCATCAAGTGTAGGAAAATCAAGATAATGTGGGATCCGATTTACTGAATAATTTCTCGTACAGCGGACTATCTCGTGCACAACTAACCACAAAGCTGTTAATTTTTCATAATCTATTTTACCATCTTTTAATAATTATTTCTTACTATATATATAGTTATGTAAAATAGGCCAATAATTATTAAAAGATGGTAAAAAATCACGAGCATTTAACAAAAACAGCTAATGTGGAATCGGTATGGTTAATTCACAAGCAAAAGTCCATGCTTGAGTATCAGATAGTAGATAAATTACCGACCAAAATTGTCCAAATTTTTGTCAACGACGAAAAATTATAACATATTTTACATGAATTTTCGGTCGCTAGTCCGTCTCTATATAGACAACGACTGTTTGATATCTATCGTTATGTTCCGTCGCTATATTTTTATAGTGAGTCCTGCTTCGGCTGCAGGAGGAGGTGGTAACCTGCGGCCAGCTCGGAGTCGTCTCTAAATTCCACTTGGCCAGGCCGGACGTCTTTGGCTACGCCGACTGCTCCGCCAGCATCAGCATGCAACGATGAGTGCTCTTCCTGTAGCAAATCTGCGCTCGGCTACTTCACTACCAACTGCCAGACTGCTAGCTGTCGGGGCAAAAGTAGTCCTCAACGACTGCATAGTGCGTTATGATACGTTCGAGTGATATTACTTAGCAATAATTAAGTTGGTGAAGAACTGCTGCTTTTATGTCTTTCTATTTCTTTTTTCTTTTTTCTTTTTCTTTTTTTTCTTAATGAAGAAGGCTGTGTTTGTTTGGGTTTGACATCTTTGGATCTGGTTATAATGAATGATGTACTTAGCTAGATCCTTTCAAATGGTAACTTCTCTCTTTTCTTCCTGTCTGAACCAACGGAACCGAGATTCGACCATGTTTGTAAATAAATAAAAAAAAATCAGTTCAGTTCAGTTTCAATTTTAAAAATACTAAAAGTTCCATTTTGAGTTCTGTTTTGGTCCATAACTAAAAATCGAATAAAAGTTACACAATTATCATTCAATGTTATACATATTTTATTAAGAATATGTATATTTTGTATATATTTCAAAATAAACAATTTTATGTATGTCATAACAACTTGTCCAACTTTATATATATATATACTTTCCGCCCATGGCGTCCTCCCCCGAACCCTAGGTTTTGCTATTCTCTCGTTACCTGCTTCCATCGCTCTCATTCTCCTCATCATCCCACATCACAATTCTCTCTCCGCCCATCTAGTGCTGCTGCGTAACCCCCCTCCCCTTCCATCGGATAACCCCTCTCCAACCATGTCCACATACAAAGAAGTCATCGAGAAGATGGCCTCGCTATTTTCTCTTCAAGGTCCTGCTGACACAGTTTCCCTCACGACAAGAGAAACCTCGACGACGGCCGACTGGAACAACTTCATAGCCATCAAACCATATTCATCCCGACGATTCACATGTCCATCCCTCTCCTCCATCCTCCCGAAACTCTGGAAAATCACAGAGCCGATCCAAGTATCCGACCTCGATACTGAGGCAGGCACATACTTGGTACGACTCGACTCCCCCAAACTCGTGGATCGGATCCTCCTGGATGCTCCATGGAGCATAAATGAAGACTTGTTAGCGCTGGAGAGATGCGACCCAGGAAAGTTGCCGGAAGAATACCTATTCCAATACGCTGATCTCTGGGTACAGCTGTCACGACCCGCACCCGGATATACGGGTACGAATACGTGGGCCACGCCCAGCCTACGCCGCGGTATCGGCGGTAGAACGCTGTCAAGTATACTATACTAACTACAACTTCTAAGATCCATAACTATGAAATGTACTCATGTCACAACTCGAAAACTAAGGAAGATAAGACAAGAAATAATAACAATATCACTAGAACAACTAGAATCTACAATGATCATAAGACAGGAAATAAAGAAGGAACAACAAGACTAACTAAGGATAACTACCAGGCAACTCACATAGAGGAACAGTGAGAACCACCTCAGCTAGAATCATCCTGCAGTCCAACAAATGTGGCACAACTACTCCTAAAATTTTGTCAACATATCCAGTCAGGATGGAACGAGCACAAATCTCAAATAACAGTTCTAATTAGACGATATTGAAAATGTAGCAGTAAATAGAGAGAATATACGAGGTAAATAATGTGTACATGAATCATGGTAAGGCATGTCAAGACTGTAACTGAATGTAAGAACAGGAAAAATAGTATAAATTATGTACAAGAATCTGGAACTATATCTATGTGAGTTTAGCACTAGTTTCAACATGTGATCGGCTTAGAACTTGATACAATGTTTGGCCTGGCTAATCATACGTGAGTGTATGATTAACACTATACAATGATGATACAATATCTGTGGGGTATTGATCACATATCTACGCTAACACCCCCATCCCTGACTAATATAGTGGATCCAGTCATGACACGTCATGACACGCATTCTCTGTGAAGTAGCTCTCCTTCACAGGAATCGTGTCTATACTATGAACAAGGAAACAATGAAGACTTGCACAAGGCATACCATATATAAGAGGAATAACATCTTATGACGGGATCCAATAAATACCAATCCGTGTGAACAATGTGTCAAGAGAACAAGGATATCTACACTAAATACTAGAAACAAAAACGATATCATAAAACAGAATTATTATCAGAGAATGTACTCGCCTGAGATCTGGTAGAATATGTCAACTGGTCCAAGAACAGTGCCTCGAGGACCTATAGGTGGAAATACTGTATCAATAGAAGGGTTTGGAAGTAAAATCAAGTCACACTAAGTCAAACTAGGTCAAGGCAAGTCAAAACAAGTCAAACTAGGTCAATCTAAGTCAAGGGTTGACTTACAGTTGACTTCTGGTCAACTGGTCAACTCTGGTCCAGTTCTGGTCAAATTTAGGCTACGGTTGACTTCCGGTTGACTTTTGGTCAAAATAGTCAACTGTGGTCAACCAGGATCAAAACTAGTCTAACCTAGGTCAAATGTTGACTCTACTTTCGACATCTAGTCAATCTAGTCAACCATGGTCAATAAAGGTCAAGCTAGTCTCTATAAACATCTACAATGTCAACTTATGAATTTCGGTGATTTAGAAATCACTGAAATCGACGGGTCTCTTGAACAACCAAAAGGAGAAAATATTATAATAATAGGGTGACACAAAAGGGAAGAAATCTACAGATGTTGTCGGATGATGAAACTAACATCACCAACGTGTCCAGAATGGTCAAATCAGCTAGGATAGCCTGTCCAAAAATCCAATTTGGACACAGGAGCAAAACGGTAATTTTGGGCCAAAATGATGTCCGTCGTTGGACACAATTTGCACCGAAAAACGTGCCGAAATAAAAGTGCACAAAACCTAACAAATTATATGTCCACGAATCCAGAATGACTGTAACGTCCCACTTCCCAAGTGGAATGGTGACGTCATACACATCCCCAGGCTACGCGCCGAAGATCCGCGATTGTCGCCCGTAAACATCAGCAAAAATGGAAAATGCCAGAGATTACAACTTATTATACATATGGAAATTGTTATACAGGACTTCATCAACAATACTTCTACAAACTTATTACAAAAGAAATAACTAGCAAGTTGTCCAGACGATTATTCCTCGTCGTACTGCGGCGTTACTTCGGCGGAGACGTCCTCTTCTTCACCTATTGAACAATACTAGGTCGTTTTAGAAAACGACAAGCAAGTCCTCGGTCAAGGACGGTAAAGTATACAAAAAGAAAGATGCAGTTTTTCAAAAGAAAGAAATATGCCAACTAGCACTATTGTATGTGTTTATTTCACAAAATCAAGAAAAAGTAAATGACATCCTACTCCATGGATTGTAAGATTTCCTGAGCTTCCCTTGAGCTCTCAGTAGGATTTTGCTTCCCTTGAGCAACCAAGAAACTACCTACCTTTGATAGGTGGAGTTATTTGCTGGAGTAAGATGAAATTTAGTAGACTAAATGCAATGCAATTTTGAGAACAGTACTCTGAATTAATTTCCTAAATAATTCCCGTGAACAATCCCGTTAACCTGGGATCAGGCTGTGATTTCGGAGCCTCCCTTGGGCTAAAACCAATCTATTCGATGTTACTGTCGAAATAGAAGTAGCAGGACAGGAGCCTCTCTTGGGCTAGTACTTATATAGAAGTACTCATCAGGATATTCAGGAATTGCTGATCAGCCTTTTTATGGTTATTATGTTACGGGATATCTAGGGATATTCAGTTGTCCTCCCCACCCAATGATTCTAAAATTTCCGAAAATCAAAAATTTGTCTATCTCCTAAATTTTTCAAAAATTTCGGCAGAGTCTCCTTTGTATTTAGGAGCTCCGACAATTTACAAAACATGATATAAGAGATATACGGGCTCGCCGACCCCTTCGGTGGAGCAACCCTCAACACCGGAACCACGCATTTAATATCCGGGCACGCCGACCCCTTCGGTGGAGCAACTCTCAACACCGGAACCACGCATTTAATATATATATGTAAAATTTTTTTGGCTTTCTTACCTTAGCAAGCATTTAAGCGAATTAAGCGATTTCTTTGGGGTTTGTGCTAAACACTATCCAAGTTTCAAAACAAAACTTGTTAGTAGCATAATGATATCAAAATTTTATTCCAAAACCATATGCAAAATAATTTTGTAATCCTTGCAACTTTGACATGATGTTATTCTCATACAAGGTAAATCCGAAAGTCCAAATTTAACTTATGTTTACTATGTACCATAATTTAATTCCTTGAAAATGCAAGAGAGTTTAATATTGAGAATTTATAGACATAAGGTTATGCTAACATATAGGTGCCTAAAACCATCTATTTTAACTAGTTAATCATGATAGCGCATGATAATTAAATATAATTCTAATAAGGACAGATTTTGAAATATAATGTTAAATTGTCATTTATTCATTCCTACATATCCATACTAACACATGTATACACAACCATGCTAGGAAATATAAAATCTGTATATATATTGATTTTCCAAAGGTTGAACTTCTAAGTTGTCAAGACTTATAGGTATTCATGCTCTTGTAGATTCATAATTTGCATCCATATATTGAGTCAAGTGCATATAGGTGTGTATTTATATATGTATGTATACACGTATGTAGGTTTCATGCATATATAATTATTCCAAGAGTTGTATCCACACATCTATATATATATATATATACATATATAATCACACAAATTTATAATTCGAAGTG
Source organism: Iris pallida (assembly GCA_029216955.1). NCBI lineage: Eukaryota > Viridiplantae > Streptophyta > Magnoliopsida > Asparagales > Iridaceae > Iris > Iris pallida. The sequence continues at coordinate 3,428,664 of JANAVB010029818.1, read as the reverse complement.
TCCATTTTTGGTGTTGTGTCCTAACGATGTGTCCAAGTTATACACACAAACATAATTGTGTCCACAAATGGTTCATTTTCCAAATTTCTATGCTTATACCCATCTTACATTTTTATAAAATTGAACTTATCATGAATTTCCATAAATTCAGAATTTAAAAACTGAATAATAAATAATATATATATATATAACAAGTAGAATATTGAAAACCAATTTCCAAGAGGGAAAGGGGGAGAGGACTTGCCTTTGTGTTGGAGATGACCTAGATTTTTCTTCCACAATTCCTAAATCAAACCCCACAACAATAGAGTTTTGTTAGCAACTCTAACCTAGGTTTAGAAAAATAGAGATTGGGGAAGAAGAATAGGGATTAGAAATTTTTACCTAGGTTTTCTTTGGGTTGGGAGTGGAAGAGGAGGAAGATGATGATGATGGAGTGGGGATGAAGTGGAGGAGGAGGAGGAAGTGGAGAGGAGGGGGCCAGAGGCTGGCCGGCGGCGGCGGGCGGCGCTGGCGGCGGCGGCGGGCGGCACAGCAGCGGCAGCAGCAGCAGCGAGGGAGCGGCAGCGGCAGCAGCAAGGCTAGGGGGGAGGGGTCGGGTGATGGGTGTGTGTGTGTGTTTGTTTTTTTTTTTTTTTTTTTTTTTCTTTTGCTTGGTGAGGGAGTGTGGGAGTGTATATATATATATACATGTAGAAGAGTGTAGGGGGTGAGGTGTCCCCCCCCCCATCCCTTGTAGGGACACCTAGCACCCCCCCTAGGGCTAGGGTTATGGGTTATGGGTAGGTTGTAGGGCTAGGGTTAGGGCCTTGGGACACATGGCCATAAAGCAACAAATTCCAAATCACAGTATTATAATAGTAATAATAAAAAAAAAATTTGAGTATGACAAGTCTACCCTCCTTAGAAAAATTCCGTCCTCGGAATTTGAAATAATTAGACTAGCAATATGGTTACTGACCTGTCTTAGGGAAATAAATACGGGTATTGCCTCCGCATGTCTTCTTCCTTCTCCCAAGTTGAATCTCCAGGAGAATCCCTGCTCCACGCAACTCGTACTAACGGAATGACCCGGTTGCGGAGTATCTTATCTCTTCGATCCAAGATCCCAACGGGTCTCTGTTCTATCCGGAGTGTAGGCCCGATGGTGATTTCTGAGTGATCGAGTATATGGCTCGTGTCCGGTACATATCTTCGTAGCTGGGAAACATAGATACATTGTGAACTCCTTCTAGTGCTGGCGGCAAGGCGAGTCGATATGACACATTCCCAACTTTCTCCAGGATGTCAAATGGTCCAATATATCTGGGACTTAGCTTTCCTCTGGTCCCGAATCTGATGGTTCCCTTAGTTGGTGAAATTTTCAGAAATACGTGTTCTCCGGGTTGAAACTCCAATATTCTTCGATGCTTATCCGCCCACATCTTCTGCCTGTCCTGAGCTGCTTGCAGGTGACTTCTTATTGCTTTGATGATATCCACTGTTTGTGTTACTAATTCTGGCCCCAACAATTGTCTTTCTCCTACGTCGGTCCAGCATACCGGCGATCTGCACTTCCTACCATATAGTGCTTCAAAAGGAGCCATCTTGATACTATCATGATAACTGTTGTTATATGAAAATTCTACCAAATGTAAATGATCATCCCATGCTCCTCTAAAATCTAAAGTACATGCTCTCAGCATGTCTTCTAAGGTCTGAATGGTTCTTTCAGACTGGCCGTCCGTTTGGGGATGGTAGGCAGAGCTAAATTTTAATTTAGTGCCAAGATTTTCTTGCAAGCTTTTCCAGAAATGTGAAGTGAATCTGGTATCTCTATCCGATACTATACTCACTGGCACTCCATGCTGACTGACAATCTGTCTCATGTACATTTCAGCCAGGACCCTCCGTTGACTGTCCAACTCGAAAGGGCAGAAAACGAGCGGACTTGGTAAGTCTGTCTACTATGACCCAATAGCATTATTACCCCTTTGGGTCCTAGGCAATCCTGTCACGAAATCCATGGTGAGGTGCTCCCATTTCCATTCGGGTATGGGTAACGGCTGGAGAAGTCCTGCTGTCCTTTGATGCTCCGCTTTTACTTGCTGACAGACAAGACATCTTGATACAAATCTGGCGACTTCTCTCTTCATCCCGTGCCACCAAAATGTTTGTCTCAAATCTTTGTACATTTTAGTGCTGCCCGGATGAATGGAATATTGTGAGTTGTGGGCTTCTGACATAACCTCTGTTCTTAAGTCTCCACTGGGCACACATAATCGATCTCCGAATCTTAATGATCCGTCCGGATGCTTCCTTATCCCGGTCTGGAGTCCCTCTTCTGTTTGTTTCCACATTTTCTGAAGTTTTGAATCATTCTGTTGGGCTTCCTTAATTCTATCTATTAAGGAGGACTGTACTTGCAAGTTTTGCCACATTCCTTCGGTTAGCGGGCGTATCACTTCAATTCCCATTTTTCTCAAATCCTCTAGGATTTCTTTGGGTGTATTCATAAAGAAAGCTTCGGGTCTTCTACTTAAGGCATCAGCCACCTTATTAGCTTTGCCCGGATGATAGGTCAGCTCCATGTCAAAATCCTTCAGTAACTCCAACCATCTTCTCTGTCTCATATTAATCTCCTTTTGTGTGAAGACATATTTTAAGCTCTTGTGGTCTGTGTATATTTTGATTCTTTCTCCATATAAATAGTGTCTCCACAACTTGAGTGCGAATACTACCGCTGCAAGTTCGAGATCATGAGTTGGGTAATTCCTTTCATGTGTCTTCAATTGTCGGGATGCATAGGCTATGACTCTCCCGTGCTGCATCAGTACACATCCTAAACCCTTACCTGATGCATCACTATATATCTCATATCCTCCTGAACCAGAGGGTAATGCTAGTATTGGAGCTGTAATTAATCTTTTCTTCAGCTCGTCAAATGCTGCTTGACATTTCTCCGTCCAATTAAATTTCTCTTCCTTCCGAGTAAGACGGGTTAAAGGTTCTGCAATTCTTGAAAAGTTCTCTACAAATCTCCGATAATAGCCAGCCAATCCTAAGAAGCTTCTGATTTCTGCTACTGACTTAGGCGTTGGCCAAGACTTAACTGCTTCTACTTTCTTTGGATCTACCGAGATGCCTTCTCCACTGACAATATGTCCTAGAAATGGTATTTGGTCCAGCCAAAACTCACATTTACTAAGCTTAGCATACAATTGTTCTTCTCGCAGAGTTTGCAATACTATCCTCAAATGTCTTTCATGCTCCTCTTCACTTTTGGAGTATACAAGGATGTCATCAATAAATACAATCACAAATTTATCCAAATATTGATAGAATACTCGATTCATCAGGTCCATAAATATCGCGGGTGCATTTGTCAACCCGAATGGCATAACTAAGAATTCGTAATGCCCATACCGAGTTCTAAATGCAGTCTTTGGGATGTCTTCCTTTTTCACCTTTACCTGATGATATCCGGATCTCAAATCAATTTTCGAAAATACCCTTGCCTCTCCTAACTGATCAAACAGTTGATCGATCCTAGGTAAGGGATATTTATTTTGATGGTAACCTCATTCAAAGCCCTATAGTCAATCACCAGGCGTAGGGTACTATCTTTCTTTTCACAAATAATACTGGTGCACCCCATGGTGAAGCGCTAGGTTGGATAAACCCTTTTGACAATAACTCCCTTATCTGTTTATTTAACTCAACTAGCTCCTCTTTGTTCATTGGGTATATCTTCTTGGCTATGGGTGCAGCTCCCGGTATTAGATCTATAGAAAATTCCACGGCTCTGTCTGGGGTAGCCCTGGTAATTCTTCTGGGAACACATCCTTGAATTCTTCTACTACCCTTGGAAATGATTGCTCTACTACTCCTGCAGCAGTACTGGTAATTCAATCTCTCTAGCTCCTCTGCATTGAACTCATTTTGGTCTCTTGCAAATTCATAAGACTCGCCGTCAGGGAGTTGGAATGAAATTTTCCCCTGACCGCAGTCTATATTGGCTAATGTTGCAGTTAGCCAATCCATAACCCAATATTATATCATAATTGCTTGTTGGAAAGACAGCAATCGGGTACGAAAAGCTCCTCCACCCAATTTAATGGGACATCTATCACATACTCGACTGACTTCTACTATTCCATTACCGGTGAGTACTTTCAATTTAGGCAGAGGTTGTGATTCTATTTCACGTTGTGATATAAAAGAAGATGCTATAAATGAATGGGTAGCCCCGGAATCAAATAATACTGAGGCTGGGTATGAAGAAACTAAAATAGTACCTGAAACTACTTCTCCAGGGATATTCGCATCTTCAGTTCCCATTATGAATGCTCGCCCTTGCCTATTCCTTTTCTTGTTATTATTTTGAGCTTGAGCTGCTCGTTGTGCTTGTTGAAACTGATAAGCCTGAGGGCATAGGGCGGCCTTTGCTGATTTCCATAAGCCATTCCCGCTTGCGCTGTTGGTGCCTGTGTCATTGGTCGAGGTTGGTTTCCTTGAACTGGAGGTCGGCATCCCTGAGAGAAACCTTGTGTCCTTGCTACATTTGCAGGCGGCTGAGGACATTGACTGATTGGATGATTTGCTCCACCTCAAGCAAAGCCCCAATCTTCCTACATACACTCTTCTTATGTCCTGGCTTCTGACAGAAATCACAGATAAGAATTTGTCCGAGTTGCCATTCTGAGGCGCTTAGGTGGTCCTTGCCAGTGATCTTCTTGTTAGAGGATGATCCTTCCTCAAAGTTCTCTTGGGTTGTGATGACCGGAAAGGTTTGCTCCTCTTTCAGGATTCTCTCCTGGTCTCGAGCAGCTTCTGTTACCTCAGAAAAGGTCTGGCATCGGTAGGACGCGACCCTGCTTTTCAATTGGGTCCCGAGCCCTTCCAGGAACCTAGAAATTTTTGTCTTCGTCGGCTATCATGTTAGGAGCAAAGCGACTGAGTCTGGAAAACTCTACAGCATATTCATCGACGGTGCGTCTTCCTTGTTTAAGATAGTTGAATTGCCGCTCTAACTCTATTCGTGCTGATTTAGGATAGAATCTTTCCTCAAACTTCTTCTTGAATTCTGCCCATGTCATAACTCCATCGGAATCTTCGGGTACTCGGCACTCCACCAGTATCCAGCGATATCTTCTAGCTGGATGCGGATTGCTGCACCATATCTTCGGTTTTGAGCTTTGCGGCCTTCATTAAGCCTTCAATGGTTTTCAACCATTGACCCGCTTTCATTGCATTTTCAGTTCCCTTGAACTTAGGTGGCTTAAGATCTCGAAAATCTTTTAGGTTTCCCTCTTCTGTTTTCTTGGGTTCTGCATTGTTCCAATATGGTTGTATTGGCAACATGGGCTGCATTGGCCTGCTGATTATGGGATTCCAATAATTGCTGGAATAATCGAAACATATCGCCACAGTTGGTTCTTGAGGGGGCGGAGTACTTGACTGGCCGTGGTTGTCCATATCCTGAGATTAGGAAAAACGCAATTCTTGGGAAGTGTTTAACTCGTAATCTCCAACAAGAGTGTATCATGAAACTTCGTACATATATATATATTCATTCATTAAGATGAGAGTAATTACAAAATGGTGCTCCTTACTCTCATTTTTCATTTACATACATTCTTGCTACTTAGTTACTCATGTCACCCATCATTCCAAACGCGACATGGTAAACTATTCTACTACATACAAGTACATATCTGCAGATGCCAAAATACAAGGAAAGGACTCTTCTTCACTATGTACAGGGTTAAGACATCTTATGCTACGGCTTCAATAAGCTCCCTCCCTTCAGCAAGGATCTCCACTTCTGTATACATCCTCTCAAAGTCATCCATGGTGCCTTCGTAGCCGTGCAATCCGACATAGATGCGGTTCGGGTCTCGGACATAAAGACAGTAGTGATGTACTCAAAGTATACTTCAGCGCCATCCTCCACGTCTCGTACCATAGGACGCCTGACTCCATAGAATACTTGTAGACATGAATGTCATACCAGTCGGCGTTCCATAGCATCCTGGCATAGCGTTGGTACAGGTACAAGGTGTACTCGCTTCCATCCCATTCCAAACTGGGTATAAACAGGTCCATATCCTTGATATCCTATGTAAGAATTTCTTATAAGGACATAAGGAGAAAAAGCATATTTTATTTATTTATAGAACAATATGCCCTTGGCTTACATACATACTTGGTCACATTCTACCTACATGCAGATATATCTTACATTCCATTCATTCTAGCTACACACACTACTTATCATCTATAGACTAGGGATCTAAGTTCCATATTCCCTACTTACTTGCATTCTTACTACATATATTACATACATTCCATATACATATATGCTCGAGATCTAAATCCACATCTTCCTGATGTTGTGCACTATTGCGTTTGGATGAGTTTGCAGCCATTCTTCCAAGGTACCATTGCGATCAGTCTTTGGGCCTTTGGTGGGTTCTGCCTTTATCAGGACATAATAATGTACCGAGTTGTATACTCCTTCCTTTCATCATCTATGTCTGACACTACTGGATATTTCAATTCGTAGTGTACTCCATAGGCTTCGATCATTCCCTTACGGGCTACGTGCCACATCTTCTTTACAAATGCATAATACTCGTCTAGGCTGTGACTATCATTTCCCAGCCTTGCGAAGGGCAAACCGAGGCATGACCTAGATTGAAAAGAAATAAAAGTATTCTTCCTTAGGTTAGTAACCCTTAGTAGGATTTAAGATCTAGACAGGAAAGGGAATTTGTAAGGAAAAAAAGCTACCAACTATTTATCTACCTTACTTAAGGATTTCTAAGATATGATTGGAAATCAAAGCTTTCTATCTGAGTATAAAACCTACGTCTAGGCCTAAGGTCCGTTCTGGATTTTCCATTTTCGCTGACCTGCATGGGCCACCACTAAAAGACGTGTACGTCCCACTTCCCAAGTGGAATGGTGACGTCATACACATCCCCAGGCTACGCGCCGAAGATCCGCGATTGTCGCCCGTAAACATCATCAAAAATGGAAAATGCCAGAGATTACAACTTATTATACATATGGAAATTGTTATACAGGACTTCATCAACAATACTTCTACAAACTATTACAAAAAGAAAACTAGCAAGTTGTCCAGACGATTATTCCTCGTCGTACTGCGGCGTTACTTCGCGGAGACGTCCTCTCTCTTCACCTAGTGAACAATACAGTCGTTTTAGAAACGACAAGCAAGTCCTCGGTCAAGGACGGTAAAGTATACAAAAGAAAGATGCAGTTTTTCAAAAGAAAGAAATATGCCAACTAGCACTATTGTATGTGTTTATTTCACAAAATCAAGAAAAAGTAAATGACATCCTACTCCATGATTGTAAGTTTCTGAGCTTCCCTTGAGCTCTCAGTAGGATTTTGCTTCCCTTGAGCAACCAAGAAACTACCTACCTTTGATAGGTGGAGTTATTTGCTGGAGTAAGATGAAATTTAGTAGACTAAATGCAATGCAATTTTGAGAACAGTACTCTGAATTAATTCCCTAAATAATTCCCGTGAACAATCCCGTTAACCTGGGATCAGGCTGTGATTTCGGAGCCTCCCTTGGGCAAAACCAATCTATTCGATGTTACTGTCGAATAGAAGTAGCAGGACAGGAGCCTCTCTTGGGCTAGTACTTATATAGAAGTACTCATCAGGATATTCAGGAATTGCTGATCAGCCTTTTTAGGTTATTATGTTACGGGATATCTAGGGATATTCAGTTGTCCTCCCCACCCAATGATTCTAAAATTTCCGAAAATCAGAAATTTGTCTATCTCCTAAATTTTCAAAAATTTCGGCAGAGTCTCCTTTGTATTTAGGAGCTCCGACAATTTACAAAACATGATATAAGAGATATACGGGCTCGCCGACCCCTTCGGTGGAGCAACCCTCAACACCGGAACCACGCATTTAATATCCGGGTCACGCCGACCCCTTCGGTGGAGCAACTCTCACACCGGAACCACGCATTTATAATATGTAAAATTTTTTGGCTTTCTTACCTTAGCAAGCATTTAAGCGAATTAAGCGATTTCTTTGGGGTTTTGTGCTAAACACTATCCAAGTTTCAAAACAAAACTTGTTAGTAGCATAATGATATCAAAATTTTATTCCAAAACATATGCAAAATAATTTTGTAATCCTTGCAACTTTGACATGATGTTATTCTCATACAAGGTAAATCCAAAGTCCAAATTTAACTTATGTTTACTATGTACCATAATTTAATTCCTTGAAAATGCAAGAGAGTTTAATATTGAGAATTTATAGACATAAGGTTATGCTAACATATAGGTGCCTAAAACCATCTATTTTAACTAGTTAATCATGATAGCGCATGATAATTAAATATAATTCTAATAAGGACAGATTTGAAATATAATGTTAAATTGTCATTTATTCATTCCTACATATCCATACTAACACATGTATACACAACCATGCTAGGAAATATAAAATCTGTATATATATTGATTTTCCAAAGGTTGAACTTCTAAGTTGTCAAGACTTAGGTATTCATGCTCTTGTAGATTCATAATTTGCATCCATTATTGAGTCAAGTGCATATAGGTGTGTATTTATATATGTATGATACACGTATGTAGGTTCATGCATATATAATTATTCCAAGAGTTGTATCCACACATCTATATATATATATATATACATATATAATCACACAAATTATAATTCGAAGTGTCCATTTTTGGTGTTGTGTCCTAACGATGTGTCCAAGTTATACACACAAACATATTGTGTCCACAAATGGTTCATTTTCCAATTTCTATGCTATACCCATCTTACATTTTATAAAATTGAACTTATCATGAATTTCCATAAATTTCAGAATTTAAAAACTGAATAATAAATATATATATATATAACAAGTAGAATATTGAAAACCAATTTCCAAGAGGGAAAGGGGGAGAGGACTTGCCTTTGTGTTGGAGATGACCTAGATTTTTCTTCCACAATTCCTAAATCAAACCCCACAACAATAGAGTTTTGTTAGCAACTCTAACCTAGGTTTAGAAAAATAGAGATTGGGGAAGAAGAATAGGATTAGAAATTTTTACCTAGGTTTTCTTTGGGTTGGGAGTGGAAGGAGGAAGATGATGATGATGGAGTGGGGATGAAGTGGAGGAGGAGGAGGAGGAGAGGAGGGGGCCGGAGGCTGGCCGGCGGCGGCGGCGCGCTGGCGGCGACGGCGGGCGGCACAGCAGCGGCAGCAGCAGCGAGGGAGCGGCAGCGGCAGCAGCAAGGCTAGGGGGAGGGGTCGGGTGATGGGTGTGGTGTTGTTTGTTTTGTTTTGTTTTTTTTTTTTTTTTTTTGCTTGGTGAGGGAGTGTGGGAGTGTATATATATATATACATGTAAAGAGTGTAGGGGTGAGGTCCCCCCCCCATCCCTTGTAGGGACACCTAGCACCCCCCTAGGGCTAGGGTTATGGGTTATGGGTAGGGTGTAGGGCTAGGGTTAGGGCCTTGGGACACATGGCCATAAAGCAACAAATTCCAAATCACAGTATTATAATAGTAATAAAAAAAAAATTGAGTATGACAATGACGATCGAACCCAACGGTATATCCAGAATTGGATTCCGTTGACCCGATCTCAATTGGTCCGTTGACCCGGACATTGGAAACCGATTTGCACGGAAAAGCGTGTTGGAGCCAATGTCCTCAAAACTCAGCCAATTATATGTCAACGAGTCCAGAATGACGATACGAACTCAACGTATATCCGAATTGGATTCCGATGAGCCGGCGTCAAAAGTCCCGTTGACTCAGAAAGTGGGACCCTCTTTGCACCGAAATGCGTGCCATGGGCCCACTTCTCCAA
>JANAVB010029818.1:3167443-3418785 GCA_029216955.1 Iris pallida | reverse complement strand
TTAATTCCTTGAAAATGCAAGAGAGTTTAATATTGAGAATTTATAGACATAAGGTTATGCTAACATATAGGTGCCTAAAACCATCTATTTTAACTAGTTAATCATGATAGCGCATGATAATTAAATATAATTCTAATAAGGACAGATTTGAAATATAATGTTAAATTGTCATTTATTCATTCCTACATATCCATACTAACACATGTATACACAACCATGCTAGGAAATATAAAATCTGTATATATATTGATTTTCCAAAGGTTGAACTTCTAAGTTGTCAAGACTTATAGGTATTCATGCTCTTGTAGATTCATAATTTGCATCCATATATTGAGTCAAGTGCATATAGGTGTGTATTTATATATGTATGTATACACGTATGTAGGTTTCATGCATATATAATTATTCCAAGAGTTGTATCCACACATCTATATATATATATATATACATATATAATCACACAAATTTATAATTCGAAGTGTCCATTTTTGGTGTTGTGTCCTAACGATGTGTCCAAGTTATACACACAAACATAATTGTGTCCACAAATGGTTCATTTTCCAAATTTCTATGCTTATACCCATCTTACATTTTTATAAAATTGAACTTATCATGAATTTCCATAAATTTCAGAATTTAAAAACTGAATAATAAATAATATATATATATATAACAAGTAGAATATTGAAAACCAATTTCCAAGAGGGAAAGGGGGAGAGGACTTGCCTTTGTGTTGGAGATGACCTAGATTTTTCTTCCACAATTCCTAAATCAAACCCCACAACAATAGAGTTTTGTTAGCAACTCTAACCTAGGTTTAGAAAAATAGAGATTGGGGAAGAAGAATAGGGATTAGAAATTTTTACCTAGGTTTTCTTTGGGTTGGGAGTGGAAGAGGAGGAAGATGATGATGATGGAGTGGGGATGAAGTGGAGGAGGAGGAGGAAGTGGAGAGGAGGGGGCCGGAGGCTGGCCGGCGGCGGCGGGCGGCGCTGGCGGCGACGGCGGGCGGCACAGCAGCGGCAGCAGCAGCGAGGGAGCGGCAGCGGCAGCAGCAAGGCTAGGGGGGAGGGGTCGGGTGATGGGTGTGTGTGTGTGTTTGTTTTGTTTTGTTTTTTTTTTTTTTTCTTTTGCTTGGTGAGGGAGTGTGGGAGTGTATATATATATATACATGTAGAAGAGTGTAGGGGGTGAGGTGTCCCCCCCCCATCCCTTGTAGGGACACCTAGCACCCCCCCTAGGGCTAGGGTTATGGGTTATGGGTAGGGTGTAGGGCTAGGGTTAGGGCCTTGGGACACATGGCCATAAAGCAACAAATTCCAAATCACAGTATTATAATAGTAATAATAAAAAAAAAATTTGAGTATGACAATGACGATACGAACCCAACGGTATATCCAGAATTGGATTCCGTTGACCCGATCTCAAATTGGTCCGTTGACCCGGACATTGGAAACCGATTTGCACGGAAAAGCGTGTTGGAGCCAATGTCCTCAAAACTCAGCAAATTATATGTCAACGAGTCCAGAATGACGATACGAACTCAACGGTATATCCGGAATTGGATTCCGATGAGCCGGCGTCAAAAAGTCCCGTTGACTCAGAAAGTGGGACCCGCTTTGCACCGAAATGCGTGCCAGGGCCCACGTTCTCCAAATCAAGCAAACTTTATATGAAAACATACCAGAACAACGCCACGAGTCTACTGGTGGTGTCAGAAATTGAATCCGGAGTCCCGGGTTCAAAAATGGAATTTAACTAGTGCAACACTAAGAATTCGAACGACCAACTTTGGCGTCGAATTCGACCGACCTAACAAGCTCAAACTGAAATGAAATCTAAAGGGGACAGGAAGAGGGTTATACCAGCTGTGCACCGGAACTGGTGGCGCGCAAAACGGAGCTGCGACGACGAAGATACGAACCCGCGAAGTTGGCGTCGCGAAACTGTCCAAAAATAGTACAAATTAAAACGTCAACTTGGTGGCCGGTTTTGATGTATCAAACGACAGAATTAACGGGTGAAATTTGAGAGGGATGAAGGGGTATATACCGAGATTGAGACGGAGCAAAGAAATCGCCGATCCAACGGTCGGATTGTCCAGAAAATTGACACGAAGTTGCTGCGACGAAACACAAATTCTGAAATTCGTCCACGCGCGCGTCGACGGGATTCCGTTCAAAATGCACGAATCGCCTAGTTAACGCGTCGGGGAGGACGACAACGTACCCCGGGGTTCGCCGGAGCTCGCCTGGGCTTGGGGTGAGAATAAGAGAGTAATGAGAGAGAGAGATAATAGAGGGATAGGGGTTTTTACTTCATGAGGAAGAAAAGAGAGGTAGAGATATTTTTAGAGAGAGGGTGGGGAAGGTCGGCTGCTCATAGGGGGAGTTAGGAGAGAGAGTGAGGTGGGGATGTGAGAGAGAGAGTTATCCATATATATATATATATATATATATATATATATATATATATATATATATATATATATATATATATATATATATATATTTGAAATGGAGAGAGAAGAGACATTTATATAAAATAAACGTATTTTTAAATAGGAAAAAAATACAGACACATCAATGGAATGTATGGGCAGTCATGGTAGGGTCCATGCCAAACTGGGTCGGACGTTGGGCCAAGTTTGGACAAAGTCGAAGCCAAGATTTAATTAAAATAATAAATTAAGCAAATTAATTCATGGATGAAATAGGAGCACAAGGGAGATCGAAATTTTGGCACGCAAGTGGCACCTGCATAGTTTACTCAAAACAGGCCAGGGCCATGTATTGGGTCGACTGGATTGGACCGATGTCAGGCCCGGAATTTAAATTGGAAATTAAATCACGAATTACGGCAGACGATAAATTGGTCTAAATTGACCCGAACTTGCGCGAAGCAAAAAGAGTACAAGAGAACAAGTTGGAATGGGACATGATATATCAACGTAAAGATAATCTCGTCTACTACAAACTCCAAGAAGGAAGTTTCCAGATACTGCCATCCCTGATGCTCTAGAATTCCAAGTCACGGTAAAGAGCATTTAAAGATCAAAATTAATTATATAGAAATGAATTATTGAAAATAATTCATTAGAAATTTTGAAAAATAATTCGGGAAATTCAGGGGGCTTACATCCTACCCACCTTATAAAAATTTCGTCCTCGAAATTTAAAGGTTGGTAGTGGGGTTAAAACATGATAGAGGATTTAGGCAATAATTTAGGCACGATCCAAGAATGACGAGTTTGCACGATCAAGATAATCGATTTAAAATTGTTCAGGCACGATGAGGGATTTGGCACGATAGAATTATGATATGAACAAAATCATATGTGCATGATTTCAGAAATAAGCCAAGTCATTGGGGCACGATTTTAGAGACGATTAAGAGAATCGAAGATATAATTGATGTTCAAGTACGGAATGATTTGTATAATCAAGACATAGCTAAACAAGGCAAAGGAAATGACGGTAAGATGAGAAAATCATCCTGCGATGGGAGAGAAAATAATGATAAACAAGAAATAATGGTAGGAATTATCTTGCTCAATTGGTAAAAGAAGTGAATCAACTTAAGATATGACCTGATAACCATACACGTCTATCCAAAATCATGTTGCCAGAATTTACGCCACGCCAGTAAACATAGCTACAATCAAGGGCGGAGCTAGGAATTTTTTTTAGAGGGGACTGCATATATGAATAAATTTTTCTTTATGTAATATACTCAAAAAATAAACAAACAAAATATAAAAATTTACTACAAACTAGTGAAGTGATAACACAGGCTTCGAACCCAGGACCTAACATAAACAGACCAAGGAACTCTACCAACTGGGCTAGGACTGCTAGCAACCTTTAGTTGTGAAAATAATGTATTAGTACCTAGCCAAGAAAATTTTACTCCGGGCTGCAGCCCGGGACAGCCCAGCAGTAGCTCCGCCCATGGCTACAATAAACGATAGAGTCCATAACTAGGGTATACACCCTATAATCATGTCATCTAGATTCCTTACCACGCCAACCGGTATGGCTGCAAGAGAATCTAAATTCCATAACTAGGATAGTATATCCAAAATCAGGCTCCATGTCCCGGTCAGGCTAGCTAATATGACTGCGATAAATTCCAAACTCCATAAGTAAAGAAGACACTTACTGTTCTCATTGTTCTCGTCCAAAATATGTTTATCAGGATATCTTAACCAAATTCTTAAAAGAATTATCCAAAACAAAATCAAAGGTCAACAACGAATATTAAGATTTAAACTTCAACAACAAGTCAAGGGTAAGTTAATAGAAACAACGGAAACGACTTCCGAGATAGGGTTCAGGGAAAAATCTCAAGGAAAGTCCCGAGGGTACTACCTAGGTCAAGATAGAAAAATGGTGGAATATAATCTAAAACAAACCTCGACCATGATACGAGGTTGGTAAATCATATTCTCTCCCCAACCTAGATGATATACAAGTCCAACTTATACCTTCCCTCTGGGGTCCACAAACTCATCCCAAGAAGGAATAAAGTTTGACACGGACAGATATTTCAGAAATCAGGACGGACAGGAATGAATGGGAAAAATTTTCGAAAAGTTCGAAATAAGATTCCCAGGGGTCATCCCTGGAATCTACCAAGAGTTCCTAATATGTGACTGAGTACCAAAATCCTAAAATATTCCATGACTCAACCTTAATCCTAGGGCAGGCTCGCAGTAGTACAGATAAACTCAAGTACTACCACGACTTCGCATTAACTGCAAAGACTGACCTGCATGGGCCACCACTAAAAACGTGTCACGACCCGCACCCGGATATACGGGTACGAATACGTGGGCCATGCCCAGCCTACGCCGCGGTATCGACGGTAGAACGCTGTCAAGTATACTATACTAACTACAACTTCTAAGATCCATAACTATGAAATGTACTCATGTCACAACTCGAAAACTAAGGAAGATAAGACAAGAAATAATAACAATATCACTAGAACAACTAGAATCTACAATGATCATAAGACAGGAAATAAAGAAGGAACAACAAGACTAACTAAGGATAACTACCAGGCAACTCACATAGAGGAACAGTGAGAACCACCTCAGCTAGAATCATCCTGCAGTCCAACAAATGTGGCACAACTACTCCTAAAATTTTGTCAACATATCCAGTCAGGATGGAACGAGCACAAATCTCAAATAACAGTTCTAATTAGACGATATTGAAAATGTAGCAGTAAATAGAGAGAATATACGAGGTAAATAATGTGTACATGAATCATGGTAAGGCATGTCAAGACTGTAACTGAATGTAAGAACAGGGAAAATAGTATAAATCATGTACAAGAATCTGGAACTATATCTATGTGAGTTTAGCACTAGTTTCAACATGTGACCGGCTTAGAACTTGATACAATGTTTGGCCTGGCTAATCATACGTGAGTGTATGATTAACACTATACAATGATGATACAATATCTGTGGGGTATTGATCACATATCTACGCTAACACCCCCATCCCTGACTAATATAGTGGATCCAGTCATGACACGCATTCTCTGTGAAGTAGCTCTCCTTCACAGGAATCGTATCTATACTATGAACAAGGAAACAATGAAGACTTGCACAAGGCATACCATATATAAGAGGAATAACATCTTATGACGGGATCCAACAAATACCAATCCGTGTGAACAATGTGTCAAGAGAACAAGGATATCTACACTAAATACTAGAAACAAAAACGATATCATAAAACAGAATTATTATCAGAGAATGTACTCGCCTGAGATCTGGTAGAATATGTCAACTGGTCCAAGAACAGTGCCTCGAGGACCTATAGGTGGAAATACTGTATCAATAGAAGGGTTTGGAAGTAAAATCAAGTCACACTAAGTCAAACTAGGTCAAGGCAAGTCAAAACAAGTCAAACTAGGTCAATCTAAGTCAAGGGTTGACTTACAGTTGACTTCTGGTCAACTGGTCAACTCTGGTCCAGTTCTGGTCAAATTTAGGCTACGGTTGACTTCCGGTTGACTTTTGGTCAAAATAGTCAACTGTGGTCAACCAGGATCAAAACTAGTCTAACCTAGGTCAAATGTTGACTCTACTTTCGACATCTAGTCAATCTAGTCAACTATGGTCAATAAAGGTCAAGCTAGTCTCTATAAACATCTACAAGGTCAACTTATGAATTTCGGTGATTTAGAAATCACTGAAATCGACGGGTCTCTTGAACAACCAAAAGGAGAAAATATTATAATAATAGGGTGACACAAAAGGGAAGAAATCTACAGATGTTGTCGGATGATGAAACTAACATCACCGACGTGTCCAGAATGGTCAAATCAGCTAGGATAGCCAGTCCAAAAATCCAATTTGGACACAGGAGCAAAACGGTAATTTTGGGCCAAAATGATGTCCGTCGTTGGACACAATTTGCACCGAAAAATGTGCCAAAATAAAAGTACACAAAACCTAACAAATTATATGTCCACGAATCCAGAATGACGATACGAACCCAACGGTATATCCAGAATTGGATTCCGTTGACCCGATCTCAAATTGGTCCGTTGACCCGGACATTGGAAACCGATTTGCACGGAAAAGCGTGTCGGAGCCAATGTCCTCAAAACTCAGCAAATTATATGTCAACGAGTCCAGAATGACGATACGAACTCAACGGTATATCCGGAATTGGATTCCGATGAGCCGGCGTCAAAAAGTCCCGTTGACTCAGAAAGTGGGACCCGCTTTGCACCGAAATGCGTGCCAGGGCCCACGTTCTCCAAATCAAGCAAACTTTATATGAAAACATACCAGAACGACGCCACGAGTCTACTGGTGGTGTCAGAAATTGAATCCGGAGTCCCGGGTTCAAAAATGGAATTTAACTAGTGCAACACTAAGAATTCGAACGACCAACTTTGGCGTCGAATTCGACCGACCTAACAAGCTCAAACTGAAATGAAATCTAAAGGGGGCAGGAAGAGGGTTATACCAGCTGTGCACCGGAACTGGTGGTGCGCAAAACGGAGCTGCGACGACGAAGATACGAACCCGCGAAGTTGGCGTCGCAAAACTGTCCAAAAACAGTACAAATTAAAACGTCAACTTGGTGGCCGGTTTTGATGTATCAAACGACAGAATTAACGGGTGAAATTTGAGAGGGATGAAGGGGTATATACCGAGATTGAGACGGAGCAAAGAAATCGCCGATCCAACGGTCGGATTGTCCAGAAAATCGACACGAAGTTGCTGCGACGAAACACAAATTCTGAAATTCGTTCACGCGCGCGTCGACGGGATTCCGTTCAAAATGCACGAATCGCCTAGTTAACGCGTCGGGGAGGACGACAACGTACCCCGGGGTTCGCCGGAGCTCGCCTGGGCTTGGGGTGAGAATAAGAGAGTAATGAGAGAGAGATAATAGAGGGATAGGGGTTTTTACTTCATGAGGAAGAAAAGAGAGGTAGAGATATTTTTAGAGAGAGGGTGGGGAAGGTCGGCTGCTCATAGGGGGAGTTAGGAGAGAGAGTGAGGTGGGGATGTGAGAGAGAGAGTTATCCATATATATATATATATATATATATATATATATATATATATATATATATATATATATATATATATTTGAAATGGAGAGAGAAGAGACATTTATATAAAATAAACGTATTTTTAAATAGGAAAAAAATACAGACACATCAATGGAATGTATGGGCAGTCATGGTAGGG
Organism: Iris pallida; assembly: GCA_029216955.1. Classification (NCBI taxonomy): domain Eukaryota; kingdom Viridiplantae; phylum Streptophyta; class Magnoliopsida; order Asparagales; family Iridaceae; genus Iris; species Iris pallida. Next base: position 3,411,056 of record JANAVB010029818.1, on the reverse strand, counting down.
TCCATGCCAAACTGGGTCGGACGTTGGGCCAAGTTTGGACAAAGTCGAAGCCAAGATAATAAATTAAGCAAATTAATTCATGGATGAAATAGGAGCACAAGGGAGATCGAAATTTTGGCACGCAAGTGGCACCTGCATAGTTTACTCAAAACAGGCCAGGGCCATGTATTGGGTCGACTGGATTGGACCGATGTCAGGCCCGGAATTTAAATTGGAAATTAAATCACGAATTACGGCAGACGATAAATTGGTCTAAATTGACCCGAACTTGCGCGAAGCAAAAAGAGTACAAGAGAACAAGTTGGAATGGGACATGATATATCAACGTAAAGATAATCTCGTCTACTACAAACTCCAAGAAGGAAGTTTCCAGATACTGCCATCCCTGATGCTCTAGAATTCCAAGTCACGGTAAAGAGCATTTAAAGATCAAAATTAATTATATAGAAATGAATTATTGAAAATAATTCATTAGAAATTTTGAAAAATAATTCGGGAAATTCAGGGGGCTTACAACAGCTTCACCGCCTCCCACCTAAATTTCTCAATGACAAAGCGGTCACAAGAATTGCAGGAGCCCTCGGATCTCCCCGGCCGTGTGGTGTTGCGGAAGTATCCAAATGGAAGACGTTTGCTCGGATCAAAGTTTTGATTGACATTTCCAAACCCCTAAAGAAGAGCATATCGACAAGGCTAGACGGCAACACAAATACTAATGTGCTTGTTAGATATGAACGTCTCCCGCGTCTTTGCCTTTTTTGCTATTTTTTATATACGCCCTTGGGCCTATGATAAAGGCATAACCTAAAATTTGTTAGAGGTTATCACAAACCTTAGTCATATTTCAATACCCAAACACTTTTCTTATAATTAAATGTTAGTGGCATCACAACTTTTAAGTATAAATTAAAAAAATTGGATTCTTTTACCTTCCCAAATTTCTAAATATAATTTATTTTTATTTTTATTTTGCATAGTTTTATAGTACATTGTCATATTTGGAACTATTTCTGAAGTTTCGAACTCTATTATTGAAATATTGAAGTTTCATAATCCAGACAGTTCCATTTAGGACAGCGAATTTGGAGTCACATAACAGCCAAATTTTTTGATTGACAAAATTTAAATTTTGAACTTGATAGATACAAAGATATGATTAGAATATAAATAGGTTTAAAATGATAAGATTAAGTTGAAAAACTTTTTCCCACCCTGAATGTATTGCCAACTATTTTTCTGGCGAGTCCCACAGACAGTGTGGTGACGAGGCCCAGTAATGACACTATTTGTTAAAAAATTTATCAGAAATATATATTTAGCGTAATATGTTTAGTAAAGATATAATTAAAATATTTTATTTGTTTAAAATAATATATTTTGTAAAATATGACTAACCACACCTCGAAATATTAATCTTATAATCACATATTTGTTAAAAAAGAATATCTTAAATAGAAAGAGATATGAAATGATTTGTTTAAAATAATTTTTGACTAAGGTTGTGTTTGATTGGCCATTATTTACATAAAAAAATATTTCCATCCTAAATTTTCCAACAATATGTAAAAAAAAAAAAAAAAAAAAAAAAATTGATGTGTCATTTTCTCCGACTTGGCAAATGTCAAGTGGGAATTCAAATCTGCGCCTTCCTAACCGGGTCCTGTTCCTACCAGTAGGCCACAACCCACGGACCCACAAATATGTGTTTGATAGCTTATATTTTCCATAAAATTATTTTCCAAAGAATTAGCATTTTTCATATTTCATTCAAAATTATGGAAATTAAGCCTGGGCCAATTTTCTTTCCGATGTGTTTGATTGGCCCTTTTTTTTCAATTTCCAAAACTCAGGACAGTCAGTTCTAAGAAAGAAAATTATCTGTCTTAACACTGATAAAAATCAATTATCAATTACGATGACAGTGCCTAACAAAATTATAATCCCATAACTTGTGATGTTCTTTAACAAAAAGAAGAAGAAGAAAGTTACGCATTGATCATAGGTCTTTAAATAAATCAAACCAATGATCACTCTAAAATATGGAATATGGATCAAGAACCCAGAATTATAATAAGCAGAACATCATTCTAAATATGGAATATAAATCAAGAACCCAGAATTATAATAAGCAAGCAGAACCCAAAAAAAGACTTTCTTTTTATTTTTTTTTAACAAAAAGAAAACGTACCGATGGATACAAAAATTCTCGTCAACAATGTAGACGAGCTAGCCGATCATACAAAATTGAATCAATAAATGAATCTGGAAATTAATATAGAACCCAAAGAAAGGGTGATCAGCTACTCCTGTGTAACTTGAACTTCAGCGGGCCGGCGCTGCTGACAGTGTAATTAGGCGCGGACGACGACGACGAAGATGGAGCTGCAGCCGGCGGTGGCGATCCCGCGGCGTCGAGCTTGACCCGCTTCGCCCTCGGCTGGCCTTCGGCGCGGGGGCGGCCGCTTCCGGTGCTCGTGCTGCCGGCCGCGAAGTGGAGAGGGGTGGTCGGCGATGCCGACGCAGCATTGTTCTCGCGCTTCAGCCTCTCTTCCTCTTCTTCCTTCTCGGTGTCGCGGATCCCTTGGAGGGTTATTTGCCTCGACCGCTTCCTCTTGGGGATGGTTTTTGGCGGGAACGGCGGTCTCGGTGGCTCGTCCGCGGGAGAAGGGGGAGAGGGTGGTGTCGGTGTCGGCGGCGCCAGCTGAAGCTCCCATGGCGGCGGGGTGGTCGCGGTGAAGTCTCCTCTCGAGACTGCTACGAGCGCCTCCGCTATGAGAAAGCAAACATAGTCATCCATCGCAGTAGTAACACAAGAGAGGAGAAGAGAGGGGAGGAGGGAGAGAGAGAAATAGAGGGAAAGAAGGAAATAGGAGTATTTGAAAAGTTGGATTTCTATATAAAGACTAAGTTAAATTTATTTCCCATACGGAGTAGAGTAGAGTAGAGCCCTAAAGGAAAGAGTGGCCATCAATAAAAGAATCCACTCAATTTTAATCTAAACGGTCTAATTGGTCAAAGCGGTCAGGGTTTTTCTATTTATTCAAGTATTTTGATCTATTCAATTTGTTGGAAGATTTCATCTTTAATCTAATCTAAAAAATCTAAACGGTAAAAATAATAATTCAACTCTTTATTTTCATATTTTATTTCGTAAGACATACGGAATGTTTAAAGTGTCCTTCTTATACAAGAGATTGTTTACGGAATAGTTATCGATTACTCAAGAAAGCATACTTGTCCTTTTTAAAAAAATCAAAATTTATCTTAAAGATAGATTTTTTTTTTAGATTTTTTTTTACAAAGAGATTATTTTTGAAGATAGATTTATTTTTAAAGATAGACAATTTGTAAAGATATATTTATTTTAAAGATATATTTATTTTAAAGATACATTATTTAAAAGATAGATTATATTTTAAAAATATTATTTTTTAAAAGCTATTTTTTAATATTAAAATTAAAATTAAAATTAACATGAACATTAAAGTTAAAGTTAAAATTAATTTTAATATTTTTTTCAAATATATATATATATATATATATATATATATATATATATATATATATATATATATATATATATATATTAATTTTAATATTTTTAAAGGTGGTGAGAGGCAAGATTGGCGATGGAGACCGGTGATGAAGGCGGTGAGATCTTGCTCTCCTCGACCGCCTGACCCTGATCCCGTGAAGCTCACCGCCTCGTGCGTTGTTGTCCTATGAGCAGTCGACGACAGTCCTCCTTCACTCGAAGCTGGCCCATGCTACTGACGCCCTTGCGTGTAAGTCGACACCATGCGCGAAACTCTGCCGCGCGTGCTCAAGGCCCACTCCCCATCTTTCTTTCCGACCGTCGATCGGGTCCGTTGCTGCCGTCGCCCTCATAGATCTGGTCGCTGTCGGTGGGTCGGAGCTGCTTCGATGCGGAGGCAGTATGGCTCTGGGGGGGGGAGCGAGAGAGTGTGAGTGTGTGTGTTCGGAGAGAGAGAGAGAGAGAGAGATGACAATATAAAAAAAATATTTTAATTATATCACTTGCTGGGGACAAAAAACCTCGTATACAAACATTAAAAGTCACCGTTTTCACTTGCAGGAGTTAAAAATGACCATATTTAAATACATTTTAGAAAGTCATACATGTCGCACGTGTACTATAAGTCAACATGCTATAAGTGACAATTTCCTAATTTCGAAAAGTTACCGCGATCTAAACAGCTAGGATATAGATTTTGGAATTACATAAAATTCTATCCATATATGCATACTTCATAACATGGATGTAACGTCATACCGTATGGATCTTCAATATTGTTCCAATTCGTAAGATAAAAGGCATGGTCCACCTTTTTTTTACAGTGCCACCCATTGAGAAATTAAATTTGGATTAAAGAAATTATGATATAATGGCCACAGATACCGAGACAGGGCCGGGCCAACAACAAGGCCCACTATGCGATAGCCTAAGGCCTCACTATGGTAGGGGGCCTCCAAGGCTCCAAGTAAATAAAGATGGCAGCTTGTGCAATTCGTGTTAAAAGAAAGATTGTTTTCATCCTGTAGGCTATCTAACATCAAAAAACCATGTTGCAATTTAAAGTCTTCTTCTTCTTTTTTTTTTTTCCCTTTTAATTGTTTGTCAATTGTCATAAGCCCCAATGGAGGAGCGATTTAGCGAGTACGTTCACCGCATGGAAATGAAATGGAACAATAAGTTTCATAGTTCTAAAGTGTTGTAAAGAAGGATTAGCCAGTGATTAAATTGGGCAAATTGAAACGAGTAATCGAACTAATCAAAAATCACAACCGAGCAATTGCGACAAATACTTAAACCCAGCTACGGACCAGCTGTTCAACAAGAACCAACAGCTAATGGTCCTTTCTAAAATTTTGACAGTCATGAAATAAGTTGTGTTGTCTCCACGTTTAAATTTTTTTTTTAGTAATAGGGTCTCACAAAATAGTGAATATTAGAATTTGGATTTCAAAATTGTCCAACGTTAGAGTTCTAATCTCAAAATCACTATTCACGTAGACTAATGAACAGTAATTTCAGTCAATTTCGAAACTCAAATTCTAATATTTACTATTATGTAAACCCTATTACTAAATAACCTAAAAAAATATAGTTTTGAAAGTCAGAAAGTTAAAAAATATTTGTATTGTCCCTAAATAGAAATGCAATATCTTTAGAAAAAAGATATTAGAGCATCTCCAACCCTATTGTCTTGTTTTGTGTTGTGAATCCTATGTGGCATGAGGGACAAGACAATGTCTTGTATAGGTGGCAAGGTTATATTCACAAATGACAATGGGTTTAAAAAGTCATCTCCAATGCAAAAGTATTGAGAAGACGATACAAATAATTTTTTACAACTTCCAAGACAACTTTTACTCTTCTACTTCTTTTTTATAAATATTTTTATTCACAAATGATGATGTGGACAAGACATTGTGAAGTGCATTGTCTAGATCTAGACAACCAACTTCACATTGTCTTTGCCATGTCATTGCCATGTCAACTCCACATTTTATTTCACATTTGCATTGGAGAAGTACTTTTGGAAAAAAAAATGGTTGTCATTCCTATGTGGCAACCATTTTTTTCAAACTCACAATAGGGTTGGAGATGCTCTTACGGGTCGGCTGACCTGACAGTCTACTCCTTGGGACTAAGTTGATTTTGAGATGAGGGCTTGCTGACCGAATTGTAAGTCTCTAGGACCGTGTTCACTCACTACAAACAGGAAAATAGAGGTGAGCGTTTGGTTTATTCGGTTTCAACTGAATCGAATTAGTCAAAATCAAATAAATCGAAATTCTAAAAGTTTAAAACCGAAATGAATTAGATAAAACCGAAACCGAACCGAACAATAAATTTTGGTTTATTTGATTTAATCATTTTGTTCAGTTTGTTTGGTTGGATTGTTTATATTATTTAATGGACCGGATTCAAAGTTGGGATCTTGATTAAATTATAGTAAAAAAATTATAATTTTTATACACACATTTGTTGAATTTTAAAGTTGCGCACAAAGTTGTACTTGTTGTTAAATTATCAAAATTGAAATTCAAAATACATACATAAAATTGATGTTTCATTTACATATTTTTAATTACAAAATATACAAAGAATTGTTGGCATTTACATAATTGTATATTCTTATTGGATTTTTGGTTTTAAACCGAAATCAAAACTCAAAACCGAAACAGAATAAGAAATTTAGTATTTTGAAAACCGAAACTGAATCGAATTTTTATTTTCGGTCCAAAACCGAATAATGCTCACGCCTAGAGGAAGACACATAAAAAAAAAAAAATTTGACTTTCATCCCACTTATTAATATGATTTTGTAATTACATACAATTGTTTGTGCCTATTAGACTCATATTCCACATTTTTTATATGGAAAACATTCGTCTTGTCGCGAAAAATATTTTTCGTGACAAAAGGTATAATGTAAGTCTAATAAACATAAAATGTAGAATGCAGTACAAATTAGTATTAATAAACGGGATGAAAGTCAAAAAATTCTCAAAAGAAAAACTACAAAGAGGAAGGTCTTACACACGCGCAAGGCCTACTCGAGTTCAGCCATTGGTGTAACTGTTTCGAGAAATATTTCCAGAATTATTTAGTATGAGTGTATATAGTGGGAATACATCTTTTCATTTTTAAAAATATTATTTAGCTTCCAAAAGTTTTGGGTGATACCATCTTTCATTATGTGATATATAACATAGCTGATGACATGACATGACAGCTGACATAGTACAATTAAACACTAAATATTAAAATTAAAATTAAAATTAAAATTAAAATTAATATTAACATTAAATTAGCATACATTAACACTAAAATTAAAATTAATATCCAATTAACAAGAATATTAATATTAATATTAACATTAATATTAATATTAATTTTTGTATTAATATTAACATTAATATTAACATTAAATTAAAATTAGCATTAACATTAATATTAACAATAGTTTTTTTTGGATATGTCAGTTGCCATGTCAGATGCCACATAATGGGATGTGACATCACCCAAAAATTTTGGGGGTCAAATAGTATAATTGTTTTATTTTTATACAATCAAGTGTAGGAAAATCAAGATAATGTGGGATCCGATTTACTGAATAATTTCTCGTAGAGCGGACTATCAAAAGCACAACTAATCACAAAGCTGTTAATTTTTCATAATCTATTTTACCATATTTTAATAATTATTTCTTACTATATATATATAGTTATGTAAAATAGGCCAATAATTATTAAAAGATGGTAAAAATTACGAACATTTAACAAAAACAGCTAATGTGGAATCGATATGGTTAATTCACAAGCAAAAGTCCACGCTTGAGTATCACATAGTAGATAAATTGCCGACGAAAATTGTCCAAATTTTTGTAAGCGACGAAAAATTATAATATATTTTATATGAATTTTCGGTCGCTAGTCCGTCTCTATATAAACGACTGTTTCATATCTGTCGTTACCTTCCGTCGCTATATTTTTATAGTGAGTCCTGCTTCGGCTGCAGGAGGAGGTGGTAACCTGCGGCCAGCTCGGAGTCGTCTCCAAATTCCACTTGGCCAGGCCGGACGTCTTTGGCTACGCCGACTGCTCCGCCACCATCAGCATGCAACGATGAGTGCTCATCCTGTAGCAAATCTGCGCTCGGCTACTTCACTACCAACTGCCAGACTGCTAGCTGTCGGGGCAAAAGTAGCCCTCAACGACTGCATAGTGCGTTATGATACGTTCGAGTGATATTACTTAGCAATAATTAAGTTGGTGAAGAACTGCTGCATTTATGTCTTTCTATTTCTTTTTTCTTTTTCTTTCTTTTCTTAATGAAGAAGGCTGTGTTTGTTTGGGTTTTACATCTTTGGATCTGCTTATAATGAATGATATACTTAGCTAGATCCTTTCAAATGGTAACTTCCCTCTTTTCTTCCTGTCTGAACCAACGGAACCGAGATTCGACCATGTTTGTAAATAAATAAAAAAATCAGTTCAGTTCAGTTTCAATTTTAAAATTATTAAAAGTTCCATTTTGGGTTCTGTTTTGGTCCATAACTAAAAATCGAATAAAAGTTACACAATTATCATTCAATGTTATACATCTTTTATTAAGAATATGTATATTTTGTATATATTTTTCAAAATTAACAATAACTTGTCCAACTTTAATATATATATTTCTGGAATCGCTCCCACTGGGATTCGAACTCCTGACCACTCGGACCGTATGTATCTCTCTTAACCACTACACTAGAGGTCATTTGCAAATATATATATATATATATATATATATATATATATATATATATATATATATATATATATATATATATATATATATATATATATATATAAAGTTTAACTACAATTTCAACTTTTGTCTGTCATAGTAAACAATAAAAATAGTCCAACCAAATTAACAAATTCATTTCGGTTTGGATAATGGTTAATTTCGGCTCGGTTTTGATTTTAGATTTTTATAATTTTATTTTGTTCGATTTTAACTATTTGGATTTGGTTAAAACTAAATAAACGAAACACTCACCCTACCTGAACCTGAGACTCTTGGACGGTAGGCAACTTTGGTATTATCGAATCTCGGTATTTTTTTCCAATTAGAGAGTCTTATGAAAAATATGATGAAGATAAGATGAGTTCTTTTGTAATGTGCATTTTTGCTAACTAACTTGGTCACTAAAACATCCGTTTCCAAATACGTCCGTAAAAGTCCATCCTGTGTTCGAAGCCCGGTGGACAGTAGAACTTGGTAGGCGTCCAAAAGATATATATATAGGGATACATCGACACTAGTGTCGGACAAACGTGTTGCATGTGCAACACATTTTAGAAATGTTGATAACATTTTATATAACAAATATAATATCTTGTTCAAAAAAAAAATACAAATATAATATCCAATCAAACTTATTCAACTTGCTTTCAAAAATATTTGCACTTAACAAAAAATAAACGACTATGCCACACTATTCTATTTTAGAATGTTAAATTTGGTAATCTCTATTTATTATTATTATTATTATTATTTATCGTGTCTTCTGCACTCCTACATAATTTGGTTTTTCCGTTTCATAATATTTTTATATAATCTTTAATAATATTTTTAATGATATATATACAATGATAATTATGTTCTGTCAGAAAAGCACATGGGTTGTGGTGGAACCCATGTAGGTGTCATGTTGTAAACCCTTGAATCCAAATATTGCCTTCATAAATATTTAAATTCCTGAATAAATTAATTTATAATTATTTTCATGTGGCCCCGAGTGGTCAGGAGATCGATTTCCGGTGGGAACGTTCGCCACAGTTACCTTCTTTTAAAAAAAATTGTTTTGTCAGAAAAGACTATTCAAAACTAATATAATTTAAAATTTGATCTACCATTTAAAGATTAATCTATTATTTTAAAATGAAAAGTCAAATCTATCATTTAACTTTTAATTTTAATCAAATTTCAAATCACTATTCAAAATTAATGTAATAAAAAAAATTGATCTACCATTTAAAAATTAAACTAATATTTCAAATTTAAAAGTCAAATATATCATTTAAGTTTTAACTTTAATCTAATTTCAAATTTAAGTTAATCTAATCTAACTTAAAATTTAACCTACTATTTAAAAAAAAAAAATTGATCTTTTCCTATTATTTAAATTTAAATTTATTATTTTAAAAAAAATTGAATAAATTTATTTATTTATTATTATTTTTATTAAAATTGAGTCCGGAATGGACTAAAATTCTGACTCCTTGGATATTTATCTGGATCCTTTGATAATTGCATCTCTCTCTTTTCTTCCTACTTGAACCTGAGACTCTGAGACAGTAGGCAACTTTGGTGTTCTCGAATCTCGTTCTTTTCTTTGGGCCCGATGGTCGCAAAGCAGGTACTTGCATTCTACCAATTTTTGGGTGATCTCGATTGATAACAATTTTTCGGTGACCTTCAAGATGATTCTACGACAACGCACAAGGATGAAACAATACATTAACCGAGTATTTACGGATAGGAAAGACACGAGCCTATGGTTGGAGCCATGGATTAATCACAATAGTCTGGTAGATTTAATGGGATGGCCATCATATGAACTGATGGGAAGTTCGGATAGCGTTAGTGTGCTGTTGCAAGGACATGAGTGGAAGACCTCATTAGGGCGGGTGGGTCGTTGGTTTGAAGCAGACATCAGAGTCCAAAAAATAGACAAAGAAGGGAGTAAGGATAGATGGGAGTGGGAAGGTGGTGTTAACGGGAAATTCTCGACCGGAGTAGTGTATGACCAGATTAGAGAGCGTCGACCAGAAGTAGGGTGGGCGGACGTTTATATGGTCGGGAGGATCGGCTACAAAAATAAAGATCTGTGCATATAAAGCCATTCGCAATCGTCTTCTCACCAAGGATAGGTTAGCAAAATTTTGCGTACAGTTACCAAATATTAGCTGTGTTATGTGCGGAAATGTGAATAGCTTCGAGACGAGGGATCATGTGTTTTTTCAATGTCCGGTGTCAGGCGCTATTTGGCAGAGGTATCGAAGGTACTTGGGCTTTAATAGGCGCGGGCAGGAAGGTCTACAGGACATAGTCGAGGAAGTTATGGAAGTGAAGGCAAAAGGAATAGAGATATACAGGAAAGCCATAATCTGACTTCTAATTAGTTCGATATGGCACGTGTGGAGAGAAAGAAACAGAAGAATCTTTGAGGATAAGATGTCTACTATAAATATCATTGTAAACAGTATAGAATATGATGTCAAAGGTCTAGAAGGCAATTGATTTGAGTAGGGAGGTTTCCATTCATAGAGTGTGATTGTACAGTGAGTCGGAGAGCAATCTCCTATTTTTGCAATAAGAAGTACCCAGTTCTTATATATATATATATATATATATATATATATATATATATATATATATATATATATATATATATATATATATATATATATATATATTTATTTTTGCAATAAGAAGTACCCAGTTCTTTTATATATATATATATATATATATATATATATATATATATATATATATATATATATATATATATATATTTATTTTTGCAATAAGAAGTACCCAGTTCTTTTATATATATATATATATATATATATATATATATATATATATATATATAAAAGAACTGGGTACTTCTTATTGCAAATATATATATATATATATATATATATATATATATATATATATATATATATATATATTGGTATTTTTGCCTTTGGACTAGAAAAGATAGTCCCACATCGGCTACACCAAATGGTGAGTATCTCAATATAATGCATTGCTTGTGTTGAGGTGTGCACATGAGGTGTAGTGGGGCACAAGTTTGTGCCATGTGGGAGTATTTTTCTAGAAGAAAAAAGGATTAACTCCAACAAGGATGCAAGTTGATTTTTGTTGTGCGGACTCGGACTCGGACGCGGACTCCAGGATTGTCTCGTGCATGCACGGGAGTGTTCGGGGAGTAGGCGTGGACTGGCACACTTCTATGCTGATTGTGGGATGATCTAAAATATCAAACTCTATTTTTGAGTATTGGTATTTTAGTCCCACATCGGATAGGAGAAGAGGTGAAGTCTCAACTCCACTCTATAAATAGAGCCCCTTGATCTCCTTTGAAAGATGCACCAAGAAGAGAGTTGAGGGAGTCTGTTAAGTCCAGGAAGCCCGTTCAAGTCTCAAATATTGACTTACGAGCGTTCCAGAAGTTCTTCGTGAACTTGCTGGTTCCTGGAAGCTGTTCGTGCTCGTGTGGGGAGAATAAAGCTTTGAGCAACGGTGGTTCATTCACCCCAGCATCTCATTCTCGCCTGTCATCACTGCTGTTGCCTTTTACAGTAACTTCTTTTTAGAAGCTCTACTGCCGATAGTTGCTTGCACAAAGTCTCTTTAGATTTTTTGTGTATTACGTAGAATCTTTTTAGATCCTCGTAATTCAGAATCCTCCAGGATCTCTGTTGCACATCTTCTTTAAGGTGCTGCATTTGAAACGTTGTGTGTACAATTGTTTCAGTTTCAGAATTTTCCATCGAAAATTGTGCCTCGGCACTAACAATCTCAAAGCTTTATTGAGAAGATGGATAATTCTCGTGCTTCGCTCATCGATACCGGCTTTAACAAGTTGGAGAAATTCGATGGCGAACACTTCCAGATATGGAGACGAAAGGTCACTTTAAATCTTCAACTCGTGAATGTTGATCACGTGCTGTCAGAAGAAGAACCGATCGTTCCAACCACAGGATCTGCTGCGGCTGTGGCCGCTGCTACGACCAAGCAAGCGAAGTGGAAGAGAGAAAACAGTATATGCAAACTACTGATACTCAATTCCATGGAAGACTCTCTGGCAGAGTCCTACTCCAAGAAGACTTCTGCCAAAGAGATATGGGACTCCTTGGGAAAGCTCTATGAAGATGACGAGAACCGGTCCAAGATCTTCATGGTAGAAAAATATCACAAGTGGACCTTCGAAGACGAGAAGGCGATGCTGCCCCAAGTGAAGGAGTTTCTGAAGTTGCGTCAGAAACTAGAAGACGAGAACATGCCCCTCGTCGACAAGTTTGTCGTTGGAGGGATCGTCGCGAAACTTCCTACAGAGTGGAGCAACTTCTATGCAAGGATGCATCGAAAGAAGATGAAAATTAGCTTGGAAGATTTCTTGCAAGAGATCCATGTTGAGGACGAGATGCGCTCTCAACAGAAGATGGATACTCTGTCCAAACAACTGGCGAAGACAAATCTGGTCCAAACCAGAGAGTACCAGGGGAAGCAGGCTGCTTCTCATCGCAAAAAGAAGGACTTCACGAATCTGAAAGTGAAGGGTCCTGCTTTCAAGCAGCAGAAGTCCAAGTCCCATGTGACTTGCTTCAATTGTGGCAAGAAGGGCCACTACAAATCCGAATGCAAGTCCAAGCCCAAAGAACAAGGTGAGCCTAGTAAGATTTCTATGATTACTAATGTAGTTGCCATGATAGCACATGTTGCAACTGTGGGGGCTGACTTGGACTGGTGGATAGACACTGGGGCGACCTGCCATGTCTGTTCAGACAAAGACTGGTTCGTCTCTTATGAGCCAACTTCAGAGAAGGTCATAATGGCAAACCAGGCACAAGCTGAAGTACTGGAGATCGGGACGGTGGAGCTGAAACTCACATCGAGGAACACTCTGACGCTTCAAGATGTGAAGCATGTTCCAGTAATTGCTAAGAACCTGATCTCTGGAAGTCTGCTCTGCAACGCAGGCTTGAGGATGGACATCAATGCTGACCAGTTGGTGATGTCCAAGAAGGGTACATTCTTCGGGAAAGCTTTCCAAACTGAAGGAATGTACAAGATTCAGCTTGTTGTAACCCAGCATGATAATATAAATGTAATCACTTTTTCTGATTATTCTCTTGAGTTGTGGTATAATAGGCTAGGACATGTTCATTGTAAAAGGATTAACAGAATGTCTAGTCTAGGACTTATCTCCAAGTGTGGGGGTAAGGTAGAGAAATGCGAAGTATGTGCTCAGACGAAGATCACAAGGAAATCCTTTCACAGGGTCCATCGAAGCACAGATCTTCTGGAGTTGGTTCACTCAGATATCTGTGACTTCAAACAATTCTCTACAAAGGCCGGGATGAAGTATTTCATTACTTTCATCGATGACTTCTCAAAGTATGCTTTCGTCTACTTGCTCAAGTCTAAAGACGAAGCATTCGAGAAGTTCAAGGAGTTCAGGGCCGAGGCTGAGCGGCAAACTGGACAACAACTCAAGAGGTTAAGGAGTGATCGAGGCGGGGAGTATCGGTCTCATGAATTCTTATCATTCTGCAAAGAACATGGAATCATCAATGAGACAACGGCTTCGTACTCTCCTCAATCCAACGGAGTAGCAGAAAGAAAGAACAGAACGTTGACAGAGATGATGAACTCCATGCTGTTGACTGCGGGTCTTCCAAAGTGTTACTGGGGAGAAGCTGCACTAACGGCAACGTTCATTCTGAACAGAGTGCCATATGCAACTTTCGACATAACTCCTCATGAACTCTGGTTCAAAGTCAGACCTAACTTGAATGTCATTCGAGTGTGGGGGTGTCTGGCTTATGTGAAGCTCCCAGATCTGAAGATTCAGAAACTGGGGACAAGGACTACGAAGGCGATCTTCTTGGGGTATGCCGAGAAGAGTGATGCTCGGAGATTCCTTGATATCGAGTCAAACCATATCATCGAATCTCGCGATGCTGAATACTTTGAAGACAAGTTTGCAAAACACAAGAATATTGTTCTCGCGGATCTTCCGGAGAATGATGAGGGTACAAAGCAGACAGAAGTCTTTAATGAACCAGTAGTCCAAGATGAAGCTGTCGTCAAGGAGACACCAGCTGAACCAGAACTCGTTGAGCCGTCAACTAAGCGAACGAGGAGGCCGAAAGACTTCGGAGATGACTTCGTCACCTATCATGTGGAAGCAGATCCGCTTACCTATGATGAGACGATGAAGACCAGAGATGCTGTATTCTGGAAGGAGGCGATAGACAACGAGATTGACTCAATCACCTCCAACAACACATGGGTATTGGTTGACCTGCCAGAAGGAGCAAGACCCATCGGATGCAAATGGATCTTCAAGAAGAAGATGAAAGCAGATGGAACCATTGACAAGTTCTAGGCCAGGCTAGTGGCCAAGGGGTTTGCTCAGAAGCAGGAGATCGACTACTTTGACACTTATGCTCCAGTAGCTCGGATGACAACCATCAGATTGTTAATTGCTCTAGCAGCAATACACAAGCTGGTGATATATCAGATGGATGTGAAAACGGTATTCCTTAATGGCGAGCTGACCGAAGAGATCTACATGCAACAACCAGAAGGTTTTGTCGTCAGAGGTCTGGAAGACAAAGTCTGCAAGTTGATGAAGTCTCTGTATGGTTTAAAACAAGCTCCCAAAATGTGGCTTGAGAAGTTTGACAAGGTGATAAGGTCAAATGGCTACAGGGTCAGTGAAACAGACAAGTGTGTCTATACGAAGTTTGCTGACGGAAGAGGAGTAATCGTATGTCTTTACGTGGACGACATGCTAATCCTAGGTACGGATTTAAGCTGCGTCACAGAGACAAAGAAATTCCTCTCGACCAAGTTCAGTATGAAGGACTTGGGGGATGCCGACGTAATCTTGGGGCTCAAGATCATCCGAACAGGCACTGGAATAGCGTTGTCACAATCTCATTATATTGGGAAGATGCTCACTCACTACGGGTATCAAGATCTTCCTTTTATTGATACACCGTACCGGAGTGATCAGAAGCTGGAGCCAAATTCGAAGGAAAGCGTCAGGCAGTTGGAGTAAGCTAGCGTCATCGGAAGCTTGATGTACGCTACTACTGCCACAAGGCCTGACATAGCTTTTGCAGTGGGAATGCTGAGTCGGTTCACTAGCAATCCAGGCGTTGAGCACTGGAAAGCTGTGAAGCGTGTTATGAGATATCTCAAGAAAACTCAGACATATGCACTTTTCTACAGCGGAGATCCGTCAGTAGTGGAAGGCTTCAGTGATGCTAGCTGGTGTTCAGATATGGAGAGCGAGTATTCCACAGGTGGATTCGTATTCGCCATGGGCGGACCTGCTATATCGTGGAAGTCGAAGAAGCAGACTATGTTATCTCGCTCCTCCATGGAATCTGAATTCTTTGCATTGGATGCTGCTGCAGATGAAGCAGAGTGGCTTCGGGAGCTAATGTATGATCTTCCGGTGGTTGGGGCTCAGATACCGACAATATCGATATACTGTGACAACCAGGCGGCAGCAGCAGTGGCATCAAATGAACTCTTCAACGGGAAGAAAAGATCTGTGCGGTTGAAGCACAGGGCAATGAACGATCTCATCAAGAGGTGTCATTACAGTGATTGATGTTCGGAGTCAGGAGAACCTGACGGATCCGTTCACCAAGGGCCTCAAGCGCCAGCTGGTCGATGACACAGCTTGTAAAATAGGCTTGAAGGCATTCTAATATTGTGTTATTACATTCCTACCATAAAGTTTTATGCTATTAGTTCAAAGAGAAATCTACTAGGCATCTAGCTTTTGGTTCAAGGGAGGACTATTAACTAGAAGAATATCAGGAACAGTGGGTACTTGTCCTATGTGACATGGAGAGGTTACGGACCTACAACCACTGTTGTCTACTGTTGTTTTCTGCGGAAAACGGATCCTGTGGGAAGGTTGGCTTAAATGCCTTAATGAGTTCTCAGGCAGAGTGAATGCCTGGAGTGCTTTACAGGAAGCACGGTAGAGCAGCACTACAAGGAGTGTAACTCCATGCTACAGTGGGGTGACTCCACCATGAGGTTCCCAGGTAGGGGTAATGCCTCGGCTTTGCAAGCCAAGTCACAGCGGAGTAGCACCGCAAATAGGCAGGTAGACTAATGCTGTATGATAATCGTAATAAAGAGAGGTCGACAGCACTACAAAGAGGACGATGTCCTCATGTTACAGTGGCATGACACCACGAAGAGGTACCGGGTAGGGTAAAGCCTCGGCTTTGCGAGCCATGTCATAGCGGCGTAACACCGTACGGAAGCGCAAGGCTTCATGCTGGGTAGTTTGGCACTACAAAGAGGCCTGTGACCTCATGCTACAGTAGTATGACACTACGATGAGGTACCCAGGTGGGATAAAGCCTCGGCTTTAAGCCATGTCATAGCGGCGTAGCACCGCAAAGAAGCGCAATATTTCATGCCATGACTCTTTATAAAGAACTCACCTATAGTGTATGGACAGAGATTCAGGCCGTCTCTTGAGGGTAAACTTGTAGACGCCCAAAAATTATATACTGAAACCAGGCTGGCACAAGGCCTTCAATGTGCAGCCAGAAGCACAGTTGATGTCATTATGTGAGTAGGAAGAATTGCAGTTATGGTGCAGAATTCAAGGCTTAGTCCATTCTTGTATCATGCTGTTATTTAACCTATACGGGAAGATTCAAGTCGTAGCGACATCTCTCCTAATGCATGATGGACAGTCACTGTGGAGAACGCTCAACCCATATATTGAGATATGTGGGAGATTGTTGGTATTTTTGCCTTTGGACTAGAAAAGATAGTCCCACATCGGCTACACCAAATGGTGAGTATCTCAATATAATGCATTGCTTGTGTTGAGGTGTGCACATGAGGTGTAGTGGGGCACAAGTTTGTGCCATGTGGGAGTATTTTCCTAGAAGGAAAAAGGATTAACTCCAACAAGGATGCAAGTTGATTTTTGTTGTGCGGACTCGGACTCGGACGCGGACTCGGACGCGGACTCCAGGATTGTCTCGTGCATGCACGGGAGTGTTCGGAGAGTAGGCGTGGACTGACACACTTCTATGCTGATTGTGGGATGATCTAAAATATCAAACTCTATTTTTGAGTATTGGTATTTTAGTCCCACATCGGATAGGAGAAGAGGTGAAGTCTCAACTCCACTCTATAAATAGAGCCCCTTGACCTCCTTTGAAAGATGCACCAAGAAGAGAATTGAGGGAGTCTGTTAAGTCCATGAAGCCCGTTCAAGTCTCAAATATTGACTTACGAGCGTTCCAGAAGTTCTTCGTGAACTTGCTGGTTCCTGGAAGCTGTTCGTGCTCGTGTGGGGCGAATAAAGCTTTGAGCAATGGTGGTTCATTCACCCCAGCATCTCATTCTTGCCTGTCATCGCTGCTGTTGCCTTTTACAGTAACTTCTTTTTAGAAGCTCTACTGCCGATAGTTGCTTGCACAAAGTCTCTTTAGATTTTTTGTGTATTACGTAGAATCTTTTTAGATCCTCGTAATTCAGAATCCTCCAGGATCTCTGTTGCACATCTTCTTTAAGGTGCTGCATTTGAAACGTTGTGTGTACAATTGTTTCAGTTTCAGAATTTTCAATCGAAAATTGTGCCTCGGCACTAACAATATATATTTGCAATAAGAAGTACCCAGTTCTTAAAATATATATATATATATATATATATATATATATATATATATATATATATATATATATATATATATATATATATATATATGTGGAAGATCACATTACACACTGCAAGCAGTTGCAAATCACATTGTATTTTGCTGACCTTTTATATTGGCTTATGTAAGTGCCGAACCAAAAATTCGAGTTTGAATCAGCAGGAGTGGACTTGGGTGGGCCAAGTCACATGAAAAAATTCAAAAAAATATACATATATAAAAAATAGCAAAAAAAAAAAATCTAGGATAACCCAGATTTTCTTTTTTTTTTTTTTTTTTGCTATTTTTTATATACGCCCTTGGGCCTATGATAAAGGCATAACCTAAAATTTGTTAGAGGTTATCACAAACCTTAGTCATATTTCAATACCCAAACACTTTTCTTATAATTAAATGTTAGGGGCATCACAACTTTTAAGTATAAATTAAAAAAATTGGATTCTTCTACCTTCCCAAATTTCTAAATATAATTTATTTTTATTTTTATTTTTATTTTGCATAGTTTTATAGTACATTGTCATATTTGGAACTATTTCTGAAGTTTCGAACTCTATTATTGAAATATTAAAGTTTCATAATCCAGACAGTTCCATTTAGGACAGCGAATTTGGAGTCACATAACAGCCAAAATTTTTGATTGACAAAATTTAAATTTTGAACTTGATAGATACAAAGATATGATTAGAATATAAATAGGTTTAAAATGATAAGATTAAGTTGAAAAACTTTTTCCCACCCTGAATGTATTGCCAACTCTTTTTCCGGCGAGTGCCACAGGCAGTGTGGTGACGAGGCCCAGTAATGACACTATTTGTTAAAAAATTTATCAAAAATATATATTTAGCGTAATATGTTTAGTAAAGATATAATTAAAATATTTTATTTGTTTAAAATAATATATTTTGTAAAATATGACTAACCACACCTCGAAATATTAATCTTATAATCACATATTTGTTAAAAAGAATATCTTAAATAGAAAGAGATATGAAATAATTTGTTTAAAATAATTTTTGACTAAGGTTGTGTTTGATTGGCCATTATTTACATAAAAAATATTTCCATCCTAAAATTTCCAACAATATGTAAAAAAAATTTTGATGTATCATTTTCTCCGACTTGGCAAATGTCAAGTGGGGATTCAAATTTGCGCCTTCCTAACCGGGTCCCTGTTCCTACTAGTAGGCCACAACCCACGAACCCACAAATATATGTTTGATAGCTTATATTTTCCATGAAATTATTTTCCAAAGAATTAGCATTTTTTATATTTCATTCAAAATTATGGAAATTAAGCCTGGGCCAATTTTCTTTCCGATGTGTTTGATTGGCCTTTTTTTTTCAATTTCCAAAACTCAGGACAGTCAGTTCTAAGAAAGAAAATTATCTGTCTTAACACTGATAAAAATCAATTATCAATTACGATGACAGTGCCTAACAAAATTATAATCCCATAACTTGTGATGTTCTTTTTTTTTTTTTTGAAATCTCACTCACACACACAATTGGGGGGCTCGAACCTTGCCGGCCTCTCCGGATGTCCGCTCTAATACCACTAGGCTAGAGAGCTCGGACACTTGTGATGTTCTTTAACAAAAAGAAGAAGAAGAAGAAAGTTACGCATTGATCATAGGTCTTTAAATAAATCAAATCAATGATCACTCTAAAATATGGAATATGGATCAAGAACCCAGAATTATAATAAGCAGAACATCATTCTAAATATGGAATATAAATCAAGAACCCAGAATTATAATAAGCAAGCAGAACCCAAAAAAAGACTTTCTTTTTATTTATTTTTAACAAAAAGAAAACGTACCGATGGATACAAAAATTCTCGTCAACAATGTAGACGAGCTAGCCGATCATACAAAATTGAATCAATAAATGAATCTGGAAATTAATATAGAACCCAAAGAAAGGGTGATCAGCTACTCCTGTGTAACTTGAACTTCAGCGGGCCGGAGCTGCTGACAGTGTAATTAGGCGCGGACGACGACGACGAAGTTGGAGCTGCAGCCGGCGGTGGCGATCCCGCGGCGTCGAGCTTGACCCGCTTCGCCCTCGGCTGGCCTTCGGCGCGGGGGCGGCCGCTTCCGGTGCTCGTGCTGCCGGCCGCGAAGTGGAGAGGGGTGGTCGGCGATGCCGACGCAGCATTGTTCTCGCGCTTCAGCCTCTCTTCCTCTTCTTCCTTCTCGGCGTCGCGGATCCCTTGGAGGGTTATTTGCCTCGACCGCTTCCTCTTGGGGATGGTTTTTGGCGGGAACGGCGGTCTCGGTGGCTCGGTCGCGGGAGAAGGGGGAGAGGGTGGTGTCGGTGCCAGCTGAAGCTCCCATGGCGGCGGAGTGGGCGCGGTGAAGTCTCCTCTCGAGACTGCTACAAGCGCCTCCGCTATCAGAAAGCAAACATAGTCATCCATCGGAGTAGCAACACAAGAGAAGATAGGAGAGAGAGAGAGAGAGAGAGAGAGAGAGAGAGAGAGAGAGGGGGGGGGGGGGGGGGGGGGAAGAAGGAAATAGGAATATATGAAAAGTTGGATTTCTATATAAAGACTAAGTTAAATTTATTTCCCATACGGACTAGTAGAGTCCTAGTTGTTAGGGGTGAGCATATAACGGTTTTGGGCCGAAAACCGACCCGAATTAACAATTCGGGTCGGTTTTAAGACTAACGGGTCGGATGACGGTTCTAAAATCTGTAATATTCGGTTTTTCGGTTCGGGTCGCGGGTTTGGGCTTCGGTTTTCGACCCGAACCGAAAACCGAACAAGTGTATTTACATTTTTACCCACAACTCAAGTATAAAACAAAGCTAAAAAAACCTAAACCTAACTTTGCTCTCCACTCAGGAGCCTGGAGGCATGCCGCCTCTCTTAGGCTTCAGCAGCTCAGCTCTCTTGAAGAGTCTCTCTCCCTCTTCCTCTTCCTTTGTGCTCTCTCTCTTGAAGGTCTCTTCCTCGGAAAGGCCATTACTCCGCCGGCCGGGAACGAGCTCATCCCTACTCACACTATCTCTCTCACTCGCGTCCTCGAGAGAGATCTCTCTCACCCCGGTCTGGATCTAGATCTGTTATATTTTTATTTATAATTTATGTTATAATTTTTTATTTATAATTTTAGATGTAGGTATCTAATTTTTTTATTTATAAATTTTAATGTCAGATCTAGATCTAATTTATGTAACGACTGTTTGTAATATATTTATTCTTTAGAATTTCATGTAATGTTCTCACTAATTTATTTTTTGTTTAAATATTTGTTTGTAAATATCAGCCATCTAGATCTAATTTATGTTCTCTGTTTTATAAAAAAAAAAATTTATGTTATAATTTTACTGTAAAAAATTTAAGCTAAAAAAAGGTTGCTGCAAAAAAATGATGCTATGTTGCTTAATGTGCTGCCCAAAAAAAAAAGGATTTGCCTACTGTTTGCACTTTGCAGTGCTATGTTGGAATATATGTTGCTTAATTTTGTGTTTGCACTTTAGTGTTTGCACACAGCACATTCAAGTATTCAACAGCAGCAATCAAGTTTCATTTTTTTTTACTTACTAGCTGATGTTGTTATATTTCATTCGTTTTATATTTTTGTTGCTATTCCTTTCCGTGTAGAGGCAAGAAAGTTGGAATGTTGAACTGGGAAGCTGAAGCTAAAGCTCAAATTTTGTGTTAAATTTTGTGTTGCAAATGTTGTATATTTATAAATCATGGTGGCCTTCCATTTTTTTTGTTAAATTTTGTGGTGTTCATGCTGCATATTCATGTTGAAAAGTTGGAATTTGCATTTTTGTGTTGTCCATGCTGTTGGAAAGTTGGAACTTAAGCTGAAACTGAATTATTTTTGCTGCTAATTCTTGGGCCTGCAAATTTCAAATTTGGGAAGCTTTGGTTGGAACATGGAAGCTGAAGCTGAATTATTTTTTATGTTAATTTTGGGTCTGCAAATTCAAATTTGGAAACCAAAATAGTTCTGTTTGCTCCGGTTCGGTAGGAATTTTGGTCTGCAAATTAAAAAATTAGCTATTATAGTGTTAAAAGAAAAAAAATCACAAAAAATCGAACCGGACCACTTGGTCACAAAAAACCGAACCGACCGAAAACCGAACCTTTTTAATTCGGTTCGATTTGGTTCGATTTTTTGTAAGTCGGTTCAGTTCTCGGTTTTGAAAAAATCGGTTCTCGGTTTTGTCGGTTTTGAGATTTTCGGTTCGGTTTGAACCGAACCGAACCGATGCTCACCCCTACTATTGTAGTAAAGGAAAGATTGGCCATCACGAAGGAAAAATTATTAGGTGCTCCCGGCTCACCACTGGATGTGCTGAGTGGTGAGCCCGGTCCAATGAACAATGGACACTTGGTAATTAAGATTATTGTTAATATTAATTTTAAGATTAACAATTAATATTAATATTAAGATTAACAATTAAGATTAACATTAACTTTAATGTTAATATTAATATTATTGTTAATATTAGTTTTCTCGTTAATATTAAGATTAACATTAATATTAATATTAAGATTAACATTAATCTTAATCTTAATTGCCAAGTGTTCATTGTTCATTGGATCGGACTCACCACTCAGCACATCCAGTGGTGAGCCGGAAGCACCTAATAATTTCTCATCACGAAGACACCACCAAAATTGCCACAAAAGGAAAGGATATCGGTGGACCGGACCGGGAAGGCGATTATCAAATCAAATGATATAATCTCCTCTTGCATCTTTCCTCAACCCACCAATATTTATTTTATTTTTGAACTATATGCGAGATATTTTATCATTTGGCAAATGCCAAAAGATATTTTTCTCTCTCAATCTTTTAGGAGGATTTATACCACTGTCATTTGGCGGGGGCATAATCTTTTATTGGTAGGAAATTGTAATTTCTGTCAAATAAATATTATGCCCACACGGAAATAAAAATAACAGCCACCCAATTTTAATCTAAACGGTCTGATTGGTCAAAGCGGTCAAAGTTTTTCTATTTATTCAAGTATTTTGATCTATTCAATTTCTTGGAAGATTTCATCTTTAATCTAATCTAAAATAATCTAAACGGTAAAAATAATAATTCAACCCTGTATTTTCGTATTTTATTTCGTAAGACATACGGAATGTTTAAAGTGTCCTTATTATACAAGAGATTGTTTACGGAATAGTTATCGATTACTCAAGAAAGCATACTTGTTTTTTTTTTTTAAATCAAAATTTATCTTAAAGATAGATTATTTTATAGATTTTTTTTTACAAAGAGATTATTTTTGAAGATAGATTTATTTTTAAAGATAGACAATTTGTAAAGATATATTTATTTTAAAGATACATTATTTAAAAGATAGATTATATTTTAAAAAGATATTATTTTTTAAAAGCTATTTTTTAATATTAAAATTAAAATTAAAAATTAATATTTTTGCATATATATATATATATATATATATATATATATATATTTTGGAAGTAGGTAAATTGTTTCTGGAATCGCTCCCACTGGGATTCGAACTCCTGACCACTTGGGCCGCATGCATCTCTCTTAACCACTGCGATTTGAAATTAATTTTAATATTTTTAAAGGCGGTGAGAGGCAAGATTGGCGATGGAGACTGGTGATGTAGGCGGTGAGATCTTGCTCTCCTCGACCGCCTGACCCTGATCCCGAGAAGCTCACCGCCTCGTGCGTTGCTGTCCTATCAGCAGTTGATGACAGTCCTCCTTCACTCGAAGCTGGCCTATGCTACTGACGCCATTGCGTGTAAGTCGACACCACGCGTGGAACTCTGCCGCCGTGCTCAAGGCCCACTCCCCATCTTTCTTTCTGACCGTCGATCGGGTCCGTTGCTGCCGTCGCCGTCGGTGGGTCGGAGCTGCTTCGATGTGGAGGCCGTATGGATCTTCAATATTGTTCCAATTCGTAAGATAAAAGGCATGGTCCACCTTTTTTTTACAGTGCCACCCATTGAGAAATTAAATTTGGATTAAAAAAATTATGATATAATGGCCACAGAGACCGAGACAGGGCCGGGCCTACAACAAGGCCCACTATGCGATAGCCTAAGGCCTCACTATGGTAGGGGTCCTCCAAGGCTCCAAGTAAATAAAGATGGCAGCTTGTGCAATTCGTGTTAAAAGAAAGATTGTTTTCATCCTGTAGGCTAAGAGATTGTTTACATCCTGTAGGCTATCTAAGATTCTAACATCAAAAAACTATGTTGCAATTTTACGGTGCGTTTGATTGCAAGATGAAAAATATATGAAAAAAAAAATTAATTCCATGAAATTATTTTTCTAGGAAAAAAATTTCAGGAATTTAAAAAAAAATTTATAAAAAACTTAATTTGGGTATTTGATTGTCATTATTTTCAACGAAAAATAGTTACTTTTCCATGGAAAATGATATTTTTCCTATGGGTTGGACAAGTTTTATTTTCCACCATTCTAAAAAAAAATATAGAAAATGATAGTTTTTTGGAAGATAATTCTATGGAAAATATAAACTATCAAACACTACAATTTGGTGGAAAATTTATGATGGAAATATTTTCCATGGAAAAAAAAGCCCAATCAAACACAGCCTTAAAGTCTTTTTTTCCCTTTTAATTGTTTGTCAATTATCACAAGCTCCAATGGAGGAGCGATTTAGCGAGTACGTTCACCGCATGGAAATGAAATCGAACAATAAGGTTGCGTTTGGTTCATTGTAATGTAATCGTAATCGTAATGGAATTGGGTTTGTAATGTAATTGAGTTTGTAATGTAATGAAATTACAATTACATTACTATGTTTGGTTGAAACATGTAATCCAAAAATTTTGGGGGTCAAATAGTATAGTTGTTTTATTTTTATACCATCAAGTGTAGAAAAATCAAGATAATGTGGGATCCGATTTACTGAATAATTTCTCGTAGAGCGGACTATCTCGAGCACAACTAACCACAAAGCTTGTTAATTTTTCATAATCTATTTTACCATCTTTTAATAATTATTTCTTACTATATATATAGTTATGTAAAATAGGCCAATAATTATTAAAAGATGGTAAAAAATCACGAACATTTAACAAAAACAGCTAATGTGGAATCGATATGGTTAATTCACAAGCAAAAGTCCATGCTTGAGTATCAGATAGTAGATAAATTGTCGACGAAAATTGTCCAAATTTTTGTCAGCGACGAAAAATTATAATATATTTTACATAAATTTTCGGTCGCTAGTCCGTCTCTATATAGACAACGACTGTTTGATATCTGTCGTTATGTTCCGTCGCTATATTTTTATAGTGAGTCCTGCTTCGGCTGCAGGAGGAGGTGGTAACCTGCGGCCAGCTCGGAGTCGTCTCTAAATTCCACTTGGCCAGGCCGGACGTCTTTGGCTACGCCGACTGCTCCGCCACCATCAGCATGCAACGATGAGTGCTCTTCCTGTAGCAAATCTGCGCTCGGCTACTTCACTACCAACTGCCAGACTGCTAGCTGTCGGGGCAAAAGTAGTCCTCAACGACTGCATAGTGCGTTATGATACGTTCGAGTGATATTACTTAGCAATAATTAAGTTGGTGAAGAACTGCTGCTTTTATGTCTTTCTATTTCTTTTTTCTCTTTCTTTTTTTCTTAATGAAGAAGGCTGTGTTTGTTTGGGTTTGACATCTTTGGATCTGGTTATAATGAATGATGTACTTAGCTAGATCCTTTCAAATGGTAACTTCTCTCTTTTCTTCCTGTCTGAACCAACGGAACCGAGATTCGACCATGTTTGTAAATAAATAAATAAAAATCAGTTCAGTTCAGTTTCAATTTTAAAAATACTAAAAGTTCCATTTTGAGTTATGTTTTGGTCCATAACTAAAAATCGAATAAAAGTTACACAATTATCATTCAATGTTATACATATTTTATTAAGAATATGTATATTTTGTATATATTTCAAAATAAACAATTTTATGTATGTCATAACAACTTGTCCAACTTTATATATATATACTTTCCGCCCATGGTGTCCTCCCCCGAACCCTAGGTTTTGCTATTCTCTCGTTACCTGCTTCCATCGCTCTCATTCTCCTCATCATCCCACATCACAATTCTCTCTCCGCCCATCTAGTGCTGCTGCGTAACCCCCCTCCCCTTCCATCGGATAACCCCTCTCCAACCATGTCCACATACAAAGAAGTCATCGAGAAGATGGCCTCGCTATTTTCTCTTCAAGGTCCTGCTGACACAGTTTCCCTCACGACAAGAGAAACCTCGACGACGGCCGACTGGAACAACTTCATAGCCATCAAACCATATTCATCCCGACGATTCACATGTCCATCCCTCTCCTCCATCCTCCCGAAACTCTGGAAAATCACAGAGCCGATCCAAGTATCCGACCTCGATACTGAGGCAGGCACATACTTGGTACGACTCGACTCCCCCAAACTCGTGGATCGGATCCTCCTGGATGCTCCATGGAGCATAAATGAAGACTTGTTAGCGCTGGAGAGATGCGACCCAGGAAAGTTGCCGGAAGAATACCTATTCCAATACGCTGATCTCTGGGTACAGCTTCACCGCCTCCCACCTAAATTTCTCAATGACAAAGCGGTCACAAGAATTGCAGGAGCCCTCGGATCTCCCCGGCCGTGTGGTGTTGCGGAAGTATCCAAATGGAAGACGTTTGCTCGGATCAAAGTTTTGATTGACATTTCCAAACCCCTGAAGAAGAGCATATCGACAAGGCTAGACGGCAACACAAATACTAATGTGCTTGTTAGATATGAACGTCTCCCGCGTCTTTGCCTTTTTTGCTATTTTTATATACGCCCTTGGGCCTATGATAAAGGCATAACCTAAAATTTGTTAGAGGTTATCACAAACCTTAGTCATATTTCAATACCCAAACACTTTTCTTATAATTAAATGTTAGTGGCATCACAACTTTTAAGTATAAATTAAAAAAATTGGATTCTTTTACCTTCCCAAATTTCTAAATATAATTTATTTTTATTTTTATTTTGCATAGTTTTATAGTACATTGTCATATTTGGAACTATTTCTGAAGTTTCGAACTCTATTATTGAAATATTGAAGTTTCATAATCCAGACAGTTCCATTTAGGACAGCGAATTTGGAGTCACATAACAGCCAAATTTTTTGATTGACAAAATTTAAATTTTGAACTTGATAGATACAAAGATATGATTAGAATATAAATAGGTTTAAAATGATAAGATTAAGTTGAAAAACTTTTTCCCACCCTGAATGTATTGCCAACTATTTTTCTGGCGAGTCCCACAGGCAGTGTGGTGACGAGGCCCAGTAATGACACTATTTGTTAAAAAAATTATCAGAAATATATATTTAGCGTAATATGTTTAGTAAAGATATAATTAAAATATTTTATTTGTTTAAAATAATATATTTTGTAAAATATGACTAACCACACCTCGAAATATTAATCTTATAATCACATATTTGTTAAAAAGAATATCTTAAATAGAAAGAGATATGAAATGATTTGTTTAAAATAAATTTTGACTAAGGTTGTGTTTGATTGGCCATTATTTACATGAAAAATATTTCCATCCTAAATTTTCCAACAATATGTAAAAAAAAAATTTTGATGTGTCATTTTCTCCAACTTGACAAATGTCAAGTGGGAATTTAAATCTGCGCCTTCCTAACCGGATCCTGTTCCTACTAGTAGTAGGCCACAACCCACGGACCCACAAATATATGTTTGATAGCTTATATTTTCCATGAAATTATTTTCCAAAGAATTAGCATTTTTCATATTTCATTCAAAATTATGGAAATTAAGCCTGGGACAATTTTCTTTCCGATGTGTTTGATTGGCCTTTTTTTTTTTTCAATTTCCAAAACTCAGGACAGTCAGTTCTAAGAAAGAAAATTATCTGTCTTAACACTGATAAAAATCAATTATCAATTACGTGCCTAACAAAATTATAATCCCATAACTTGGGATGTTCTTTAACAAGAAAGTTACGCATTGATCATAGGTCTTTAAATAAATCAAATCAATGATCACTCTAAAATATGGAATATGAATCAAGAACCCAGAATTATAATAAGCAGAACATCATTCTAAATATGGAATATAAATCAAGAACCCAGAATTATAATAAGCAAGCAGAACCCAAAAAAAGACTTTCTTTTTATATTTTTAACAAAAAGAAAACGTACCGATGGATACAAAAATTCTCGTCAACAATGTAGACGAGCTAGCCGATCATACAAAATTGAATCAATAAATGAATCTGGAAATTAATATAGAACCCAAAGAAAGGGTGATCAGCTACTCCTGTGTAACTTGAACTTCAGCGGGCCGGAGCTGCTGACAGTGTAATTAGGCGCGGACGACGACGACGAAGATGGAGCTGCAGCCGGCGGTGGCGATCCCGCGGCGTCGAGCTTGACCCGCTTTGCCCTCGGCTGGCCTTCGGCGCGGGGGCGGCCGCTGCCGGTTCTCGTGCTGCCGGCCGCGAAGTGGAGAGGGGTGGTCGGCGATGCCGGCGCAGCATTGTTCTCCTTCTTCAGCCTCTCTTCCTCTTCTTCCTTCTCGGCGTCGCGGATCCCTTGGAGGGTTATTTGCCTCGACCGCTTCCTCTTGGGGATGGTTTTTGGCGGGAACGGCGGTCTCGGTGGCTCGGCCGCGGGAGAAGGGGGAGAGGGTGGTGTCGGTGCCAGCTGAAGCTCCCATGGCGGCGGAGTGGGCGCGGTGAAGTCTCCTCTCGAGACTGCTACAAGCGCCTCCGCTATCAGAAAGCAAACATAGTCATCCATCGGAGTAGCAACACAAGAGAAGAGAGGAGAGGAGAGGAGAGAGAGAGAGAGAGAGAGAGAGAGAGAGAGAGAGAGAGAGAGGGAAATAGGAATTATGAAAAGTTGGGTTTCCAAATAAAGACTAAGTTAAATTTATTTCCCATACGGACTAGTAGAGTCCTAGTTGTTAGGGGTGAGCATATAACGGTTTTGGGCCGAAAACCGACCCGAACTGACCCGAATTAACAATTCGGGTCGGTTTTAAGACTAACGGGTCGGATGACGGTTTTAAAATCTGTAATATTCGATTTTTCGGTTCGGGTCGCGGGTTTGGACTTCGGTTTTCGACCCGAACCGAAAATCGAACAAGTGTATTTACATTTTTACCCACAACTCAAGTATAAAACAAAGCTAAAAAAACCTAAACCTAACTTTGCTCTCCACTCAGGAGCCTGGAGGCATGCCGCCTCTCTTAGGCTTCAGCAGCTCAGCTCTCTTGAAGAGTCTCTCTCCCTCTTCCTCTTCCTTTGTGCTCTCTCTCTTGAAGGTCTCTTTCTCGGAAAGGCCATTACTCCGCCGGCCGGGAACGAGCTCATCCCTACTCACACTATCTCTCTCACTCGCGTCCTCGAGAGAGATCTCTCTCACCCCGGTCTGGATCTAGATCTGTTATATTTTAATTTATAATTTATGTTATAATTTTTTATTTATAATTTTAGATGTAGGTATCTAATTTTTTTATTTATAAATTTTAATTTCAGATCTAGATCTAATTTATGTAACGACTGTTTGTAATATATTTATTCTTTAGAATTTCATGTAATGTTCTCACTAATTTATTTTTTGTTTAAATATTTGTTTGTAAATATCAGCCATCTAGATCTAATTTATGTTCTCTGTTTTATAAAAAAAAAAAAAAATTATGTTATAATTTTACTATAAAAAAAATTTAAGCTAAAAAAAAGGTTGCTGCAAAAAAAATGATGCTATGTTGCTTAATGTGCTGCCAAAAAAAAAAAAGGATTGGCCTACTGTTTGCACTTTGCAGTGCTATGTTGGAATATATGTTGCTTAATTTTGTGTTTCCACTTTACTGTTTGCACACAGCACATTCAAGTATTCAACAGCAGCAATCAAGTTTCATTTTTTTTTTTACTTACTAGCTGATGTTGTTATATTTCATTCGTTTTATATTTTTGTTGCTATTCCTTTCCGTGTAGAGGCAAGAAAGTTGGAATGTTGAACTGGGAAGCTGAAGCTAAAGCTCAAATTTTGTGTTAAATTTTGTGTTGCAAATGTTGTATATTTATAAATCATGGTGGCCTTCCAGTTTTTTTTTGTTAAATTTTGTGGTGTTCATGCTGCATATTCATGTTGAAAAGTTGGAATTTGCATTTTTGTGTTGTCCATGCTGTTGGAAAGTTGGAACTTAAGCTGAAACTGAATTTTTTTTGCTGCTAATTCTTGGGCCTGCAAATTTCAAATTTGGGAAGCTTTGGTTGGAACATGGAAGCTGAAGCTGAATTATTTTTTATGTTAATTTTGGGTCTGCAAATTCAAATTTGGAAACCAAAATAGTTCTGTTTGGTCCGGTTCGGTAGGAATTTTGGTCTGCAAATTTAAAAATTAGCTGTTATAGTATTAAAAGAAAAAAAAAATCAAAAAAAACCGAACCAGACCACTTGGTCACAAAAAACCGAAACGACCGAAAACCGAACCTTTTTAATTCGGTTCGGTTTGGTTCGATTTTTTGTAAGTCGGTTCGGTTCTCGGTTTTGAAAAAACCGGTTCTCGGTTTTGTCGGTTTTGAGATTTTCGGTTCGGTTTGAACCGAACCGAACCGATGCTCAACCCTGCTAGTTGTAGTAAAGGAAAGATTGGCCATCACGAAGGAAAAATTATTAGGTGCTCCCGGCTCACCACTGGATCTGCTGAGTGGTGAGCCCGGTCCAATGAACAATGGACACTTGGCAATTAAGATTATTGTTAATATTAATTTTAAGATTAACAATTATTATTAATATTAAGATTAACAATTAATATTAATATTAAGATTAACAATTAACAATTAAGATTAA
Source organism: Iris pallida (assembly GCA_029216955.1). Lineage (NCBI taxonomy): Eukaryota > Viridiplantae > Streptophyta > Magnoliopsida > Asparagales > Iridaceae > Iris > Iris pallida. Next base: position 3,380,186 of record JANAVB010029818.1, on the reverse strand, counting down.
CATTAACTTTAATGTTAATATTAATATTATTGTTAATATTAGTTTTATTGTTAATATTAAGATTAACATTAATATTAATATTAAGATTAACATTAATCTTAATCTTAATTGCCAAGTGTCCATTGTTCATTGGACCGGGCTCACCACTCAGCACATCCAGTGATGAGCCGGGAGCACCTAATAATTTCTCATCACGAAGACACCACCAAGATTGCCACAAAAGAAAAGGATATCGGTGGACCGGACCGGGAAGACGATTATCAAATCAAATGATATAATCTCCTCTTGCATCTTTCCTCAACCCACCAATATTTATTTTAATTTTGAACTATATGCGAGATATTTTATCATTTGGCAAATGCCAAAAGATATTTTTCTCTCTCAATCTTTTAGGAGGATTTATACCACTGTCATTTGGCGGGGGCATAATCTTTTATTGGTAGGAAATTGTAATTTCTGTCAAATAAATATTATGCCCACACGGAAATAAAAATAACAGCCACCCAATTTTAATCTAAACGGTCTGATTGGTCAAAGCGGTCAAAGTTTTTCTTTTTATTCAAGTATTTTGATCTATTCAATTTCTTGGAAGATTACATCTTTAATCTATTCTAAAATAATCTAAACGGTAAAAATAATAATTCAACTCTGTATTTTCGTATTTTATTTCGTAAGATATACAGAATGTTTAAAGTGTCCTTATTATACAAGAGATTGTTTACGGAATAGTTATCGATTACTCAAGAAAGCATACTTGTTTTTTTTTTTTTTTTTTTTTAAATCAAAATTTATCTTAAAGATAGATTATTTTTTAGATTTTTTTTTTACAAAGAGATTATTTTGAAGATAGATTTATTTTAAAGATAGACAATTTGTAAAGATATATTTATTTTAAAGATACATTATTTAAAAGATAGATTATATTTTAAAAAGATATTATTTTTTAAAAGCTATTTTTTAATATTAAAATTAAAATTAAAATTAATATTTTTTCATATATATATATATATATATATATATATATATATATATATATATATATATATACTAGTCATAACCCGTGCCCATAGGGCATGGTTCATTTAAGGTATTCTCCCTCAAAATCTTGGACCCCCAATTTTAAACGAACAATAATAATTTTGAGGCCCCCATCAAAATATTAAATCCCAACCACTGCTGTATGTGAATTTTCTTTGGATTTCCCATAAAACAACCATTATGAGGCCCCCATCAAAATATTAAATCCCAACCATCAAAATATTAAATCCTCATCTTTGGATTCCCCATAAAACCCCACTCCCAATAATGCTCTTCCCCATAAAACCCCACTCCCAATAATGCTCTTCCCCATAAACCCCACAACCGTTGATTCACCAAGATTAAATCTCAACCACTCTTTATCTTGGCACAGTCAGCCCTAGGATTCAAAAACCTTTGTGTTTTGTATAATATATATATATATATATATATATATATATATATATATATATATATATATATATATATATATATATATATATATATATATATATATTTGAAATTAATTTTAATATTTTTAAAGGCGGTGAGAGGCAAGATTGGCGATGGAGACTGGTGATGTAGGCGGTGAGATCTTGCTCTCCTCGATCGCCTGACCCTGATCCCGAGAAGCTCACCGCCTCGTGCGTTGCTGTCCTATCAGCAGTCGACGACAGTCCTCCTTCACTCGAAGCTGGCCTATGCTACTGACGCCCTTGCGTGTAAGTCGACACCACGCGCGAAACTCTGCCGCCGTGCTCACGGCCCACTCCCCATCTTTCTTTCTGACCGTCGATCGGGTCCGTTGCTGCCGTCGCCGTCGGTGGGTCGGAGCTGCTTCGATGTGGTGGCCGTATGGCTCCTGGGGGAAGAGAGAGAGAGAGAGAGAGTGTGAGTGTGTGTGTTGGGAGAGAGAGAGAGAGAGAGATGACAATATAAAAAAAAATATTTTAATTATATCACTTGCTGGGAACAAAAAATCTCGTATACAAACATTGAAAGTCACGGTTCTCACTTGCAGGAGTTAAAAATGATCATATTTAAATACATTTTAGAAAGTCATACATGTCGCACGTGTACTATAAGTCAACATGCTATAAGTGACAATTTCCTAATTTCGAAAAGTTACCGCGATCTAAACAGCTAGGATATAGATTTTGGAATTACATAAAATTCTATACATATATACATACGTCATAACATGGATGTAACGTCATACGGTATGGATCTTCAATATTGTTCCAATTCGTAAGATAAAAGGCATGGTCCACCTTTTTTTTACAGTGCCACCCATTGAGAAATTAAATTTGGATTAAAAAAATTATGATATAATGGCCACAGAGACCGAGACAGGGCCGGGCCTACAACAAGGCCCACTATGCGATAGCCTAAGGCCTCACTATGGTAGGGGGCCTCCAAGGCTCCAAGTAAATAAAGATGGCAGCTTGTGTAATTCGTGTTAAAAGAGAGGTTGTTTTCACCCTGTAGGCTAAGAGATTGTTTTCATCCTGTAGGCTATCTAACATCAAAAAAACCATGTTGCAATTTTACGGTGCGTTTGATTGCAAGATGAAAAATATATAAAAAAAAAAATTAATTCCATGAAATTATTTTTCTAGGAAAAAAATTCCAGGAATTTAAAAAAAATTTCATAAAAAACTTAATTTGGGTATTTGATTGTTATTATTTTCAACAAAAAATAGTTACTTTTCCGTGGAAAATGATATTTTTCCTATGGGTTGGACAAGTTTCATTTTCCACCATTCTAAAAGAAAATATATAAAATGATAGTTTTTTGGAAAATAATTCTATAGAAAATATAAACTATTAAACACTACAATTTGGTGTAAAATTTATGATGGAAATATTTTTCATGAAAAAAAAAGCCCAATCAAACACAGCCTTGAAGTCTTTTTTTTTTTCCCTTTTAATTGTTTGTCAATTATCACAAGCTCCAATGGAGGAGCGATTTAGGGAGTACGTTCACCGCATGGAAATGAAATCGAACAATAAGTTTCATAGTTCTAAAGTGTTGTAAAGAAGGATTAGCCGGTGACTAAATTGGGCAAATTGAAACGAGTAATCGAACTAATCAAAAATCACAACCGAGCAATTGCGACAAATACTTAACCCAGCTACGGACCAGCTGTTCAACAACAACCAACAGCTAATGGTCCTTTCTAAAATTTTGACAGTCATGAAATAAGTTGTGTTGTCTCCACGTTAAATTTTTTTTTTAGTAATAGGGTCTCACAAAATAGTGAATATTAGAATTTGGGTTTCGAAATTGTCCAACGTTAGAGTTCTAATCTCGAAATCACTATTCACGTAGACTAATGAACAGTAATTTCAGTCAATTTTGAAACTCAAATTCTAATATTTACTATTATGTAAACCCTATTACTAAATAACCTAAAAAAATATAGTTTTGAAAGTCAGAAAGTTAAAAAATATTTGTATTGTCCCTAAATAGAAATGCAATATCTTTAGAACAAAGATATTACGGGTCGGCTGACCTGACAGTCTACTCCTTGGGACTAAGTTGATTTTGAGATGAGGGATTGCTGACCGAATTGTAAGTCTTTAGGACCGTGTCCACTCACTAGTCACTACAAACAAGAAAACAGAGGTGAGAGTTCAGTTTATTTGGTTTCAACTGAATCAAATTAGTCAAAATCAAATAAATCGAAATTCTAAAATTTAAAATCGAATTGAATTAGACAAAACCGAACCGAACAATGGATTCGGTTTATTCAGTTTAATCATTTTGTTCAGTTTGTTTGGTTGGATTGTTTATATTATTTAATGGGCCGGATTCAAAGTTGGGATCTTGATTAAATTATAGTAAAAAATTATAATTTTTATACACACATTTGTTGAATTTTAAAGTTGCACACAAAGTTGTACTAGTTGTTAATTTATCAAAATTGAAATTCAAAATACATACATAAAATTGATGTTTCATTTACATATTTTTAATTACAAAATATACAAAGAATTGTTTGCATTTACATAATTTTATATTCTTATTGGATTTTGGTTTTAAACCGAAATCAAAACCCAAAACCGAAACAGAATAAGAAATTTAGTATTTTGAAAACCGAGAAACTGAATCGAATTTTTATTTTCGGTCCAAAATCGAATAATGCTCACGCCTAGAGGAAGACACCTAAAAAGTTTTTTTTTTTTGACTTTCATCCCACTTATTAATATAATTTTGTAATTACATACAATTGTTTGTGCTTATTAGACTCATATTCCACATTTTTTATATGGAAAACATTCGTCTTGTCGCGAAAAATATTTTTCGTGACAAAAGGTATAATGTAAGTCTAATAAACATAAAATGTAGAATGCACGTACAAATTAGTATTAATAAACGGGATGAAAGTCAAAAAATTCTCAAAAGAAAAACTACAAAGAGGAAGGTCTTACACACGCGCAAGGCCTGCTCGAGTTCAGCCATTGGTGTAACTGTTTCCAGAAATATTTCCAGAATTATTTAGTACGTGGGGCTCATCGTGGATCTTGAGATACGAGGATGAGTGTATATAGTGGGAATACATCTTTTCATTTAAAAAAAATATTATTTAGCTCCCAAATTTTTTGGGTTATACCATCTTTCATTATGTGATATATAACATAGCTGATGACATGACATGACAGCTGACATAGTACAATTAAACACTAAATATTAAAATTAAAATTAAAATTAAAATTAATATTAACATTAACATTAAATTAGCATACATTAACACTAAAATTAAAATTAATATCCAATTAACAAGAATATTAATATTAATATTAATGTTAATTTTAGTATTAACATTAACATTAATATTAACATTAAATTAAAATTAGCATTAACATTAATATTAACAATAGTTTTTTTTGGATATGTCAGTTGCCATGTCAGATGCCACATAATGGGATGTGACATCACCCAAAAATTTTGGGGGTCAAATAGTATAATTGTTTTATTTTTATACCATCAAGTAAAAATCAAGATAATGTGGGATCCGATTTACTGAATAATTTCTCGTAGAGCGGACTATCTCGAGCACAACTAACCACAAAGCTGTTAATTTTTCATAATCTATTTTACCATATTTTAATAATTATTTCTTACTATATATATATAGTTATGTAAAATAGGCCAATAATTATTAAAAGATGGTAAAAAATCACGAACATTTAACAAAAACAGCTAATGTGCAATCGATATGGTTAATTCACAAGTAAAAGTCCATGCTTGAGTATCAGATAGTAGATAAATTACCGACGAAAATTGTCCAAATTTTTGTAAGCGACGAAAAATTATAATATATTTTACTGAAAATTGCTGAGAAACCCAATTTCGGGGTGAACTTTTATGAAATGCCCACCCGCTGGATGAGTTTTATGAAATACCCAGAATTAAGTATTTTCACGTTAAATATTCCAAAATTTCCTTTTAGATGCCACCCGCTGGAAACTGCTATTTTTATAATACCGAAACTACCCCTCCGCGCGAATTGGTCATCTATATGTATTTGAATTCAAAAAACTCAGATCTGAATTGCGATTTTCGTCTTCTTTTCTTCACGGGATATCTGAATTCCATTGCTCTCATCTTCAGCAGAGATCGCAAAGATCGTTCGTAGTTCGGTGTGCTTTTTTTCAGTCGAACTCAGATCATCGTTCGTCATCATCATCACCATCATCATCATCTTCATCGTGGAGACATTTGAAGTTTTCTGACGATTAGGTCAATTGTGGAGAGAAGATCTTTCTTCTTCTTTTCCATAAGGATTATCATCGTTTTGAAAGAAGAACGAAACTCTTTATTTCTGACAAAATTTTTCTAAAAAAAATATTCTCCGTGTTAAAACCACGGAGAATGACCATTCTCCGTGCTAAAATGACGGAGAATGACTATTCTCCGTTTTAAAAACCACGGAGAATGGCATTCTCCGTGTTAAAAACCACGGAGAATGACAATTTTCTATGGATTTTAACACGGAGAATGCCATTCTCCGTAGTAAAGTGACGAAGAATGGCCATTCTCCGTCATTTTAGTGCGGAGAATAGCTATTCTCCGTGGTTTTAACACGGAGAATGGTCATTCTCCGTCTTTTTTATACGGAGAATGACCATTCTCCTCCATGTTAACACGAGATTGGTCATTCTCCGTGTTAATATCACGGAGAATGACCATTCTCCGTGTCGAAAAAGATGGAGAATGACCATTCTCCGTTGTAAAAAATGACGGAAAATGTCCATTCTCCTGCGTTTTAACACTGGAATGACCATTCTTCGTGCTAAATTATACGGAGAATGGTCATTCTCCGTTTTATTTAACACGGAGAATGGTCATTCTCCGTTTTATTTAACACGGAGAATGGCATTCTCCGTGTTTATGGTCATTCTTGACCATTCTCCGTATAAATGGTCATTCTCCGTGTAATTTAGCACGGAGAATGACCATTCTCCGTGTTACTAACACGGAGAATGGTCATTCTCCGTGTAAATTAAGACGGAGAATGCCATTCTCCGTGTTACTAACACGGAGAATACCATTCTCCGTGTTACTAACACGGAGAATGACCACCCTCATGCGAAATTAACATTTTTTGTGTTCTAACACGGAGAATGGCCATTCTCCTGCATTTTATGGTTAGCTGAAACTTTGGAGGGCCATAACTTTTGACTGGGAGGTCGAAACGAGGTCCCGTTTGTCGCAAAATGAGCGTATCGTCGAGGAGACTGAAAGTAACCATTTCTTCGTTAGACGGCCTTCCGAAATTTTAGAATCGAAAAAAAGGATGTTTGGACCTCCGTTTTAGCACTTTTGCCGTTTGTCTCGGTCTTTTCGAAATTTTCCGACGAGTTTTTGAAGATTTTTGAGGAGAAAACCTAGATTCGAAAGTGAGCAGCGTATGGAAGAAGATGAAGTATCGAAACATTTTTTTAAGAGCAGTTTCGTGGGTGTTTTCAATAAATTAAAAGGAAGGGCAAAAGGGTCATTTGGAATCCGCTTTGGATAAGTTTATCTAATTCTGGACACGCGATGAAAGTTTTTTTAGCGGTGGGTTTTACATAAATTTTTTTTAGTTTTTGGGCATTCCATAAATTCTCCCATGAATTTTCTCTCCCATGAATTTTCGGTCGCTAGTCCGTCTCTATATAGACAAGGACTGTTTCATATCTGTCGTTATGTTCCCTATATTTTTATAGTGAGTCCTGCTTCGGCTGCAGGAGGAGGTGGTAACCTGCGGCCAGCTCGGAGTCGGCTCTAAATTCCACTTGGCCAGGCCGGACGTCTTTGGCTACGCGGACTGCTCCGCCAGCATCAGCATGCAACGTACGATGAGTGCTCTTCCTGCAGCAAATCTGCGCTCGGCTCCTTCACTACCAACTGCCAGACTGCTGTCGGGGGTAAAAGTAGTCCTCAACGACTGCATAGTGCGTTATGATACGTTCGAGTGATATTACTTAGCAATAATTAAGTTGGTGAAGAACTGCTGCTTTTATGTCTTTCTATTTCTGTTTCTTTTTTCTTTTTCTTTTTTTTCTTAATGAAGAAGGCTGTGTTTGTTTGGGTTTTACATTTTTGGATCTGCTTATAATGAATGATGTACTTAGCTCGATCCTTTCAAATGGTAACTACAATTTCAACTTTTGTTTGTCATAGTAAACAATAAAAATAGTCCAACCAAATTAACAAATTCATTTCGGTTTGGATAATGGTTAATTTCGGCTCGGTTTTGATTTTAGATTTTTATAATTTTATTTTGTTCGATTTTAACTATTTGGATTTGGTTAAAACTAAATAAACGAAACACTCACCCTACCTGAACCTGAGTCTCTTGGACGGTAGGCAACTTTGGTATTATCGAATCTCGGTATTTTTTCCAATTAGAGAGTCTTATGAAAAATATGATGAAGATAAGATGAGTTCTTTTGTAATGTGCATTTTTGCTAACTAACTTGGTCACTAAAACATCCGTTTCCAAATACGTCCGTAAAAGTCCATCCTGTGTTCGAAGCCCGGTGGACAGTAGAACTTGGTAGGCGTCCAAAAGATATATATAGGGATACATCGACACTAGTGTCGGACACACGTGTTGCATGTGCAACACATTTTAGAAATGTTGATAACATTTTATATAACAAATATAATATCTTGTTCAAAAAAAAATATACAAATATAATATCCAATCAAACTTATTCAGCTTGCTTTCAAAAATATTTGCACTTAACAAAAAAAAAAAACGACTATGCCACACTATTCTATTTTAGAATGTTAAATTTGGTAATCTCTATTTATTATTATTATTATTATTTATCGTGTCTTCTGCACTCCTACATAATTTGGTTTTTCCGTTTCATAATATTTTTATATATCTTTAATAATATTTTTAATGATATATATACAATGATAATTATGTTCTGTCAGAAAAGCACATGGGTTGTGGTGGAACCCATGTGGGTGTCATGTTGTAAACCCTTGAATCCAAATATTGCCTTTATAAATATTTAAATTCCTGAATAAATTAATTTATAATTATTTTCATGTGGCCCCGAGTGGTCAGGAGATCGATTTCCGGTGGGAACGTTCGCCACAGTTACCTTCTTTTAAAAAAAATTGTTTTGTCAGAAAAGACTATTCAAAACTAATATAATTTAAAATTTGATCTACCATTTAAAGATTAATCTATTATTTTAAAATGAAAAGTCAAATCTATCATTTAACTTTTAATTTTAATCAAATTTCAAATCCCTATTCAAAATTAATGTAATAAAAAAAATTGATCTATCATTTAAAAATTAAACTAATATTTCAAATTTAAAAGTCAAATATATCATTTAAGTTTTAACTTTAATCTAATTTCAAATTTAAGTTAATCTAATCTAACTTAAAATTTAACCTATTATTTAAAAAAAATTGATCTTTTCCTATTATTTAAATTTAAAATTATTATTTTAAAAAAAATTGAATAAATTCATTTATTTATTTATTTTATTTTTATTTTTAAATTGAGTCCGGAATGGACGGAAATTCTGACTCCTTGGATATTTAGCTCGATCCTTTGATAATTGCATCTCTCTTTTTTCTTCCTACTTGAACCTGAGACTCTGAACGGTAGGCAACTTTGGTGTTCTCGAATCTCGTTCTTTTCTTTGGGCCCGATGGACGCAAAGCAGGTACTTGCATTCTACCAATTTTTGGGTGATGTCGATTGATAACAATTTTTCGGTGACCTTCAAGATGATTCTACGACAACGGACAAGGATGAAACAGTACATTAACTGAGTATTTACGGATAGGAAAGACACGAGCCTATGGTTGGAGCCATGGATTAATCACAATAGTCTGGTGGATTTAATGGGGTGGCCATCATATGAACTGATGGGAAGTTCGGATAGCGTTAGTGTGCTGTTGCAAGGACATGAGTGGAAGACCTCATTAGGGCGGGTGGGTCATTGGTTTGAAGCATACTTCAGAGTCCAAAAAATAGACAAAGAAGGGAGTAAGGATAGATGGGAGTGGGAAGGTGGTGTTAATGGAAAATTCTCGACCGGAGTAGTGTATGACCAGATTAGAGAGCGTCGACCAGAAGTAGGGTGGGCGGACGTTATATGGTCGGGAGGATCGACTACAAAAATGAAGATCTGTGCATATAAAGCCATTCACAATCGTCTTCTCACCAAGGATAGGTTAGCAAAATTTGGCGTACAGTTACCAAATATTAGCTGTGTTATGTGCCGAAATGTGAATAGCTTCGAGACGAGGGATCATGTGTTTTTTCAATGTCAGGTGTACGTCAGGCGCTATTTGGCAGAGGTATCGAAGGTACTTGGACTTTAATAGGCGCAGGCATGCAGGAAGGTCTACAGGACATAGTCGAGGAAGTTATGGAAGTGAAGGCAAAAGGAACAGAGATATACAAAAAAGCCATAATCCGACTTCTTAGTTAGATATGGCACGTGTGGAGAGAAAGAAACAGAAGAACCTTTGAGGGTAAGACGTCTACTATAAATATCATTGTAAACAGTATAGAATATGATGTCAAATGTCTAGAAGACAATTGATTTGAGTAGGGAGGTTTCCATTCATAGAGTGTGATTGTACAGTGAGTCGGAGAGCAATCTCCTATTTTTGCAAGAAGAAGTACCCAGTTCTTAATATATATATATTTTATATATATATATATATATATATATATATATATATATATATATATATATAAATTCATGGAAGCGGCACTAGGGTTTCCTTTGCGACGCAACGACCCAGGGGCGGGCACCTACGGGGCCTCGGGGCCGCCGCACGACCAACATCATGTTCGGCCAGGGCCGACGATCCTAACGGAGACATGAGAAGGGATCATCGAGCCTGAGCAGGAGAGACATGGACTACAAGGAGAGGATTCGAGAGAAGAGGCAGGGGTGGACTACTGTAGACCGTCGACGACGGTCGAAGCCACTGGTGGGGGCACCCCGTCAGAGGGGACCGGAGGAGAGTCAGCCACCCCGCGCATGGCAACAGAGATATACGCCTATTAGATCCAACAGGGACGGCCGTCAGGCTCCGCTAGGGTTCCATAACATGGGGATGTCGGGACCAGCGAACAAAACGAAGGGTTATGGAGGCAAGCAACAAACGACACAAGCACCAGGAAGGATGATGAAAGGAACAGGAAGGGGCTCGACGACTGAAGGAGCGGAGAAAGAATATGGCAAAACCAGGTCGGGGCGGGTCGCAGACTCTTCTCAATGAGCCCAACCGATGCCTCGAAGGGATGGGTGTCTTCCCCCTATGTCATGGGCAGAGATTTGCAAGCCTTCAATGCCGCAGGATGGCACGGATCTACAATACATAGAACCTACTATTGTTAATGGAGTTCAGGTGGCCGAGATAACTGAGGACGATATACAGGAAACAAGAGAGTACTGGAAAAATACACTTGTCTTATATGTCATGGGAAATCGGCCGTTCTATGGTCAACTGAGGGCGTTCGCCCTACGAGAATGGAGACCAAAGGGTGGGATGGATATTTTCTCAAGAGAAAACGGGTTCTACTTCGTCAAGTTCGCATTGGAGGAGGATCTCGAACGAATCATCGAGGAGGGACCATGGACTTTTGATGGCAGACTAGTAGTGCTCAAACGGTGGAGACCGGAGTCGAACTTCGAAAAGGACAGGCTTACATCAGTTCCAATCTGGATTAGATTGCCTTGGCTCTCTCCACAACTATGGAGCATGCCATCAATCATGAAAATAGCGAGTATGATTGGAAACCCATTGCGGACGGACATACCTACTGCATATAGACAACGGCTATCTTATGCCCGAATTTTTGTGGAGATCTCGGTTGCAGATGCTCTCCCGAGGAAAGTGAACATAGTTCTCTGTAGCACCCAGTTTCCCAAATGAGGGTAATTTTGAAATTTCGTGTTTATAATTATTTTAATAATGATATTTAATTCATGATATGATTTTTGGTGATTTTAAATCATTTTTATATTATTTAAATCAATGACTTGTGGTTTTGACGTTTTGCTAGTGAAACCCTAGAGACTGTTTGACCTAGAGCCTAACCATGTGATTATGATATTTTAATATCATTTTTGGCCTAAGGATATTTTTGTATTTGACCTCTTTGAATTATTTTGATATTATTTTATTATTTATGATATTGTTTTGGGATTATTTGAGTCGGGTTCGAATTTCAACTCAATCCGACTTGAAACGGGGACCCGGGGGTAGTTTGACTCTAGTGGGACCCACACACTAGTTAGGCATGGCCCACATAATATTAATTTTAGTCCACATGATAGAAATATTTTAGTTAGAGGTTAGACTAATTATTATGGATAAGGTTAGTGTGATTAGAGACTTTAGAATGACTAATTTAGCCCCAACCAATTAGCCCTTTCCTAATACTCATAGAATAGGTTAATGGGGGCATTTTGGACCTTACCATAATAGGACAAATAGTCCCATATGGCCAGCCACTTTGGGAGAGGATAGGCTCAAGTTCATTTCATTATTCTCATCCACTCTCTCTCTTGTTCTTCCCCAAATTCCTAGAGAGCAATCCCTAGCAATTTCTCCACCAAATCCTTCCATTTCGCCACCAAATCTTCTTTTTTCCTTCTCCATTCTAGCCAAGGAGGAAGCTACCCAAGTTTGGGAGGATTCGGAGCTCGTTCATGTCCTTTTGGAATCTCTACGTGTCGGTGTCGCTCCGGGAAGGCTTTTCTTCGATTCGATCTACCGGGAGGTATAAATCTCTTCTCTTTTTCATTTCCTCATGCATATAGGTCTATTTTGAACCCATAGGAATGACCCCATGGTTGTATCTCCATTTGTGTCCATTTCGTGTCCATTTGGAGGGCATAGGAGTGTCCTTTGTGTTGTGGTTGTGTCCATGTGGGAAAATCCCAAATTTGGACACACTATGTGTTGTTGTTATGTATGAATGAATTATTACATGTTTAATCTCATATTTTTGTATTGGAGATGTGTTCTATAGTGTCTCATATATATATATATATATTAGTGTAGAGAGTGAGTTCTTGATATATTATTTATATACTTGTGTTCTTTTGTCTCAAACTACCCAAATCCGTCATGATTTTTATCAACGTTTTTAATTTCAGCCCTAACTTAGAAATGTCATAACTTCTAGCTCAAAGCTCGGTTTAATCTCCTGTTTTTTTAAAAGAAGCGTATTGAAGTTAGCTTTACAAAAACATGTATTAATAGGCCTAATTCTTTATGTAACATTCTGGAGAATTATTTGAGTGTCAGCTGTACGAAAGACAAACGCGTTCTCGGTGTTTTTGCGATTCCGGGAGTTTTCGGAAACGAAACGCGATCCGTTTGAAGTTTCGGAAAGCTAACACATAGATCTATAACATACTTTAATCTTAAATTTTAATTCATACTGAGATGGTACAATATTGATTATTAGTAGGAGTTACTATTCGGCATATGCATTTTGTGCACCCTTGTGTGTAATATAATGTTCTATTTGATTTTAACACATGTTAATGTATATACATTATGTAATTAAATAGAAAATGCAAGCATGAGTAAATGGTTAAATAAATGATGTATGAGGTGTAAGTATCCTATCTAATGTAAGCATGTATAAGTATGGCTTGTAATGAATATGTAGGTTCCATAGTATGTAATGTATGGTGCATATAGTAGTGCAAGAGAATAAATGAATGATGAATGAATGCAAGCATGAATGTAATGTAATATAATGTATGTAATATATAAGTTAATGAGATGTAATGTTCTATGTTAACACAAATCCTATATTACCTCATGTACCCCCTTACACTATGTTGACACTATCACACTTGACACATTGTTTACTTACACTTTGACACTCTTTGATATGTATACACTATGTATGCCCATTTAACCCTCACTTGCCCCTTTGCCATGTTCACATACACACACATAGCCTCTTAAATAAGTATTTATGAATATAGTTAACTTAGCTATGTATGTATATTATATATATGTTAGCATATTGTGTTGTAATATATAAGTTTATATAACCATTTGAAATGCCATAATTATAGACCTAATGTTGAATACCAATATATGCATGTGTATATATGTGTAGACATATATAGCTTAAAGTAATAGATTACCTAGTGTATATCCAATGTGAATTCTTGCCTATTTGAGTATTGAATAATTGCATGCTATATAGAGTTGGGTGTATGTTGGCTTGTATAGCCTTGTATTGATGTGTGCTTGCTAGGATAGTCTTGGTTAGGCCTAGTAAGACTTGCTGGGTTAGGACATGACCTAGTTTGACCTAGTTTGACTAGTGCAATTGACCAGAGTTGACCAAGGGTTGACTTTGGCCTAGTTTGACCTAGATTTATGTAGAATACATTGTAGTGCTTTATATTACCCTTCTGGACATGTTGTGACTTGTGCTGTTCTAAATAGGAGCCAGATACCTCTCCTCGGACAGTATTTTTACCTTGGACATTCAGATATCAGGCGAGTATATTCTCTGATCATTTCATATCCTGTTAGAATTATTTTTTTGCTTTAGATTACTATACTTGATGCTGTCACGTTGGTAACACGGATTAGTACTATATGGATCATTTTTTAAGATGTTATCCCCTCAGGGAGCATCGTATACTACATGTTCTGTGCGTTTCACTTACATGGTGTATCACTATGCTTCACGGTTCTTCGATCACTTGTGACATGTACTCTCATGATCACAGAGTCTTCCCAGAATCACCCATTTATCGGCATTTCCAGAATCACCCTATTGTGGGCATTCCCAGAATCACCCATTTATGGGCTATCCATGTATCACCCCTTGTGGGCCTTTACATGGAATCACAACATAACCTGGTTGGATCCTTGTGTATTGATTGGGGGTACGAAGGAGTAGAAGTAGACATGTGAATAATATCCAAGTAGTGTAGTTTCCAGAATCACTCTATAGTATAGTTCCCAGAATCTCCTATGCCATTCACATGTTTATATTGTATTCTGACTCACTAGCCACTGTTAGCTCTCTACTTATAGTAGATATTTCTATTACAATTCTCTTTCTCTGTTTACATACTGTATTTCCTTAAGATCCTGTATCTTACTTTACTGTATGATTATATTTTCTAACCTGCTATGATCTGTTGAGATGTACTGTGCTCGCTCCAGTCCTGACTGGACCTGTTGATAAATTTTACAGATAGCCTGGAGGTTGCCTGCTAGCCTAGAGGAGACAGTAGAGGTTGCATAGATAGCTAGGGTTTTTGCTTATAGTTTATTTTCAGTCATCTTGAGTTATATTTATGGATTACTGTATTTGGGTTTTGAGATGTATTCTGAGTTTGTATCTTAGACACTTAGACTTCTATCTGTTGTATCTCTTTTCGATTTCATGTTTTATCTATCTTCCTTTATGCTCTACCTTAGATGTGATTGAGTTTACATTCTGCTATGTCACCCCCATTCGGGGAGTATAAACTGTTTAGTCTTATACTGTTAGATGCATTGAGACCTAGGACAGCGTTCTACCGCCGACACTGTGGTATAGGCTGGGCGTTGTTACGTTCTCATGCCCTAACTCTAGGGTGCGGGTCGTGACACGTTTTTAGTGGTGGCCCATGCAGGTCGAGATTCGCATTAGTGCGATTTCGTAGTAGCGCAACGACTTAGTTGTACTACTACGAGCCTGCTATAGGATATATAAATTAAGGTGTTAGGATGAGAGGATACTCAATCACTGTTAGGATTCCTTGAGAGATTCCTGGGATGACCCTTGAGAATCTCATTTTGAATTCCGATTTAAACTCCTTTTCCTTGTTTTGATTCACCTTTTTCCTTGATTTGAATTTGATTTTGTGGATTCATTGTAGAACTTTGAATCCTGGTATTAGTTGATGATTTTGATAAAATTTTGTAGTTGTTGATTTAATTTTGTATTTAGATTAATATTTTCAAATCCAAGGTACTCAATCACACTTAGGATTCTTTGAGAGATTTCTGGGACGACCCCTGAGAAACTCATTTTGAACTTCAATTGGAATTCCTTTTTTTCTTGTTTGGATTTACCCTCATTCCTTGCTATTGAATTTAAGCTTGATGGGTTCCTCTCGTTTGAACCGATGAGAAGGAACATATCTTCATTATTCTTTCTCGCCATTATTCTCTTGCATTCTTATTTACCTCTTATCTTAAACTCTGTCTCATTACATTAATTATCCATATCTTGTCGTCCCTACCAGATGTACTTCGAAACCCTTGAATCATCGTATCTTTTGCATGGGGAAGGCTAAGGAAGTGACGTAAATTATGTAGCTCAGAGAAGACGTAACTGGTTATTTTATGATGATCTAAAAAAAATCAAATGTGGAGTGTTCCATATAGAAACTTGAGATAGAAATGTGGTAAAGGTCTCGAATAGAATAAAGAGATGTATACTGCCAATCTGGAAACAATTACATTTAGAAAAAATTTGGGGTTATGAGATAGTTTATAGGTGTATTCAAAACTAATGAGGATATCAGAGGTCAACCTAGTTTTGAGAACTTAGAAAATCTTGGTTATTGATTCTGGGGAAAATTTTTACTCTGAGGCTATGTAGAAGGTTAGTAATGGAAAAGAGAAGTTAATTGTGTTTAATAAGGATATTAAACAAGATGTTGCAAGGAAATGACTAGAGATAGAGAGAACACAAAGTTATGGAAGTTTAGAGATTGTTGTGAAATATTTTTAGGAGAATAATATTCAAGGGTGTATGTCGAAGAAAATACAGAAGTTGATTTTATGATGGAAGATAAGTTTTGTAAGGCCTAGAGATTTAAATTAAATAATACGAGGAGAATAATTTGAAAAAGTTCAAGAAATTCGTAAACGGGATTTAGAGGTTTTGGGTCAAATTTAAGACAAGGTGAAAGAACTTGGAAATTTAAATAAATGGTTAATGTTGATTCCTAAATGTGAGGGTTGTGCTTCAAGAGTGATGTTTGGAAATTGGGAATTGCCTATGGTAGTCATGGTAAGGGTTTAAGTAAAGGTTAAATTTTCATATGGAGACTGGTGAGGTAAAGATATGATTGGCAAGTTATGACCAGATGAACTTAAGAGTATCAGAAGCAGATAACTAACTCGATCTTCATTATTTTTGTGCATTAATTACCACCTCTTGAACTCCCACTTTCTAATTGAGATCCTTGACGTTCCTTATCGTGACTTTGATATTCAAAATGTAATACTAGCTGTTACCCTCCAACAAATCTTATATGCAAGACCTAGACGAGCTCACCTTCGTGTAGGTATATCATGTCCCACTAAAACCCGTCTTCTTCTACTCTATTTTCTTGATATGATTTTCTGGTCAACTGGCTAAACTATAACCTCTACCATTATACTAAATTTTTTCTTATTTCAATTAAAAATCCAGCCTTGACTCAATTCTTTCGACCCGACATGTGATGGTGTTCTGCTTGTTTTCTTAGATGCTTAACCTTGTACCTTATCTGATTACTTGACCCGTTGGTTAAGAAACTTGGACTATGTAATTCCTTTCATCATTGCCACCCTTATATCTTGTGCTGCTAAATTAGCCTTAGTTTTGCAAGCTTATCTATTTTCGAGCTTGGTCATGACATATTTTATTGGGTGGCCACCCACTAACATATTGTCTTATCAGAACCGGTACATGATGGTCTGATCAACCTATTGCACTTTGGTTCGCTTTTTCATGTATCAATCTACGAGAATGGAGACATAGTTAAACTTGACCCTAGAGTCTCATTCGCGACAGCCTTGACAATTCTTCTTGAAATCTTTTCATCGCCTATGAACCTCGTATTCGTACTCAGTCGAATTAAATTTAATCATGACCTGAACCTCCATCATTGGATGCTCGTGCTCATACTTTGATTTCATTGATTTCCCTTCTTGCCAAAATCTCGTTTTATCCCGAAATTGATCAACTTAGATCGTGTCAAGACAAAAATCTATTTGTGATTTGTTGTGCCTAAATTTTCAATTTTTGTCATTTTATGGAATAGTAACCTTTTAATAATTTCTTAGTTGCTTGTTAATGACCAATTTTTATATAGGATGGTAGACAGCCCTACAACCTTGATGATTGTTGTTCCCTTACCTTCCCAATTAGGACACCCTAGATTGTTTGTGTGTCGATACCATAATACTGTTTTGACCTAGAATGATTAGTGTACCTAGGTGAGACTTCCAACTGCTACGGTATGCCCTGACCTTGTATACTATTCCTTCAAATTGCATGATTTAGATAAATTTTTTTAGACCTTGATTGTTGGGAAATAGGGACGTCACCCCATTAGTATCAGTTGTAGATATATATAGGTTAGTCCTTGATGTGGGGATGTGTGTCTCTAAACATGTAGCTTATGAGATTTATGAGAGATTATAGTATCAGCCTTGATAGGATGTACTAGTCTTTTGGTGAGTATAAATGTGTTATGAGAGATAGGGGCCTATATGTCTTAGTAATGCATCGTTCCTATGGTAATAGAATGTATTAATAGATGGTTAATAGGAAGATAATAGTTTGAGCATACCTATAGCCTATAATCAGTTCATTTTCATCCTTAGTTAAGACCACTTTAAAATAGATCCAGTCCCTTGGATATATAGGTTCCAATCCATATTATATTGAAGTTCCATTACCGTCGTACAGCAGAGCAGTATTGAAGGTATTCCTAGATTGACACTTTTTAGATGTCCGTTTATTATTCCAGTGTTAGGAAGTGTTACCTTAGATATTGGGTAGGTTAGAGGCTCTAGAAGGAGTACTATCGATCTTAAATTTCGAGGACAAAATTTTTCTAAGGTGGGTAGAGTTGTAGCACCCAGTTTTCTAAATGAGGGTAATTTTGAAATTTTGTATTTATAATTATTTTAATAATGATATTTAATTCATGATATAATTTTTGGTGATTTTAAATCATTTTAATATTATTTAAATCAATGACTTGTGGTTTTGACGTTTTGCTAGTGAAACCCTAGAGACTGTTTGACCTAGAGCCTAACCATGTGATTATGATATTTTAATATCATTTTTGGCCTAAGAATATTTTTGTATTTGACCTCTTTGAATTATTTTGATATTATTTTATTATTTATGATATTGTTTTGGGGTTATTTGAGTCGGGTTCGAATTTCAACTCAATCCGACTTGAAACGGGGACCCGGGAGTAGTTTGACTCTAGTGGGACCCACACACTAGTTAGGCATGGCCCACATAATATTAATTTTAGTCCACATGATAGAAATATTTTAGTTAGAGGTTAGACTAATTATTATGGATAAGGTTAGTGTGATTAGAGACTTTAGAATGACTAATTTAGCCCCAACCAATTAGCCCTTTCCTAATACTCATAGAATAGGTTAGAGGGGGCATTTTGGACCTTATCATAATAGGACAAATAGTCCCATATGGCCAGCCACTTTGGGAGAGGATAGGCTCAAGTTCATTTCATTATTCTCATCCACTCTCTCTCTTGTTCTTCCCCAAATTCCTAGAGAGCAATCCCTAGCAATTTCTCCACCAAATCCTTCCATTTCGCCACCAAATCTTCTTCTTTCCTTCTCCATTCTAGCCAAGGAGGAAGCTACCCAAGTTTGGGAGGATTCGGAGCTCGTTCGTGTCCTTTGGGAATCTCTACGTGTCGGTGTCGCTCCGGGAAGGCTTTTCTTCGATTATATCTACCGGGAGGTATAAATCTCTTCTCCTTTTCATTTCCTCATACATATAGGTCTATTTTGAACCCATAGGAATGACCCCATGGTTGTATCTCCATTTGTGTCCATTTCGTGTCCATTTGGAGGTCATAGGAGTGTCCTTTGTGTTGTGGTTGTGTCCATGTGAAAAAATCTCAAATTTGGACACACTATGTGTTGTTGTTATGTATGAATGAATTATTACATGTTTAATCTCATATTTTTGTATTGGAGATGTGTTCTATAGTGTCTCATATATATATATATTAGTGTAGAGAGTGATTTCTTGATATATTATGTTATATACTTGTGTTCTTTTGTCTCAAACTACCCAAATCCGTCATGATTTTTATCAACGTTTTTAATTTCAGCCCTAACTTAGAAATGTCATAACTTCTAGCTCAAAGCTCGGTTTAATCTCCCATTTTTTTAAAAGAAGCGTATTGAAGTTAGATTTCCAAAAACATGTATTAATAGACCTAATTCTTTCTGTAAAATTCTGGAGAATTATTTGAGTGTCAGCTGTACGAAAGACAAACGCGTTCTCGGTGTTTTTACGATTCCGGGAGTTTTCGGAAACGAAAACGCGATCCATTTGAAGTTTCGGAAAGCTAACACATAGATCTATAACATACTTTAATCCTAAATTTTAATTCATACTGAGATGGTACAGTATTGATTATTAGTAGGAGTTACTATTCGGCATATGCATTTTGTGCACCCTTGTGTGTAATATAATGTTCTATGTGATTTTAACCCATGTTAATGTATATACATAATGTAATTAAATAGAGAATGCAAGCATGAGTAAATGGTTAAATAAATAATGTATGAGGTGTAAGTATCCTATCTAATGTAAGGATGTATAAGTATGGCTTGTAATGAATATGTAGGTTCCATAGTATGTAATGTATGGTACATATAGTAGTGCAAGAGAATAAATAAATGATGAATGAATGCAAGCATGAATGTAATATAATAATAGATATAATGTATGCAATATACAAGTTAATGAGATGTAATGTTCTATGTTAACACAAATCCTATATTACCTCATGTACCCCCTTACACTATGTTGACACTATCACACTTGACACATTGTTCACTTACACTTTGACACTCTTTGATATGTATACACTATGTATGCCCATTTAACCCTCACTTGCCCCTTTGCCATGTTCACATACACACACATAGCCTCTTAAATAAGTATTTATGAATATAGTTAACTTAGCTATGTATGTATATTATATATATGTTAGCATATTGTGTTGTAGTATATAAGTTTATATAACCATTTGAAATGCCATGATTATAGACCTAATGTTGAATACCAATATATGCATGTGTATATATGTGTAGACATATATAGCTTAAAGTAATAGATTACCTAGTGTATATCCAATGTGAATTCTTGCCTATTTGAGTATTGAATAATTGCATGCTATATAGAGTTGGGTGTATGTTGGCTTGTATAGTCTTGTATTGATGTGTGCTTGCTAGGATAGTCTTGGTTAGGCCTAGTAAGACTTACTGGGTTAGGACATGACCTAGTTTGACCTAGTTTGACTAGTGCAATTGACCAGAGTTGACCAAGGGTTGACTTTGGCCTAGTTTGATCTAGATTCATGTAGAATGCATTGTAGTGCTTTATATTACCCTTCTGGACATGTTGTGACTTGTGCTGTTCTAAATAGGAGCCAGACACCTCTCCTCGGACAGTATCTTTACCTTGGACATTCAGATATCAGGCGAGTACATTCTCTGATCATTTTATATCCTGTTAGAATTATTTTCCTGCTTTAGATTACTATACTTGATGCTGTCATGTTGGTAACACGGATTAGTACTATATGGATCCTTTCTTGAGATGTTATCCCCTCAGGGAGAATCGTATACTAAATGTTCTGTACGTTTCACTTATATGGTGTATCACTATGCTTCACGGTTCTTCGATCACTTGTGACATGTACTCTCATGATCACAGAGTCTTCCTAGAATCACCCATTTATGGGCATTTCCAGAATCACCCCATTGTGGGCATTTCCAGAATCATCCATTTATGGGCTATCCATGTATCACCCCTTGTGGGCCTTTACATGGAATCATAACATAACCTGGTTGGATCCTTGTGTATTGATTGGGGGTACGGGGGAGTAGAAGTAGACATGTGAATAATATCCAAGTAGTGTAGTTCCCAGAATCACTCCATAGTATAGTTCCCAGAATCTCCTATGCCATTCACATGTTTATATTGTACTCTGACTCACTAGCCACTGTTAGCTCTCTACTTATAGTAGATATTTCTATTACAGTTCTCTTTCTCTGTTTACATACTGTATTTCCTTCAGATCCTGTATCTTACTTTACTGCATGATTATATTTTCTAACCTGCTATGATCTGTTGAGATGTACTGTGCTCGCTCCAGTCCTAACTGGACCTGTTGATAAATTTTACAGATAGCCTGGAGGTTGCCTGCTAGCCTAGAGGAGACAGTAGAGGTTGCATAGATATCTAGGGTTTTTGCTTATAGTTTATTTTCAGTCATCTTGAGTTGTATTTATGGATTACTGTATTTGAGTTTTGAGATGTATTCTGAGTTTGTATCTTAGACACTTAGACTTCTATCTGTTGTATCTCTTTTCGATTTCATATTTTATCTATCTTCCTTTATGCTCTACCTTAGATGTGATTGAGTTTACATTCTGCTATGTCAACCCCATTCGGGGAGTATAAACTGTTTAGTCTTATACTGTTAGATGTATTGAGACCTAGGACAACGTTCTACCGCCGACACTGCGGCATAGGCTGGGCGTTGTTACGTTCTCATGCCCTAACTCTAGGATACGGGTCGTGACATTCTCCCAAATGGTAGCTGGATAGAACAAGATGTAGACTACGAATGGGTTCCCCCATCCTGTACTAATTGCAAGTGCTTCGGGCATACAGAGGACAATGCTCAATCCCGCTGGAGGAGGACATTATAGAAGGCACACAGAGCGTATTTTCGGAAGACGAGACTATGGAGAACACAGGAGGAAAGCAAGGTGACCAACACATGGATCCTGTAGGAGAGGAACAAGAAGCACATCTTATGGGCCAAGTTAGAGAGTCCCCTGAGACAATCCAGCAAGGAAGCCTTGATCAGCGCAAGGAGGGAAGCTCGACAGTTCCTCATGGCTCTATCCTGGGTAAAAGACATGTCCCCGAGTCCACCCAAGCTTCATACTGGGAAAAATCATTGGCGCTCGTTTTGGTAGGGAAGAAAAACAGGGATAACAGAATGCCACATGTACAGCAAGAACAAGCGCCTCCTACACATATGGACCTGGATCGACTGCCTTCTGCGCAGGAGGACTTGTCTCAGGGAGGAAAACAATCCTCGAGTAATAACCGTGCGCAAGTCCTGCCAGGTGGGCAAGGTGAGAGGGGCTCATCGAAAGATTACAGGGGTTTGACAACGGAGAATCCAGCATGGCGGAGACGCATAGAGAGCCTATCCGAAGGTCCCACACAGGGTACGGCAGCGAGTAAATCAAACAAGACTAGCACTACTCCCCTCAATCGTCCCACGGGGAGTAGCGAGTGTAATGCCCCGCTCCGTACGACGCATTACGCTGAAGCGTTGACCGAATAAAATGTATCGATGCAAATTGATAAGAGAGTTACGTTGTCCCGAGCAACACATTGAACTTAGTCGATGCGAAGAGTTGCCTTGTCCGAAAAAATGCATCGAGTGGATCGATGCGAAGCGCCGCATTGCCCCGAAGGATGAGTGCGTTGAATCGGCTCGAAGATTCTAAGAAATTGAATCGACCAAGGCGCAAGTCCGAATCGTTGCAAGTATTGATTTTAGTTGGTTTCGTGTGCAGGTTATACTTTGACGGAAAAATATTAGAGGTCGATCTTTTGCAATATTTAGTAAGGGGTCTGCGAAATCAAATCGTCGCCTTGCGACGGGCCGAGACTTGGGCACGCTAAGGCAAATCGGACATATAACTCAATGAAGCACGAAGTGCTCGGATGGCTAAGTCAGGAGAGTAGCCGTGCAACAAAGTTAGAGAATCGAGCCGCATCGGCTCGGCGAAACGACGAAGGCATATCGACTCAAGGTGGGAGGATTGACTTCTTTTTACTCCTTCATTCGATAAGTCAAATATATCATTATATGCTAAGTTAACCTATCGGCGCCACGGGCGTGGTCCGATCGGGGATAAATCATAATGTGATTCAAACACTAAGTTAGAACAATTGAAATGAAACGTGCATCAAAATGCACGAGTCGCTATGGAACATTGGATATCGCTAAGGCGAGCGCCTCGGTGCG
Organism: Iris pallida; assembly: GCA_029216955.1. NCBI lineage: Eukaryota > Viridiplantae > Streptophyta > Magnoliopsida > Asparagales > Iridaceae > Iris > Iris pallida. Next base: position 3,356,588 of record JANAVB010029818.1, on the reverse strand, counting down.
CAAGCCGTAAGAATATGGGATAACTGTACTCGACGAGTGCCTTAGTGCATGAACCATACCGTGCCTTTGCTGCACGAGTTAGACGGCTAGAACATTGGAAGACAATAGGCGAGCGCCCTAGCGCGCAAGCCCCGAACATTGAATGCTAAGTTATAGAACATGGATATACGATCGAAACGTGCCTACGTGCACGGGATAATAAAAGATGGCTTCGTTGCGAGAGAATACAGTTGTGGCATGAATGTGGCGGAACTGTCGGATATGACATGGTGCCTCGAAAGGTGTTCAAGACCTTCGGGTCGTTCGGTTGACGAGCATTGAGTTGAGGCACGATGCCATTGAATCATTGAAACGAAGTATGAAATGTAAGAACACAGAAAGCTAACGAAAGAGATGCGAGATGATAAGTCTGAGTCTCGGACTCAAGACTATGTTTGGTTGTTTGAATTTGATTACTTGAATGATAGGGCGTTGCATGGTCGATTGGAATGGGCTCGAGATAAAACGTGATATCGCCCGTGCACGGGTGTTTCCCCCAAACGGTTAAATACCGGAGCGCCCCGGAACCGCTTTGGCCTAGGAGGGATCGAATAATCTTTGTAGGCGCACATCCTTAAACAAGATGGGAAAAGCCGCAAATGATGGTATGCAGCAGGAACGTTTCGGTTGTTGGGATGTGACCCAACCCGTGAAACGCCGGGCAGCCCGACCAAATAGAGAAAAAAGAAGGAGAGAAAAGAAAGGAACTCCTTTAGTCCATTCCGGCGCGGATACGCCAACGGCCCTCATATAGTTAAGAAACGATGGATTGAAAGTGTAGGCGCATATGCGTCCCGCATAGAGATCCTGCTTAGAGATGCACAATAACATGACCGGAAAGGATTACGGCGTATTCACCTTGCGTCGGTGCAAGGGCGAGTGCGACGACTTGGTAAGTCGCGCCACGAATCAAACACGAGATTGCTTGTTTGTTTGCCTATTCAATTCGATAACATGCTGCTATGATAACATGCTTTACGCTTTCGGAGATGCCATAAAATTGACCCTAAGGAGAACATAGCACGATCATAAGCTAAGTTGCATGATTCAACATAAATATTAAAATATCGGTTTGGAAAGATGATCTTTGCTTCAGTACATGCGATGACGAACATACTGATCCCCCACCAGCTTCATGCATGGTGCAGGGAATGGATTGCTCGCAGCGAAGCGTTGCTTGAACATGTTGAGGCTTGGAATGCTGAAGCGCATTGAAGCGTGCTAACGCATTGACGCTCGGACTACGCAGCTGGATTGATGCGGCCGAGATATAGAAGGCATGATGTATGGAACGGTGAAATCCTTTGTGGGCAAGAGAGAACCTGAGTGTTGTAGCCAATCTGGCATATATTGTTAGGCTATCGAAAGCCATTGTAATCTCAGTTTCAGATATCAATAAAGAGAATCATTTCGTACACTCTGTTTCCTTTCGTTGTTAATATCAAATCAAAAGATAACCATTTGAGAACTTGTCATCTTGCCTTGCACGAGTGCAACTCCAGGCTCGTGCGGCATCATGCCCCCTGCGAGGACGATGATTCGGGTGATTCTGGGTCGGGGCGTGACAAATTGGTATCAGAGCTCTAGGCTCAATTTCCTCTGGACGCTCGCTTCATTACAATTCGAAAAGTTGCCCACCACCACTTGATATCACTCTTGACTCTACTCGATGTCGCACTGGATGTTCCATACAATAAGTCTAATACAATCGTGAAATTTTACCGCATGTGTTTTGAAAATTTTATGATGTTTGCTAAGAAAGTCGCGGAAGGTATATTGCATTGAATGCAACGAGCCGTAAAAATGTTAGTTGCTGCAAGCGCAACAAATTATGAAATACGATTTGAGATGTTGTCGCAATGTAACATGTTGAATGAGAAATAAAATGATGCACGAAGTACAACGAGTAATGGTGAATATGCGTTAAAAAGTGAGAAGTGATAAGCCAATATCGAATGTGTTAAAATGGATTGTGCATTGACTTGGAAAGTCGAGAGTAATTCGTTGCATGAGGTGCGGTAAATGTCGGAAATGATCGTTGCACGATGTGCAACGCGTATTGAAAGTAAAAATTATTGTACGTGGTGCAACGCATATCAAATTAATCGTTGCACGAAGTGCAAAGGAAATTGGAAATGAATCGTTGTACAAAGTGAAATGAAAGTGTCGGAAATAAATCTTAGCACGATGTGCAATGCGTATCGAAAGTAAAATTTATTGCACGGGGTGTAACGCATATCAAATAAATTGTTGCACGAGATGCAACGTAAGGAAAGAATTGAAATCGTAAATCGATAGAACGAATCCTCGGTTGCACACAAACTTATGTTGGCAAACGAAAACATTGACCGAGTTGGTCGGATTTTAATAGAATCAAAGTTACGGTTGTGATCGAGCACGATCACTGTGGAAATCGTGAGTCGGAAGAAAATGTTGGTTTATACTAAGTATAGTGCGAGGGAAATGGCTTGAATTTCTAGTGGTATATGCCATACCACGTAGGCGATGAATAACTCGATTCCGAGTGGTATATGGTATAGCACTTGTACGATGAATTTCATCAATACGTTGTGAGAATTGCGGAAGGTTTGTCCGCAATGGACGGGAGAGTACCGAGACTTGATTGAAAATTTGTATAACGGTATGTTGATGCAAGTGTTCTTCGAAAATCGGTTGGGACGATAAGGCGAGACTCGTATCAATGAACGATACGTCGGACGAAAGTTATAAGTTGGTCGGACGACCGAGACTAGCGAAATAATTATGCCTTGACGCAATGATCGGATCGACGGGAAAGGAATACTCGAGCTTGCAAATGAGTCGCACGACTTGCGATCTCGGTAGAAATGTTGGGCGAGACGAATCGAATCGCACGACTTGTGATTTCGATAGAAATGTTAGGCGATGCGAATTGTAATCGAATCGCACGATGTGCGACTTCGGTGAAGAGTTGGTTGATGTGAGTAATCATGCCTAAGAAATAGTTGGTTACGTTACGGCGACACTCGTTTGAGTACGACTGAAAAACACGCGAAACTTAGAGGACGAGATCGTATAACTCGAGGGCACGATGTTGGATAATCGGTAACTCGGTTACGCGATCAAAGTATAGCGGGATGCGGTGAATCAGAAAATGAGTTGATGCGTATGGAAAAGTTTGTTGCAAACTTGGATGTATGCGATACGAGTTAAGTTGACGTTGAAACGGATTCGAAGTCGACCCTCTTGCTATCGAAATTGATATGAACTATCAAGATCGATATGCAAGGAAACGTAAGCGCGATGTGAGAATACAAAATGGAATGCGCCCTGCGCTATCAAAATTTTGTAAGTAACGATACGAGAATGAACGAACTTGGTTGATCGTAAATTTTGTGATTGATCAAGACGAGAGACTATAAGTCATCGACGATTGCTCAATGCGTATAGCATCTCGTGTGTCGACCCACGAAATAAGATAGACTCGAACTCGATACGAGTAGATGTTTCGTAAATTGCAAAATCATCGACGGTAGTGCATGACTTGCCTCGTAAGATAGTTGCGCATCAGTTGCACCGATAGAAGTGATTTTGTCCGAAATTGGGTAGTCGCATAGAATCGTCGGAACGTAATTTGGCTCCGAAGTAAGATATATCATGGTTCGTAGTAAACTGTCCTTCGGTGATGATCCACAATTATCGAGCGTAGCTTCGGGGCAGCTGACCCTAGAAGACTTGACCGCCAAATCAAATTGAATGCTGCAGACCGTAAGATGACCCATACGATATCGCATATGAGATTGCACCGATAACAAATATAACACGGTGCATGTTGACGATAAGTCTAGGCGATCAAGAATTGTTGGAACAGCTTTCGATTGAGAATAATATAGTTAGATTTTGAGTATTCGTTGGATGAATGCTTGAATGGTTATGTTGGTCGACGATCAAACTAGAAATGCACCAACGAACTTGGTGATTCGAATAGGCGATTGCGAGAAACGTGCTATGCACGAGAGGAAATGATAAGGGAATGACTTACGAGTCATGTCATTAGATTCGGATTCACCTTGCAATTGAGCTTACGTGAATCGAGATTATGTTCGATGTTGCGAGACAGATAAGTTGGGAATTTGGCTAGTGAATTCCTACTCGTTAGAAAATTGAATGTAAGATGCATCGTAAAGACTTTGTGTCAAGGCGATCGTTGCCTTGAGCACCGTCGCCTTGATGTAAACTTTCGTGTCGGATAGATTGTGGCCTTCATGCAACGTCAATTTAAACTTGCGTCGGGAGAATCTAAGCACGGGGACTATGTAAGTAACCTAGCGGGCGTAGCCCTGAATGTTGATGCATTTGCAAGTCAACAAAGGAAATTGTATCGAGATAAGTTGCATAAGCAAGACTTCGAAAATAGTTGGGTAGCGACTTCGAACGCAAGGCGTTGGGGAGACTCGTTGTGATTGGATGCACGACGACTTGACGCAATGCGTAGAATTGATAGTCCCGATGAAACATACGAAACGAGAAAGGCGATTATGAATCGCGTCGCGTGCAGTGACTTTATTGAATGAATCATGTATGCATCGAATATACGTATGCGATGAAATTTTGAGAACGGTTGCTAAGGATAAGTCCGATCGAGAGTACGAGATGGCAAGCATAGGATTGAAATTTACCTGTCAGCTTTGTTCCATGCTACCACTGGAATTGGTCAAAATACATATATCTTCGGGACGCCTTGAATATAGGTATGGATCCAAATCGAGTTGTATACAAAATTCAAATCGAGCTGCAGGGATGACTTTGAAATATTAGTGAAAAGCTTGCGAGATAGTGTGAAACAAAATAACATTGGTGGGACGAGATCGTAAAACGATCTATAAAAACACTTAGTCGGAGTGTTGGTTTTGGTTGAGGACGAACCTTGTTTTGAGTGGTAAATTCTGTAATGGCCCGCTCCGTACGGCGCATTACGCTGAAGCGTTGATCGAATAAAATGTATCGATGCAAATCGATAAGAGAGTTACGTTGTCCCGAGCAACGCATTGAACTTAGTCGATGCGAAGAGTTGCCTTGTCCGAAAGAATGCATCGAGTGGATTGATGCGAAGCGCCGCGTTGCCCCGAAGGATGAGTGCGTTGAATCGGCTCGAAGATTCTAAGAAATCGAATCGACCAAGGCGCAAGTCCGAATCGTTGCAAGTATTAATTTTAGTTGGTTTCATGTGCAGGTTATACTTTAACGGGAAAATATTAGAGGTCGATCTTTTGCAATATTTAGTAAGGGGTCCGCGAAATCAAATCGTCGCCTTACGACGGGCCGAGACTTGGGCACGCTAAGGCAAATCGGACGTATAACTCAATGATGCACGAAGTGCTCGAATGGCTAAGTCAGGAGAGTGGCCGTGCAACAAAGTTAGGGAATCGAGCCGCATCGGCTCGGCGAAACGACGAAGGCATATCGACTCAAGGTGGGAGAATTGACTTCTTTTTACTCCTTCATTCGATAAGTCAAATATATCATTGTATGCTAAGTTAACCTATCGGCGCCACGGGCGTGGTCCGATCGGGGATAAATCATAGTGTGAGTCAAACACTAAGTTAGAACAATTAAAATAAAATGTGCATCAAAATGCATGAGTCGCTATGGAACATTGGATATCGCTAAGGCGAGCGCCTCGGTGCGCAAGCCGTAAGAACATGGGATAACTGTACTCGGCGAGTGCCTTAGTGCAGAACCATACCGTGCCTTTGTTGCACGAGTTAGACGGCTAGAACATTGGAAGACAATAGGCGAGCGCCCTAGCGCGCAAGCCCCGAACATTGAATGCTAAGTTTTAGAACATGGATATACGGTCGAAACGTGCCTACGTGCATGGATAATAAAAGATGGCTTCGTTGCGAGAGAATACAGTTGTGGCATGAATGTGGCGGAACTGTCGGATATGACATGGTGCCTCGAAAGGTGTTCAAGACCTTCGGGTCGTTCGGTTGACGAGCATTGAGTTGAGGCACGATGCCATTGAATCATTGAAACGAAGTATGAAATGTAAGAACATAGAAAGCTAACGAAAGAGATGCGAGATGATAAGTCTGAGTCTCGGACTCAAGACTATGTTTGGTTGTTTGAATTTGATTACTTGAATGATAGGGCGTTGCATGGTCGATTGGAATGGGCTCGAGATAAAATGTGATATCGTCCGTGCACGGGTGTTTCCCCCAAACGGTTAAATGCCGGAGCGCCCCGGAACCGCTTTGGCCTAGGAGGGAATCGAATAATCTTTGTAGGCACACATCCTTAAACAAGATGGGAAAAGCCGCAAATGATGGTATGCAGCGGGAACGTTTCGGTTGTTGGGATGTGACACAACCATTGAAATGCCGGGCAGCCCAACCAAATAGAGAGAAAAGAAGGAGAGAAAAGAAAGGAACTCCTTTAGTCCATTCCGGCGCGGATACGCCAACGGCCCTCATATAGTTAAGGAACGATGGATTGAAAGTGTAGGCGCATATGCGTCCCGCATAGAGATCCTGCTTAGAGATGCACAATAATATGACAGGAAAGGATTACGGCGTATTCACCTTGCGTCGGTGCAAGGGCGAGTACGTCGACTTGGTAAGTCGCGCCACGAATCAAACACGAGATTGCTTGTTTGTTTGCCTATTCAATTCGATAACATGCTGCTATGATAACATGCTTTACGCTTTCGAAGGTGCCATGAAATTGACCCTAAGGAGAACATAGTAAGATCATAAGCTAAGTTGCATGATTCAACATAAATATTAAAATGTCGGTTTGGAAAGATGATCTTTGCTTCAGTACATGCGAGGACGAACGTACTGATCCCCCACCAGCTTCATGCAGGGTACAGAAAATGGATTACTCGCAGCGAAGCGTTGCTTGAACGTGTTGAGGCTTGGAATGCTGAAGCGCATTGAAGCGTGCTATCGCATTGACGCTCGGACTACGCAGCTGGATTGATGCGGCCGAGATATAGAAGGCATGATGTATGGAACGGTAAAATCCTTTGTGGGCAAGAGAGAACCTGAGTGTTGTAGCCAATCTGGCATATATTGTTAGGCTATCAAAAGCCATTGTAATCTCAATTTCAGATATCAATAAAGAGAATTGTTTCGTACACTCTGTTTTCTTTCGTTGTTAATATCAAATCAAAAGATAACCATTTGAGAACTTGTCATCTTGCCTTGCACGAGCGCAACTCCAGGCTCGTGCGGCATCACGCCCCCTGCGAGGACGATGATTCGGGTGATTCCGGGTCGGGGCGTGACAGCGAGGATCAGAGGGACTCTTCTCGCCAATAACCCATGACTCTCCTTACTTGGAACGTACGAGGGGCGAACTCAGTAGGGAGATGGAGGGAAATCCTCAATATGGTTCGTAGTAACAAGTGTTCGTTTGTGTCCATATTAGAAAGTAAAATGAAGTCGAAAGACCGGATTAACGCTCGTACTCCGCTACATTGGTCGAATGTTCATAATCTGGACGTTTGTGGAGTGGCTCGCATATGGTGCATGTGGGATACTCGCGTATGGAATTGTCAAGTAAAATTCTCCTCCGAACAAATCCTAGTTTTGTTTTTAACTAACAAGTGTGGTTTGGAGTTGGTTATTGGGGTGGTGTATGGACATAATGATCGGAGGCACAGATTCCAACTCTGGAGAGACCTGGTTAGCGTCTCGAATCAGGTAGCAGACTCATTCCCATTGGCTGTTTGTGGGGACTTCAATGCCATGATGTACTCAAATGAGAAAATGGGGGGACGTCAGGTCCCGGCTCCCATACTGGCAGATTTCCAGGACTGTCTCCTAAGATCCGGACTACACTGTATTAGCCGAACGGGATCTATCTGGTCGTGGAGTAATAGCTCTACCACTAACAGAGTGGTTTGCCAACTGGATCGAGCTTTATGTAACAACAGATGGCTGGATATGTTCCCGGACGTCAAGGCGGAGGGTCTTCAAAGTGGTACGAGCGACCATACTCCGATTCTTCTTTACCTCTCTTCGACGGATCCTCGGAAGCGGGCCCTTTCAGATATAATAATGCTTGGCCGATGAACGGTGGATACAAAGAGGCCGTGGAAGAGGCCTTAGCGTCTCCGGTCGTGGGCAATGACCAGTTCATACCGGTTCAGCGCCTGAAGCAGGTCAAAGCGGCTCTGAAGCGCTGGAACAAAAATTGCCCCTAGCAATCTGCTGCTATTGGAGGCAAAACTCAAAGAAGTTTAGGACCGGCTCCAAAATGATCCTCTGAACTCTGTGTTCGCGGAAGAGGAAATCAGACTTCAGGAGGAGGTGAGGCTCGCCCGATTCCGCGAAGAGATCCATCTCCAGCAACGAGCTAAATGTGAGTGGTTGAAGGAGGGTGATCGCTGCTCTAAATTTTTCTATGCTATGATTAAGGCTCGCCTTCATCGGAACTCGCCTCATGTGCTACTCAATAGCAATGGCCTTCTTGCATCTGATGACAGGACTATGGCTCAGGAGGCTATAGCGTTTTATCAAGATTTATACCACCAAGCGGATTATATGGAGGACTTCCCGGACATTATATGTAAACAGATTGCGACGGAAGAGGGAAATAACATGCTGAGGAAGGATGTCTGCATGGAGGAAATTGAAGACATTATCAAGAATGCCGATCCTAATAAATCACCAGGGCCAGATGGGTTCAATGCGGCATTCTACAAGAATCATTGGGAGCTGTTGAAACATCAGGTGCTTACTGTGGTTCAGGACTTCTTCAGGACAGGCAGACTCCTGAAATCAATCAATCATACATTCCTGACGCTTGTACCCAAGAAGGAGGGGGCTACAGCTCTGGGAGATTTTAGACCGATTGCATGTTGCAATATGATATATAAAATTATTACACATTTAATGTGTTCCAGAATGCAGGAGATCATGAAAGGTCTGATATCCGAAAATCAAGCAGCTTTTATTAAAGGTCGGGCGATTGCAGAAAACTGTCTCCTTGCTCATGAGTTAGTCAGGGACTTCAACAAGGCTGGAGGAAGGAAGTGTTGTATCAAATTAGACATCAGAAAGGCTTATGACACGGTTAACAGGAGCTTTGTCTGCCACATGCTGAAGGCTATAGGTTTTGACCAATGGTGGGTAGATAGAGTTAGAGAGTGTATTTCTACTCCTACTTTCTCTATTATTATGAAAGGTATTCCTTGTGGGTTCTTCGGGAGTAACAGAGGATTACGGCAGGGTGACCCGCTTTCCCCGTACCTTTTCACTATAGTTATGGAATATTTTACCTGTCTGATGGAATTTGCCACCCTGCAGCGACATATCACTCCCCTCTTCAGGTACGTGGACCCTGTGGTGTCGCACCTGATTTACGCAGACGATTTACTCATATTTGTCGAGCCTTCGGAGCAGACCATGAGAGCCCTTCTAGAAGTCTTGGAAGAGTTTGCGCACCATTCGGGACTGAGATTAAACTCTGATAAGAGCCACATTTACTTCAGCAAAGATTGTCCCAATAAAGAAGGGATAGCGGGGATTTTGAAAGTTGTGATTGGCCAACTCCCTGTTAAATATCTTGGCTTGCCTCTCTCGGTAAATTATACCCGAGACTCTGACTGTCAAGGATTGATTCAACATATCCAATCTAAACTCGAAGGATGGCAAGCTCAGTTGTTGTCCTTTGGAGGTAGAGTAGAACTCATCCGATCGGTTATTCATGCTATTGCAGGCTTCTGGCTTTAAGTGATTTTTCTTCCCGAGAAAATGATTCAGAAAATTGATCAAATGTGTGCCAATTTCATATGGAAAGGAGGCCTACACGGGATTTCTTGGGAGGAGTTGTGCACGCCTAAAGAGGAGGGCGGTATAGGGCTGCGATCCCTCAAGATACTTCGGGACGTGGCTCTCTTAAAGATGGCTTGGACGCTACTTGGAAGTCAGTCCCTTTGGGCGAGATGGACTAGAAATAGGTACTGTTGTACTAATAATTTTTGGATCCAGCAGGTCGACAATAACTTTTCGGTTACGTATAAGAACATTCTCCGCGCTAGGCCCCAATTGAAGGCGAGAATTGTTCGAGTAGTGCATGACGGAGCAACCACGAATCTGTGGTTTGATCCGTGGCTTCAACATAGCAGTTTCGTAGATAGGTGGGGATGGCCGGAGTTTGAAGTGCGCAGAAGAGATGAGCCCTTAGCTGTCATCATCCAAGGCGGGAACTGGAGATTGGAGAATAGGCGGTTCCGTCAGCGGGTAGCTGCTGCTATAGCTACCATGGAGATACATCCGGAAGAGGAGGCTGATAAATGGGTGTGGGAAGGATCGGTAGAGGGGGGTTTCGTTACCAAACTATGTTATGACCAGATTCGGCCTCGTCGACCACAAGTGAGCTGGGCGGAGATCATTTGGTACAAGAAGGCTGCGGTGAAGATGAAGTTATGTGCTTACAAAATGATTAGGGATCGATTATTCACTAAGAAGAGACTCAATAGGTTTGGAATACTTGCGAATAATGTTGCATGCGTTTTATGTAATGGGGGTATTGAGAATAGAGATCATCTATTCTTTCAATGTCCTACTTCTGAATTAGTATGGAAACACAGTCAGACTCAGCTTGGTACAGGCGGTGGTCAGGGTAGAGGCACCCTGGATATTGTGGAGGAGATCAGAGGATTGAGCAGGCGTAGCCCAGATGCATACAATAGAGGCCGTCTTCGGCTACTGTCAGCAGTTTGGCATATATGGAGAGAACAGAACCGGCATATATTTGAGGGAGTAGCCACTACTACTCGTGGGATTATTAATAACATTGAGTCAGATATTCGGAGCTTGGAGGGCTGAGCCTTCATAATTTGTAAATAGTCTTTGTATAGTTGGATTTCGTCCTATTTCAGCAGTAAAATTACCCTTTCTTCAATATATATATATATATATATATATATATATATATATATATATATATATATATATATATATAGGATACTTTGAACATGGAAGATCACATTACACACTGCAAGCAGTTGCAAATCACATTGTTTTTTGCTGACCTTTTATATTGGCTTATGTAAGTGCCGAACCAAAAATTATAGTTTGAATGAGCAGGAGTGGACTTGGGTGGGCCAAGTCACATGAAAAAATTCAAAAAAATATACATATATAAAAAATAGCAAAAAAAAAAAAAAAAAGAAAATCTGGGTTAACCCAGATTTTCTTTTTCTTTTTTGATATTTTTTATATACGCCCTTGGGCCTATGATAAAGGCATAACCTAAAATTTGTTAGAGGTTATCAAGACTTAGTCATATTTCAATACCCAAACACTTTTCTTATAATTAAATGTTAGTGGCATCACAACTTTTAAGTATAAATTAAAAAAATTGGATTCTTTTACCTTCCCAAATTTCTAAATATAATTTATTTATTTTTGCATAGTTTTATAGTACATTGTCTTATTTGAAACTATTTCTGAAGTTTCGAACTCTATTATTGAAATATTGAAGTTTCATAATCCAGACAGTTCCATTTAGGACAGCAAATTTGGAGTCACATAACAGCCAAAATTTTTGATTGACAAAATTAAAATTTTGAACTTGATAGATACAAAGATATGATTAGAATATAAATAGCTTTAAATGATAAGATTAAGTTGAAAACCTTTTTCCCAATCGTCTTCCAGTTTGCTAGAAGAGAAAGCAATACAGTCGCTCACAAGCTTGCCTCTCACTCTCTTAAGGAGAGGTTAAACAATCTCTTGAATGTATTGCCAACTATTTTTCCGGCGAGGAGTCCCACAGGCCAGAAATTATTATATGGTCCGGCTTCACCACGTGGCAATGGTGAATGGTGAACCCGACCATTAATCTTTTGACACTTGGCATAATACGTGGCATACATAATTTCAAAAAATTATTAAAATTATATTTAATATATAGAAGTTCACTTGAGATATAATTATAATTTTTTTTTCTTTCAAAAACATTAAAACTGACCTAGAAAATAAGAAAAATGTAGTGGTATAATAGATTATACCAAGTGTCAAAAGATTAATGGCCGGGCTCACCATTCACCATTTCCACGTGGTGAGGCCGGACCATACAATAATTTGAGCCTGGGCCTTATCTCATGTAATAATATTGTAAAGGCTTTACTCTCAAAAAAAAAATTTGAAAAACTTTTAGTAATGACATTATTTGTTAAAAAAATTATCAGAAATATATATTTAGCGTAATATGTTTAGTAAAGATATAATTAAAATATTTTATTTGTTTAAAATAATATATTTTGTAAAATATGACTAACCACACCTCGAAATATTAATCTTATAATCACATATTTGTTAAAAAGAATATCTTAAATAGAAAGAGATATGAAATGATTTGTTTAAAATAATTTTTGACTAAGGTTGTGTTTTTTTTTTGAGGGAAAAAACTGAATTTATTCATCAGAGGCAACAGCCTCGTTAGCAACTAACTGAGCAATACAAGGAGGAGTCCCCATCTCATCATAGCCGATGAGATTGCACAAAGAGAAAGCAGCTAGACCATGAGCTACCATGTTACCAGTCTACGAGTAAACCCAAATTCTACAGAAACCCTCAACTCTCGAAGCAGCTCGCGGATAGATCTGATCAGATCTCTAAGTCTCCACAGGATCCGATCGTCTTCCCCTTTGAATATTCTCTGAACAATATATGAGTCACCCTCAATAGTCATTTGCTCGGCTCGAATTTGACTAGCTAGTATGATTCCCTGACGAACAGCAAGTATCTCTGCAAGGAGTGGACGCTCAACACCGAATGTGGTAATATCCTCCGTAACCTCCGATCTGACAGCAAGACAAATACCCCGCCCATCTCTAGCCACGGCAGCAGCAGCAACAGAGGATGATGAGACTGCCCCGTTAATGTTAATTTTAACGCATCCACCGGTAGGAGGTGACCAACAATTAAGCATACGAAGCTAATTTATCTCCTCCAGATGTTGTATTTGAGGGTTTGGAGCGCCTCCATAGTCGTTGTACATGTTATTTGCTTCTTGGACTATCTTCACAGCAGACGGGTGAGCGTTATTGAACACACAGTTGCACCGCGCCTTCCAAATAGCCCATAGGATAAACGCTCCTCTCCTTGCCACATCTTCACATTCCTTGTTCATCAACCAATCCCTCAAGATGGATTTAATGTCCGCGGAGCTGTCAACTCGTAAGCCAATGCTACTTACGAACCAAACTGCTCTAGCCAAATGACAATGTAGGAATAGGTGATTATCATCTTCATCCTGTAATAGGCAGAGCGGGCAAATTGTATCAATACTGGGGATACGTCTGCTAATGACGGAGCGCAAAGGGAGCGAATTATGAAGGAGCCGCCATATGAAGATGCGTACCCTGGGTGCCACGTTACCCAAGTTCCAGAACTTGTGCCAAGTTTCTTTGTTACTATCCGTATGGGACGCGCATGGCTCTCGCCTACGTAACTCCTCATAAAGGGATTTGGGAGTGAATTTCCCATTACAAGCTTTAGTCCAGAGGAGTTCATCCTGGCCACCGTCTCCTGATAGGGGGATCCTAGTGATAGCCGCCGCCTCCAAACGACTAAACAAACTCTGGATCAGAGTAGTGTTCCAGGCGTTAGTATTTGGACAAAAGAGATCCCGCACAAGCAAGGGCCCATTGATCGGGATGTTGCTCTCAGATATTCGGAAACCCGGCAATGACGGGATCCATGGCTCATCTATAATCTTGGTCCATCCTCCATTTATTCTCCAACATATTCCGTCCTTCATAACCTGTCTAAGATCCAGCAAACTAGCCCACGTCGGTGACGCTCGTCTCGACTTCTTGGCACACCAAATGGATCGTTCTTGAATATACAATCCCCTGAGCAGCCATACCCAAAGGAGATCGGGGTACGCAAGAAACCTCTAAAGAAGTTTCCCAACCAAGGAGGAGTTCACCCATTGGACATTTCGGATGCCCAGGCCGCCCTCTCTGGTTGGAGCGGCAATCTTCCTCCAGCTGATGAAGTGCATCTTCCTCTCTTCCATATCGTGACCCCACCAAAAGTTCCTCTGCTGTTTTGTGAGTTTGCTACACATGGTGTTTGAAAGCAAATTAGACGACATATAATAAATCGGTATGGACCCCAGAGTTGCCTTTATGAGGGTGGTACGCCCGGCATGAGAGAGTAACTTGGACTTCCATCCTTTGAGTTGAGCCGAACACTTATCCATGATGAAGTCATTGGATTCGCCTCTTTGTTTCGACGTAAAGAGCTTTTGACCCAGGTAAGTGTCTCCCTCCTTCATGATGGATAAATTCATCGAGGAAGCTAAAAGCTCCCTGTCATTTGCAGAGACCAAGTTGCTAAAATGGATATTTGATTTATCATAATTCACTGATTGCCCCGACCACTTCGAGTAAGTATGGAGAATGTTACGTACAGCTTCTAATGAACCGGGTGTAGCATAACCAAAGATCAATATATCATCAGCAAATAGTAGATGAGAGACAGCGGGTACATACCTATTAAGTCGAACACCTTCGAAGAGATTGTCCCTTTCATATTTTTTGAATAAACTGGATAGGACTTCAGAGCATAGAACATATATGAAAGGAGATAGCGGACATCCCTGGCGAATTCCTCTCACAGGTTTAATGAAACCCTCCGGAGACCCATTTACGAGAACAGAGTAAGTAGGTGATTCAATACAGCTCATAATCAGATCATTTGATCTCCCTTGAATTCCTATGCCAATAAGAACTTGTTTGATGAAAGACCATGAGAGACGGTCATAAGCCTTCGACATATCTAATTTCAATGCATATGAATTTTTCCTCCTTGGTAGAAATTTCATGTTGTGAAGAATTTCCTGAGCAATGATAATATTATCTGTTATTTGTCTTCCAGGGAGAAAAGCATTTTGGTTGGGCGAAATAATCCTGGATAACACCGGTTTGATTCTGTTTGTCAGGATTTTGGCAATAACTTTGTACGCCACGTTGCAAAGAGCAATAGGCCGATAATCCGTCGGTGCGGAGGGGTGGTTCTTCTTTGGGATCAGAGTAACATGAGTGTGGTTCATCATTGGGGGAAGTTTAGACTCCTTGAAGAAACTGTGGACCGTTTGGATCAGATCTGTCCCGATGACTAACCAGAATCTTTGATAAACAATTGCTGGGTACCCATCAGGTCCTGGGGCCTTTAGTGCACCCATATTAAGAATGGTTGTCTTGATCTCCTCTATGTCAGGGATGGAGTTGATATAAGAATTCTCTTCTTCTGTGATAAGTTCGGAAGCAACAGGGAACGATGGGTCCATGGCCGTGGATTCGTCTACACACAGAATAGCTTTGAAGTGGTTGACAAGAGTGTTTGCAATGGACACATGGTCATACACCCAACTGCCATCGGAGCATTTGATCGCGCTTATTTCATTCCGTCTTCTCCTCAAAGTGGCTCTTGAATGGAAGTATTTAGTGTTGCTATCGCCTTCTTTGATCCATTGGCATCTGGATCTCTGCCCCCAGTAGGCTTCTTCGATAGCATGTAACTGGTTAATTTCCTCAATAAGCTTCCGCTCCTCAGCTAGCGACTCCTCCGAAACCTGTTCAGATTGAATAATACTAAGACGTTTATGAATTTCAGAAATACGGGTATTAATATTACCGAACTTCAATCGGCCCCATTTGTGCATCGTTGACAGAGTAAAACTCAATTTGTGCCCCAATGACGGATCCTCGTGGGCGCTGGTCTCTTGCCAAGTACGCTTAAGCAATTCAGGGAATGAATTGTCTGACAGCCAGTGTGATTCGAACCTTAACGGGCGCTTGGTCCTTGTTTGCTTCTTGCAGGTGTTGAGTAGGATGGGTGCATGATCACTATTAATACAAGGGAGAGAGGTTACCGATGTATTAGGGAAGGAGCAACACCATTGCGCAGTAGCCATGGCTCTATCCAGCCTTTCTCTGATGTGGTATCTCACCCCACGACGGTTGGACCATGTGTAAGCAGGTCCAACACATCCAAGATCAATCAAACCACAGTGATCTATCATCTGCCTGAATGCATTGGCTGCTCGGTGGTCAAACCCGCTTCCTCCTTGCTTTTCCTCTGGCGTTAGCGTAGCATTAAAATCACCAATGCAGCACCACGGGACGACGAAGCTCTCAGTCATTTCAACAATCTGTTTCCAGAGTTTGATTCTCTCTTTCTTCTTAGGGTTCCCATAAGTGCAGAGGAGATTCCATGCTGATTGACCATTTATGGCTTCAATACAAAGGAGGATGAGATTCTGAGAGTGGTACGAGACTTTCGCGGAGATGGTGGAGTCCCAACCAAGCCATAAGCCTCCTGCATGGCCGATTGGGTGAACGGGAAAGAAATTTACATATCCTAGAAGAGGGAGGATACGCTCTGAGTATGATGGTGGTGAGATGGTTTCTGAGATGAAGAAGATGGATGGGCGTGTGGCGGAGAGGAATGAGCGCAGAGTATGGACTGTCGAGGCATTCCTCGCCCCTCGACAGTTCCAAGATAGGATTAACATGGCCCTTGCGGCTGTTTGAGGTCAGCCGCCACAACCTTTTCGGTGTATGATTGATCAGTAGGAGAGGTTCGAACTTTCTTGTTGCTGGTACTCGTCAGTATAGGAGCCGCACTGCGCTTGTTAGAGGTGGGTGATGCACGTGGTTTCGTAGATGTAGCTTTACGGGCTCGACGTTTCCAAGAGTGTTTACTGAGATGAGCCCGTCTATACACGGCCCCAGAGTCGAGCTCTGTGGAGGCAGTTCCGTAATCAGCTTCATGAAGTAAGTACCTTTGTTGATAGAGAGGGCAGTCCGTATTGTGATCCTCCATAGGTTGTACTGGATTGACTAGGGGCATGTCTTGATCCCCTGAACCCATATATAACAATGGTTGAGAGCTTTTGCTGCTGGCCTCATTGGTCTCTCCTTCCAAATTATTCAGATGTGTAGTCTCTGAGCAGGACTCAGGATGAGTCTCCTTCTGATGACGTGACCACATGGTCTGTGCCATCTCCATTGAGACATAGGAATGGTCGTTCATCATATGCATGATGGGGATCGGAGTCAACACTCAAAACCTGGAAGTATTACGATTATCCTCCTCGCAGTCTATCCTGACATCATTACCATCACCCTGTCGGTACTGAGGCTCTTTGGATAGTTGTGATTCGTTCCCTGATCCAGTACCTGACGACTCTTGACCATCCGCTGCATCATTATGATAGGGCATATCATTAGTATATCTATTGTGAGGCGGCGTATATTTGACCACTTGATTTGAAGTGTGTGTTGCATGAGGGGACGAGTTTCTGTGCCTGGGTATAGTATCTTCATTAGAGGATTTCTCCTTGCCAAGATTCGTAGCACCTTCAGAACCTGAAGAGACACCCCTACGGCCGAAAACTCTAAGGGCTTCTGCTCGGAAGTCGCTCTCCTTGACTCTGGGTTGAAGGAGTTCTTTAAGTCTGTCTTTCTCCTCTTCTGTCCAGTCTTCCCCTATAAGGGTTTCAAAATTACGACGTTCCGAACAGAAGTCGTAAGTATGACCCAATCTAGCACAGAAGGTACATAAGCGGGGGAGCCTTTCATATCTAACTTCCACCATGCTCTTATCACCCCCATCTATCATCATCGGGACGATTTTCTTCAATGGTTTTGTGATGTCGATGATAATTTTGATGCGAGCAAAAGTGGTCCATTGGATCTCTTCTGCATCAGAAATACGCCTTGGGGATCCAATAGCCTCCGCGATCCTGGTGATCGCCTTGCGGTTTAAAAATTTCGGGGGAATCTTGTGGAGTTGTACCCAGAGATCTGCCATGTTGAATTTGTATTCCTCCGGTAGTTTTCCTGGGTCACACTTCTCGATTGCAAGAAGATCATCGTTGATGCTCCATGGGGCTTCGAGAATAATACGGTTGACTTCTTCAGGTGAGTCTACTCTTGCCAGAAAAGACCCTGCTTCGATATCAAGGTCTGAGATGTGCACCGGCTCCTTAGCTTTCCATATCTTGGCAAGAATAGATGCTAGGGTAGATTTTTGAAAACTCCTTTGAGAATAAGGTTTGACGGCCAAAGTAGAGGCCCAATGAATGGGGATAGAACTCTCTCTAGCCGTTAATGATATCGCTTCAGCGGGTCCTTGCATGCTGAACAGGGAAGCCATCTTTTCCACTACTTCTCGATAGGAAGCCATGGAAAATAACGAGATGGGGCGAAGGCGGCGGGCAGGACGATTGCAGATGAGGGGGGGGGGGGGGGGGGGGGGGGGGTTCGGATGAGAGACGAGGACACAGGGAAGGGTTAAGGGGGAGCGGGAGAAGGTGGAGGGGGAGGCAGTAATGAATATCGCAAGCCCTAGGGTTTTGCAATCGGCAAACACCTAGGGTTTGGAGGAGGGGCGAACATTAGGGTTCGGCGGAGAAAATTTCATCAAAATCCTGGTCTTTTGGATAAATGCAATACCGACTAAGGTTGTGTTTGATTGGCCATTATTTACATAAAAAATATTTCCATCCTAAATTTTCCAACAATATGTAAAAAAAAAAAAAAAAATTGTTGTGTCATTTTCTCCGACTTGACAAATGTCAAGTGGGGATTCAAATCTGCGCCTTTCTAACCGGGTCCTGTTCCTACCAGTAGGCCACAACCCACGGACCCACAAATATGTGTTTGATAGCTTATATTTTCCATGAAATTATTTTCCAAAGAATTAACATTTTTCATATTTCATTCAAAATTATGGAAATTAAGCCTGGGCCAATTTTCTTTCCGATGTGTTTGATTGGCCTTTTTTTTCAATTTCCAAAACTCAGGACAGTCAGTTCTAAGAAAGAAAATTATCTGTCTTAACACTGATAAAAATTAATTATCAATTACGATGACAGTGCCTAACAAAATTATAATCCCATAACTTGTGATGTTCTTTAACAAAAAGAAGAAGAAGAAGAAAGTTACGCATTGATCATAGGTCTTTAAATAAATCAAATCAATGATCACTCTAAAATATGGAATATGGATCAAGAACCCAGAATTATAATAAGCAGAACATCATTCTAAATATGGAATATAAATCAAGAACCCAGAATTACAATAAGCAAGCAGAACCCAAAAAAAGACTTTCTTTTTATTTTTTTAACAAAAAGAAAACGTACCGATGGATACAAAAATTCTCGTCAACAATGTAGACGAGCTAGCCGATCATACAAAATTGAATCAATAAATGAATCTGGAAATTAATATAGAACCCAAAGAAAGGGTGATCAGCTACTCCTGTGTAACTTGAACTTCAGCGGGCCGGAGCTGCTGACAGTGTAATTAGGCGCGGACGACGTCGACGAAGATGGAGCTGCAGCCGGCGGTGGCGATCCCGCGGCGTCGAGCTTGGCCCGCTTCGACCTCGGCTGGCCTTCGGCGCGGGGGAGGCCGCTGCCGGTGCTCGTGCTGCCTTCCGCGAAGCGGAGAGGGGTGGTCGGCGATGCCGGCGCAGCATTGTTCTCCTTCTTCAGCTTCTCTTCCTCTTCTTCCTTCTCGGCGTCGCGGATCCCTTGGAGGATTATGTTAGTCCCGGGGCTTGATCAAAGATGAAAAAAACAAATGCAATCGAGATCTGAGATGTCATACAAAAATTTTGCAGTGATCAAACTCAAGATCTACGATGGTACAATAAATCAAAGAGCCAAATTACAATCTGAAGGAGGAAAAAAGAGAAGAGAAGATCTCTCGTTCTTCCTTGCAAACGTGTTGCAATTGGGACAGAACGAGTTACAATAAAACTAGAGAGAGATGAGAAGAAGAACAATGCTGGGGTGTCAAAACACCGTTGCTCAAAGCAAGATTCGCCCCACACGATCTGCTTCCAGGAACCAGCAAGTTGAAGAACTTGTGGAACGCTCGAAGTCACCTCTGTTCAGACTCCTCGGATGGACTTGCAATGGCGGCAGCAACTCTCTCTCTTTCTCCTTTTCTAACTTGTAATTTTCGTAGTAGTCACAAAGGAGGCCAGAAGAGAGTATTTATAGAGAGAGGGTGGAAACCCTAACCGCCTCTTCAGTTATGGAAAGATTGAATCAAATCCCAAAAGATAGCAACGAGATTTAATTCAAATCCCACGAAATTAATTCAAATCCCACAAAGATAGGATCTGAATAAATTCAAATCCCACAAAGATAGGATCTGATTTAATTACATTAATTCAGCCTTTCCATAACTGATTTGTAATCTGCACAGTCAGCGAATCCCTTCATGCGGCAGCAGCAGCAGCCTGGCCGCATGAGCCTAATGGCCGCATGAGCCGCATGGACCGCATGGCCGCATGAGGCCGCATATGAGCCGCATGCCGCATAAGACCGCATGGCCGCATATGAGCCGCATGACTGCTGACGTGCTAAGTGCAAAGTGCACCAACAAAACGCCACATTACGCCTCATGAGCCCATGAGTCCGAGTCTGAGTCTGAGTCTGAGTCTGAGTCTGAGTCCGAGTCCGAGTCCGAGTCGCTAAGCCCCGTTGGGGCTTAGCTCCAAGTGGAATTTAATCCAAGAGAATGACAAAAGCATTAATGCTTAATCCTTGGAGCCTTATACTTACCTCCTTGTAAAATCATCCACATGGTTCCCTCCTTAGGGTCACCACCCCATGTGCATCTCTTAACAATACACCCAAGTATATATGTTGAGATAACTCATGGTGCATTTCCGATGTGGGACTAAAATTCACAAGGCATGTTGAGAGCAAGCTCTCTCCATGTAAAGAAAGCACCAACAATCCCCCACATATCACAACATATATATGTGTCCAGGGTTGAGCGTTCCCCACAGTAACTGTCCATTTTGCATTAGGATAGATGTCGCTGACGACTTGAATCTTCCCGCATGGGTTAAATAACAATGTGATACAAGAATGGACTACGCCTTGAATTCTGCACCACAATTGTAATTCTTTCCACTCACAAAGTGTAGTTACGTGTGCTTCTGGCTGCACATTAAAGGCCCTGTGCCAGCCTGGTTTCAGTGTATAATTTTGGGCGTCTACAAGTTTACCCTCAAGAGACGGCCTGATATCTCTTTCCATACACTATAGGTGAGTTCTTTATTAAAGAGATATGGCATGAAGCCTTGCGCTTCCTTGCGGTGCTACGCCGCTATGACATGGCCTGAAGCCGAGGCATTACCCCTACCTGGGAACCTCATCGTAGTGTCATACTACTATAGCATGAGGTCACAAGCCTTTTTGTAGTGCCAAACTACCCAGCATGAAGCCTGAGGCTTCCTTGCGGTGTTACGCCGCAACGACATGGCTTGCAATGCCGAGGCTTTACCCCTACCTGGGTACCTCATCGTGGTGTCGTGCCACTGTAACATGGGGCCATCCTCCCCTTTTGTAGTGCTGTCTACAACTCTTTAATTACGTCATACAGCATTAGGCTACCTGCCTATTTGCGGTGCTACGCCGCTGTGACTTGGCTTGCAAAGCCGAGGCATTACCCCTACCTGGGAACCTCATGGTGGAGTCACCCCACTGTAGCATGGAGTTTCACTCCTTGTAGTACTGCTCTACCGTGCTTCCTGTAAAGCACACCAGACATTCACTCTGCCTGAGAACTCATTAAGGCGTTTAAGCCAACCTTCCACAGGATCAGTTTTTTCGCAGAAAAAATACATAGTAGACAACAGTGGTTATGGGTCCGTATCCCTTCCATGTTCCATAGAACAAGTACCCACCGTTACCTGATAGTTTCCCAGTCAGTGATCCTCCTTTGAACCAAAAGTTAGATGCCTAGTAGATTTCTCTTTGAACTAATAGCATAAAACTTTATGGTAGGATTGCAAAGACACACTATCAGAATGCCTTCAAGCCCATTTTACAAGCTGTGTCATCGACCAACTGGCGCTTGAGGCCCTTTGTGAACGGATCTGCCAGGTTCTCCTGACTCCGAACATCAACCACTGCAATTACACCTCTTTTGATAAGATCGTGTACTGCCCTGTGCTTCAACCGCACAGTCCTCTTCTTCCCGTTGAAGAGGTCATTTGATGCCACCGCCGCAGTCGCCTGGTTGTCACAGTATATCGGTATCGTCGGTATCTGAGCCCCAACCACTGGAAGATCATACATGAGCTCCCGAAGCCACTCTGCTTCATCTGCTGCAGTTTCAAGTGCATAGAATTCAGATTCCATGGAGGAACGAGAGAGTATAGTCTGCTTCTTCGACTTCCACGATATAGCAGCTCCACCCAAGGAAAAGACATATCCACCTGTGGATCTCTCGCTTTCCACCTCTGAACACCAGCTAGCATCACTGAAGCCTTCTACTACTGTCGGATACCCGTTGTAGTGCAGTGCATATGTCTGAGTTTTCTTGAGATATCTCATCACCCGCTTCACAGCTTTCCAGTGCTCAACCCCTGGGTTGCTTGTGAACCGACTCAGCATTCCTACGGCGAAAGCTATGTCAGGCCTTGTGGCAGTGGTTGCGTACATCAAACTTCCGATAACGCTAGAATACTCCAGCTGCCTGACGCTTTCCCTTGAATTTGGCTTCAGCTTCTGATCACACCTGTATGGCGTATCGATCCCTGGAAGATCCTTATACCCATAGCGTGTGAGCATCTTCTCAATATAGTGAGATTGTGACAGCGCTACTCCAGTGTCTGTCCGGATGATCTTTATGCCCAAGATGACATCTGCATCCCCCAAGTCCTTCATACTGAACTTGGTTGAGAGGAACTTCTTTGTCTCTGTGACACAGCCTATATCCGTACCTAGGATTAGCATGTCGTCCACGTACAGACAAACGATGACTCCTCTTCCATCAGCGAACTTTGTGTAAACACATTTGTCCGTCTCGCTGACTCTGTAGCCGTTTGACTTAATAACTTTGTCAAACTTCTCATGCCACATCTTGGGAGCTTGCTTCAAACCATACAATGATTTCACCAACTTGCAGACTTTGTTTTCAAGACCTTTGACGACAAATCCATCTGGCTGTTGCATGTAAATCTCTTCGGTCAGCTCCCCATTCAGGAATGCGGTCTTTACATCCATCTGATGTATCACCAACTTATGTATAGCTGCTAGAGCGATTAACATCCTGATGGTGGTCATCCGGGCTACTGGAGCGTACGTGTCAAAGTAGTCTATCCCCTGTTTCTGAGAAAATCCCTTGGCTACCAGCCTGGCCTTGAACTTGTCAATAGTTCCATCTGCCTTCATCTTCTTCTTGAAGATCCATTTACATCCGATGGGCTTTTCTCCTTCAGGTAGATCTACCAACACCCATGTATTGTTGGAGGTGATAGAGTCAAATTCGTCATTCACTGCCTCCTTCCAGAAGATAGCATCTCTGGTCTTCATCGCCTCATCATAGGTAAGCGGATCTGCTTCCACATGATAGGTGACAAAGTCATCTCCGAAGTCTTTCGGACTTCTCGCTCGCTTAGCTGACGGCTCTGCGAGTTCTGGTACAGGAGCTGTTTCCTCAACAACAGCTTCTTCTTGGACTACTGGCTCATACGAGATTTCAGTCTCATTTGCACCTCCATCATTTTCCGGAATGTCCGAAAGAACAATATTTTTGTCTTTTGCAAACTTGTCTTCAAAGTATTCAGCATCGCGAGATTCGATGATATGATTTGACTCAATATCAAGAAATCTCCGAGCATCACTCTTCTCGGCATACCCCAAGAAGATCGCCTTCGTAGTCCTTGTCCCTAGCTTCTGAATCTTCAGATCTGGGAGTTTCACATACGCCAGACACCCCTACACTCGAATGACATTCAAGTTAGGTCTGACTTTGAACCAGAGTTCATGAGGAGTTACGTCCGAAGTTGCATGTGGCACTCTATTTAGAATAAAAGTGGCCGTCAATGCAGCTTCTTCCCAGTAGCATTTAGGAAGACCCGCGGTTAGCACATAGAGTTCATCATTTCTGTCAACGTTCTGTTCTTCCTCTCCGCTACTTCCGTTGGATCGAGGAGAATATGGAGCAGTAGTCTCGCATATGATTCCATGTTCTCTGCAGAACGATGCGAATTCATGAGACCTGTACTCCCCACCTCGATCACTCCTTAACCTCTTGAGTTGTTGTCCAGTCTGCCGTTCAGCTTCGGCCCTGAACTTTCTGAACTTCTCGAAGGCTTCGTCTTTAGACTTGAGCAAGTAGACGAACGCGTATTTTGAGAAGTCGTCGATGAAGGTTATGAAATACTTCATCCCGGCCTTCGTGGAGAAATGTTTGAAGTCACAGATATCGGAGTGCACCAACTCCAGAAGATCTGTGCTTCGATTGATCCGATGAAAGGGTTTCCTTGTGATCTTCGTCTGAGCACACACTTCACACTTCTCCACCTTACCCCCACATTTGGAGATAAGTCCTAGACTAGACATTTTGTTAATTCTTTTACAATGAACATGTCCCAGTCTATTATGCCACAACTCAAGAGAATAATCAGAAAATGCAACTGCATTAATGTCTTCAAACTGGTTAACAAGCTGAATTTTAAACATGCCTTCGGTTTGATAAGCCTTCCCGAAGTATGTTCCTTTCTTGGACATCACCATCTGACCAGCATTGATGTCCATCCTCAAGCCTGCGTTGCAGAGCAGGCTCCCAGAGATCAGGTTCTTGGCAATCGCCGGAACATGCTTCACACCTTGAAGCGTCAGAGTGTTCCCAGAAGTGAGTTTCAGTTCCACGGTCCCGATCCCCAGAACTTCAGCTTGGGCCTGGTTCGCCATGACAACCTTCTCAGATATCGGCTGGTACGTGATGAACCATTCCTTGCCTGAACAGACATGGCAAGTCGCTCCAGTGTCTATCCACCAGTCAGAGTCAACCCCCACAGTTGTGACCTGTCCGATCATAGCAACAACGTTAGAAACCAATGAAACCTTATTAGGCTCACCTTTCTCTGATTGTTTAGGCGTAGATCTGCATTCACTCTTGTAGTGACCTTTCTTGCCACAATTGTAACAAGTCACGTGGGACTTAGTCTTCTGTTGCTTGAAAGAAGGACCCTTCACTTTTAGATTAGCGAAGTCCTTCTTCTTGGGATGAGAAGCCGCCTGCTTCCCCTTGGAATCTCTCGTCTGCACAAGATTGGCTTTAGCCAACTGTTTGGACAGAGTGTCCACCTTCTGTTGAGAACGCATCTCGTCCTCAACATGGATCTCTTGAAGTAGATCTCCCAAGCTAATGTCTAGCTTCTTTCTGTGCATCCTTGCATAGAAGGTACTCCATCCAGCAGGAAGTTTTGAGACGATCCCTCCGACGACAAACTTGTCGGGAAGGGGCATCTCTTCGTCTTCCAGTTTCTGACGCAGCTTCAGAAATTCCTTCACCTGTGGAAGCATGGACTTTTTGTCCTCAAAGAGCAATTTGTGATATTTTTCAACCACAAACATTTTGCTCCTGTTCTTATCTTCTTCATACAGATTTTCTACAGACTCCCATATGTCTCTGGCAAGTTCCTTCTTTGAGTAGGATTCTGCCAGGGAGTCCTCCATAGCATTCAGGATGAGAAGCCTGCAGATGCTATTTTCCCTTCTCCACTTGGCCTGGAGTTTGGTAGCCGCATTGATGGCGGCAGTAGATCCAGTGTCTGGAACAGAAGGTTCTTCCTCCAACAGAACATGATCAACGTCTTTCAGTTGAAGAGTTAGGTACACCTTTCTTTTCCAGACTTGATAGTGCTCTCCATCGAACTTTTCCAACTTGCAGAAGTCCGATTGGAGGAGCGAAGCATTAATGTTTTCCATCTATATGGATCTTGCTTTGAGATTGTTAGTCCCGGGGCTTGATCAAAGATAAAAAAAAACAAATGCAATCGAGATCTGAGATGTCACACAAAAACTTTGCAGTGATCAAACTCAAGATCTACGATGGTACAATAAATCAAAGAGCCAAATTACAATCTGAAGGAGGGAAAAAGAGAAGAGAAGATCTCTCGTTCTTCCTTGCAAACGTGTTACAATTGGGACAGAACGAGTTACAATAAAACTAGAGAGAGATGAGAAGAAGAACAATGCTGGGGTGTCAAAACACCGTTGCTCAAAGCAAGATTCGCCCCACACGATCTGCTTCCAGGAACCAGCAAGTTGAAGAACTTGTGGAACGCTCGAAGTCACCTCTGTTCAGACTCCTCGGATGGACTTGCAATGGCGGCAGCAACTCTCTCTCTTTCTCCTTTTCTAACTTGTAATTTTCGTAGTAGTCACAAAGGAGGCCAGAAGAGAGTATTTATAGAGAGAGGGTGGAAACCCTAACCGCCTCTTCAGTTATGGAAAGATTGAATCAAATCCCAAAAGATAGCAACGAGATTTAATTCAAATCCCACAAAATTAATTCAAATCCCACAAAGATAGGATCTGAATAAATTCAAATCCCACAAAGATAGGATCTGATTTAATTACATTAATTCAGCATTTCCATAACTGATTTGTAATCTGCACAGTCAGCGGATCCCTTCATGCGGCAGCAGCAGCAGCCTGGCCGCATGAGCCTAATGGCCGCATGGACCGCATAAGCCGCATAAGGCCGCATATGAGCCTAATGGCCGCATAAGACCGCATGGCCGCATATGAGCCTAATGGCCGCATAAGCCGCATGAGCCGCATGAGGCCACATATGAGCTGCATAAAGACCGCATGACTGCTGACGTGCTAAGTGCAAAGTGCGCCAACAAAACGCCACATTACGTCTCATGAGCCCATGAGCCCGAGTCCGAGTCCGAGTCCGAGTCGCTAAGCCCCGTTGGGGCTTAGCTCCAAGTGGAATTTAATCCAAGAGAATGACAAAAGCATTAATGCTTAATCCTTGGAGCCTTATACTTACCTCCTTGTAAAATCACCCACATGGTTCCCTCCTTAGGGTCACCACCCCATGTGCATCTCTTAACAATACACCCAAGTATATATGTTGAGATAACTCATGGTGCATTTCCGATGTGGGACTAAAATTCACAAGGCATGTTGAGAGCAAGCTCTCTCCATGTAAAGAAAGCACCAACAGGTTATTTGCCTCGACCGCTTCCTTTTGGGGATGGATTTTGGCGGGAACGGCGGTCTCGGTGGCTCGGCCGCGGAAAGAATGGGGAGAGGGTTCCGTCGGCGGCAGCGCCGGCGCCGGCTGAAGCTCCCATGGCGGCGGAGTGGGCGCGGTGAAGTCTCCTCTCGAGACTGCTACGAGCGCCTCCGCTATCAGAAAGCAAACATAGTCATCCATCGCAGTAGTAACACAAGAGAGGAGAGGGGAGGAGAGGAGAGAGAGAGAGAGAAATAGAGGGAAAGAAGAAATAGAAATATATGAAAAGTTGGGTTTCTATATAAAGACTAAGTTAATTTATTTCGGGTAAAGTGCATTTAAACCCTCCTTAGAGTTGCCTCGTTCGCAAAATAAGACATTTTAGAAAACTTAAGCAGTTTGCACCTCCCGCAAAACCGTTTTTGCTCGGAATGCCCCTTTCCGTCAAATTGACGTTAGAACTAGCCGTTAGAGCCCATATTTTGGATAAAAAAATGTGCACTCCCCAAAATACCCCTAATGCTTACATTTGGCTGTTGGCTCTCTTTCGTTCTCTATATATAATACAATGTTTGTTTGAAACATAAAACCTAAACTTTATATTTTCTATTTTTTGACCGGTTGGTTGGAAGGAAAAATAATATTTTTTTATATTTCTTTTTTCTTACTTATTTGCTCTCATTTAATATATTGAAGTTTTTTCTTACCTACAGATCTCAAATCCAACTGCAAATTTTTTTATATTCTCTTTTTTTTTTTTACTTATTTGCTCTCATTTAATGTTTGAAGCTTTTTTTACTTATTCATTTTTTTTTCTCAAGACGTCCAAATAGAAATTATGGAAGCCTATTCTTAGATAATCGACAAAGGCGGTGGCAGCCACTGAACCCGGACCATGCTTCGACATATATGTTTTGCAATTTATTTTTGGATTTTTGACACGTTTAGTAATATTTAAGTTATTTGTTTAAGTAATACATGTGATGAAAATAAATTTGTACCAAGATTTACAATTTCAGTTAGAATTAATAAATAAATAATTACGATAATAGTCATGACTAATAAATGATTAAGTAAGACTATAATGATGATTATAATGATGATTACTAAATTATTAATTAAAATTATTAATATATAAATTAATTAAGATTATAATTATTATAAAATATTAAATAATATAATATTAGTTACAGTTATCTAGCTCCAAATACGGTTTAAAAAACATGGCCTAAGTTAAATGGCTGGATAGTTCAGGACTAACCGGACATATTTGTTAAAAGATTTTTTTTCCAAAAAAAATTTAAGATGAAAACCTACTATTTAGATTATAAACATTTATTTTGAAAATGACGTCAAGCATGATAATTGATTTTTGTTTAATAATCTTTTTAATATTTTGTTTTTTGTTTCCATTTTTTTAGTTCTTATTTCATTTTTTTTTCATCTTTTTAATAATCTTTTCTAGTTTTTAAGAGCGACTTTTATTTTCAAATTTGTATAGTTTTTGTTTTTGTCTTTTTTCATTGTTTAATATTTATCCTCATTTTTTGGTTTTTTGGAATACTTTGTCTATTTTTTATTTTTTTTCATATTTTAATAGTATTTTTTGTTTTTTATTTCGTATTTTTTTTTCCAGTTTTTCATTATTTCTATTTTTAAGAATTGATTTTTTTGTATTTATTAGTTTTGTTTTTCCCAAAAATATTTATATATTTGTTAAATAAAAAATAATTTATGACAAAATAATTTTAAATAATATTTATCCACTTTTTTGACGGAACTAACCGTTTTTAACACGTTAATATTAATTAAAATAATTCTAAAAAATAATTTTACTAGCAAGACCATTTTTCCTTTGTTAATATTTATCCACTTTTTAACAAGTATTTTTGCGTAACCGTTTTTAACAAAATAATTTTAGAACTAACCGTTTTTAACAAGTTAATATTAGATAGCCCAGGGGTAAAATTGTCAAAACAACCCAATTTTAACACCCGTTAACAGAAAAGTTAGCGGAGGGGGTGATTTGAGCATTTTCGTAACCTTTTGGGTTTTTCGGATCAGCGAGTTTTTTTATTTGCATTTTCGTGACATCTAAGGAGGGTTTAAATGCACTTTACCCATTTATTTCCCATACGGACTAGTAGAGTCCTAGTTGTAGTAAAGGAAAGATTGGCTATCACGAAGACACCACCAAGATTGCCACAAAAGGAAAGGATATCGATTGACCGGACCGGGAAGGCGATTATCAAATCAAATGATATAATCTCCTCTTGCATCTTTCCTCAACCCACCAATATTATTGGGTAAAATGCATTAAACCCTCCTTAGGTGGCGTTTGGTATGCGGAATACTATATAGCCGGAAATTCTATATTTCCGGAAATCAAATTCCAAGGAATTAAATTCCCTGAAAAATTACATTCCCATGTTTGGTGACAATATAAATATTCCCGGGATAAAAAATAAAAAATAATAATAACGAAAAAATGAACAAATATAAAAAATGGGTAAAAACGACAAAAAATCGGTAAAAACGAAAAAAATGGTAAAAACGACAAAATAACAAAAAACGACAAAAACGATGAAAAACGACAAAAATTCGGTTAAAACGACAAAAATGACCAAAAAGTGACAAAAAATGTATAAATGACAAAAAATAACAAAAAAGGGTAAAAACGAAAAAATAACCAAATCACGACAAAAACGACATAAAATCGGTAAAAACGACAAAAGAACAAAAATGCGGCAAAAAACGACAAAAAAAAATCGGTTAAAACGACAAAAAAATCGGTTAAAAACGACAAAAAATCTGTTAAAAACGACAAAAAAACGGTTAAAACGACAAAAACAAAAAATAATCGATAAAAACGACAAAAAAGGACAAAAATCGGTTAAAACGACAAAAAATCGGTTGAAACGACAAAAAATCAGTTTAAAACGACAAAAAGGTTAAAAAACAACAAAAAAAAATCGATTAAAATGACAAAAAATAACCAAAAAGCGACAAAACGAAAAATAATCGATAAAACGACAAAAAAGGACAAAAAATCGGTTAAAACGACAAAAAAAAAACCCACAAAAATGACAAAAAATCGGTAAAAGTAACAAAAAAGCGACAAAAATGACAAAAAAGCCATAAAATTAGTAAAAATACCAAAAAGCGACAAAAACGACTAAAAATCGGTAAAAACAACAAAAAAGCTAAAAAACGACAAAAAATCGCTTAAAACGACAACAATTGACAAAAAAAGCGACAAAAATGACCAAAATTGGGTAAAACGACAAAAAATAATCAAAAAGTGACAAAAAAAAAGACAAAAAAGGGTAAAAACGACAAAAAATCGCTTAAAATGACAAAAATTTGGTAAAACTGACAAAAAAGTGATAAAACGACAAAAATAATCAAAAATAACAAAAAAAGACAAAAAATGGTAAAAACGACAAAAAATCGCTTAAAACGACAAAAAATTGGTAAAAAGGACAAAAAATGACAAAAAGCGATAAAACGACAAAAAAAAAGAAGAAAAAGTTCAAAACTAATCAAAATTGATCAAAAAAGGAGAAAAAAATTTAGACAAATTTTTTTTGTCCGGGTAAAAAAAAAAAATACCCACCTATTCTCAAGGGATTGAATTTCCATGTTTTGTGGGTAACTATTTACCCGGGTATTTATAATTTCCGGGAATAATTTTTTTTATAAGCCAAACAAACGTGGTAATAGATACCATCTTAAATTTTTCTGGGAATAAAAAAAATACCGCGTACCAAACGTCCCCTTAGAGTTGCCTCGTTCGCAAAATAAGACCCTGTAGAAAACTTAAGCAGTTTGCACCTCCCGCAAAACCGTTTTTGCTCGTAAAGCCCCTTTTCCGTCAAAATGACGTTAGAAGTTGCCGTTAGAGCCCATATTATGGAGAGAAAAAATGTGCACTACCCAAAATACCCCTAATGCTTTCATTGTGGCTGCTGCTGGCTCTCTTTCATTCTCAATATATATGATTGTTTGTTTGAAACATAAAACCTAAGCTTTATATTTTCTATTTTTTGACCGGTTGGTTGGAAGAAAAAATAATATTTAAATTTTTTTATATTTCTTTTTTTTTTTTACTTATTTGCTCTCATTTAATGTATTGAAGCTTTTTTTACCTACAGATCTCAAATCCAACTGCAAATTTTTTTTATATTCTATTTTTTTTTTTACTTATTTGCTCTCATTTAATGTTTGAAGCTTTTTTTACCTATTCCTTTTTTTTTTCTCAAGACGTCCAAATAGAAATTATGGAAGAACAATTTATTGCTATTGTGGATTAATTAGCCCATTGAAAACTTTATTGACACCAACAAATCCTGGAAGATGATTCTACGGGAGTGCAAATTTTCCAACAAATTCTTGTAATTTTTTACTATGGGAGAATGAGAAACCGGACCATTCTTCGACATACATGTTTTGCAATTTATTTTTAAATTTTTGACATGTTTAGTAATATTTAAGTTATTTGTTTAAGTAATACATGTGATGAAAATAAATTTGTACCAAGATTTATAATTTTAGTTAGAATTAATAAATAAATAATTACGATAATAGTCATGACTAATAAATTATTAAGTAAGACTATAATGATGATTACTAAATTATTAATTAAAATTATTGTAATATATAAAATATTAACTATAATTATAATTATGATTAAATTTTTATTAATTAATATTATAATAAAATTGTAATTAATAAATTATTAACTAAGATTATAATTATTAATTAAGATTATAATTATTATAAAATATTAAATAATATAATATTAGTTACAGTTATCTAGCTTCAAATACGGTTTACCAAACATGTCCTAAGTTAAATGGCTGGATAGTTCAGGACTAACCGGAAATTTGTTAAAAGAATTTTTTTTTTTCCAGAAAAAATTTAAGATGAAAACCTACTATTTAGATTATGAACATTTATTTTTGAAAATGACGCCAAGCATGAGAATTCTATCTTTTAAGAACGGGAGGTTATTTTTAATAATCTTTTTAATATTTTGTTTTTTGTTTCCATTTTTTAGTTCTTATTTCATATTTTTTTTTTCATCTTTTTAATAATTTTTTCTAGTTTTTTAAGAGTGACTTTTATTTTCAAATTTGAATAGTTTTTGTTTTTGTCTTTTTTCATTGTTTAAGATTTATCCTCATTTTTTGGTTTTTTGGAATATTTTGTCTATTTTTATTTTTTTCCATATTTTAATAGTATTTTTTTGTTTTTTATTTCGTATTTTTTTTTCCAGTTTTTCATCATTTATATTTTTTAAGAATTGATTTTTTTTGTATTTATCAGTTTTATTTTTCCCAAAAATATTTATATATTTGTTAAATAAAAAATAATTTATGACAAAATAATTTTAAATAATATTTATCCACTTTTTTGACGGAACTAACCATTTTTAACAAGTTAATATTAATTAAAATAATTTTAATAAATAATTTTACTAGCAAAGACCAATTTTTCTTTGTTAATATTTATCCACTTTTTAACAAGTATTTTTGCGTAACCGTTTTTAACAAAATAAATTTAGAACTAACCGTTTTTAACAAGTTAATATTAGATAGCCCAAGGGTAAAATGGTCAAAACAACCCCATTTTAACACCCGTTAACAGAAAAGTTAGCGGAGGGGGTGATTTGAGCATTTTCGTAACCTTTTAGGTTTTTCGGATCAACGAGTCTTTATTTGTATTTTCATGACATCTAAGGAGGATTTAAATACACTTTACCCATATTTTTATTTTATTTTTGAACTATATGCGAGATATTTTATCATTTGGCAAATGCCAAAAGATATTTCTCTCAATCTTTTAGGACGATTTGTACCACTGTCATTTGGCGGGAAAATAATCTTTGATTGATAGGAAATTGTAATTTCTGCCAAAAAAAAAATATTATGCCCACACGGAAGTAGAAATAATAGCTACTCAATTTTAATCTAAACGGTGTTTTCAAAAAAAAAAAAAATAATCTAAACGGTCTAATTGGTCAAAGCGGTCAAGGTTTTTTTATTTATTCAAGTATTTTTATTTGCTCAATTTCTTTCAAAATTTGTTCTATAATCTAATTTAACCGGTAAAATAATAATTCAACGTATGTATTTTCATATTTTATTTCGTAAGGCATACGGAATGTTTAAATTGTCCTTCTCATGCAAGAGATTCTTTAAGAAATAGTTACCGATTTCTTAAAAAAGCATACTTGTTCTTTAAAAAAAATCAAAAAATTATCTTAAAAATAGATTATATTTTAGATTTGTTTTTGAAAAATATATTATTTTCGAAGATAGATTTCTTTTTAAAGATAGATTATTTGTAAAGATATATTTATTTTTAAAGATATATTATTTAAAAGATAGGTTATATTTAAAAGATATATTATTTTTAAAATATAGATTACTTTCGAAAAAAATATTTTTTTAATATTAACATTAAAATTAAAACTAAGATTAACATTAAAGTTAAAATTAACTTTAATATTATTTTTCAAAGATGGATTGTTTTCTAGATTAATTTCTAAGGAGATTTAGATTTATTTTTAAGATATTTTTTTGAAGCAAATTTTGAAGAGGGCATATAGTCCCCACTATTAAATAGAACCGTGAACTTTCCTAGTGGGGCTCGATCACCCGACCTCTTGGATCGCATGTCTCCTCTCTACCACTAGGCTAGAAACTCATTCGCTAATATATATATATATATATATATATATATATATATATATATATATATATATATATAATGCAGCTTGAAAACGGACCGGACTGGGAAGGGGATTATCAAATCAAATGATATAATCTCCTCTTGCATCTTTCCTCAACCCACCAATATTTATTTTATTTTTGAACTATATGCGAGATATTTTATACAAAGAGATTATTTTTGAAGATAGATTTATTTTTAAAGATAGACAATTTGTAAAGATATATTCATTTTAAAGATACATTATTTAAAAGATAGATTATATTTAAAAAATATATTATTTTTTTAAAAGCTATTTTTTAATATTAAAATTAAAATTAACATGAACATTAAAGTTAAAATTAATTTTAATATTTTTTTCAAAAATGGATATATATATATACATTTTTTAAAATTAATTTTAAAATTAAAAATTAATTTTAATATTTTTAAAGGCGGTGAGAGGCAAAGATTGGCGATGGAGACTTGTGATGAAGGCGGTGAGATCTTGCTCTCCTCGACTGCCTGACCTTGATCCCGAGAAGCTCACCGTCTCGTGCGTTGCTGTCCTATGAGCAGTCGACGTCAGTCCTCCCTCACTCGAAGCTGGCCCATGCTACTGACGCCCTTGCGTGTAAGTCGACACCACGCGCGGAACTCTGCCGCCGTGCTCAAGGCCCACTCCCCATCTTTCTTTCCGACCGTCGATCGGGTCTGTTGCTGCCGTCGCCCTCATAGATCCGGTCGCCGTCAGTAGGTGGAAGCTGCTTCGATGTGGAGGCCGTATGGCTCCTGGGGGGGGGGGGGGGGGGAGGGGGGGGTGGGGAGGGGGAGAGAGAGAGTGTGAGTGTGTGTTGGAAGAGAGAGATGTCAATATAAAAAAATATTTTAATTATATCACTTGCTGGAGACAAAAAATCTCGTATACAAACATTAAAAGTCATCATTTTCACTTGCGGGAGTCAAAAAATGACCATATTTAAACACATTTTAGAAAGTCATACATGTCGCACTTGTACTATAAATCAACATGCTATAAGTGACACTTTCCTAATTTCGAAAAGTTACCGCGATCTAAACAGCGAGAATGTAGATTTTGGAATTACATAACATTCTATCCATATATACATACTTCACAACATGGATATCACGTCATATGGTATGGATCTTCAATATTGTTCCAATTGGTAAGATAAAAAGGCATTGTCCATCATTTTTTTACAGTGCCACCTATCGAGAAGTTAAATTTGGATTAAAAAATTATAATGGCCGCAGAGCCAGAGACAGGGCCGGGCCTACTACAAGGCCCACTATACGATTGCCTAAGGCCTCACTATGGTAGGGGGCCTCCAAGGCTCCAAGTAAATAAAGATGACAGCTTGATCAATTCGTGTTATAGAAAGATTGTTGTCATCCAACCAAGTTGCATTTTTAAAGTCTTTTTTTTCCCTGTAATTGTTTGTCAATTGTCATAAGCCCCAATGGAGGAGCGATTTAGCAAGTACGTTCACATCATGGAAATGAAATCGAACAACAATTTTCGTAGTGTTAAAGTGTTGTAAAGAAGGATTAGCCAGTGATTAAATTGAACTATTAAAAAATCACAACCGAGCAATTGTGACAAATACTTAATCAACTACGGACCAGCTGTTCAACAAGAACCAACAGCTAATAGCCCTTTCTAAAATTTTGACAGTCATGAAATAAGTTGTGTTGTCTCCAATTTTTTTTTTTAAAAATAGTTTTGAAATTCAGAAAGTTAAAAAAATATTTGTAATGTCCCTAAATAGAAATGCAATCTCTTTAAAGGATATTACGGGCCGGCTTACGATCTACTCCTTGGGACTAAGACCCCATTTGGTTCACTGTAATATAATCATAATCGCTATGTAATCAAAAGAAAATAATTTATTTTTTTTATTTGATTACATTGCGATTATGATTACATTACAGTGTCCAAACAAGACCTAAGTTGATTTTGAGATGAGGACTAGCAGACCGAATCGTAAGTCTTTAGGGACCGAGTGGAGTCTGAGTTGAGAGCCGTGTTCACTCACTACAAACCGGAATATATGGGTGAGTGTTTGGTTTAATCGGTTTCAACTGAATCACGAATTAAGCCAAAATTCGAAACTGAATAAGGAATAGTATTTTTATTCGGTTTTGAACGAAAACGAATAAGGAATAGTATTTTGAAATCCGAAACTGAATCGAATTTTTCTGAAATCGAACAGAATCTCTCATTCAGTTCGGTTCGATTTTCGGTCCAACATCGACTAATGGTCACCCCTAAGGAAGACACCTAAAAAAAAGAAATTTTTGACTTTAGTCCCATATATTAATATGATTTTGTAATTACGTACAATTGTTTGTGTTTATTAGATTTGTATCTCATTTTTGATACGTAAAATATTTTTTCGTGACAAAAGATGAAATGTAAGTCTAATAAACATAAAAAGTGGGATACAAGTACAAATTAATATTAATAAGTGGGATAAAAGTCGAAAAATTCCCAAAAAAAAACTACAAAAGGAAGGTCTTATACACACGCGAGGCCTACTCGATTTCATGCTCAGAAGATGCATCTAACCGAATCGAACCGAACCGAACCGAGACTCGCAAGCAGTTCGTCTTCTGAAAAACTGTCAAATCTATATAAAATGCACAGCTTATAAACAGGATGTACTACTAGTGGAACTGTTGTTTCTGTTCCTCGATTGCTTCATCAGCTGGATGCATGCTCTCGGTAACAGGACTAAAGTCTTGAACATCTCTTGAGTCGGTCAGTTTTCGCCACTAATTTTAGGCTCTGAGGTTAATGTTTTTGCAGTCATTGGTGTAACTGTTTCCCGAAATAGGGGTGAGCATTATGTTAATTCGATTTAAATCGAACCGAATAACCCAAAATCGAATTGGACCGAAACCGAATAAGCAAAATCAAAATCGAACCGAATTGACCCAAAACCGAATCAAACCGAACCGAATTAAATCGCTTCGATTTATTCAGTTTATTCATTTTTTCGATTTTTTGCGTTTTTTTGTTAATATATATAGTAACTAAATATATCTAGACATATTTAGTATATACCTATATATATTTAGTTTATACCTGTATATATTAATACTCATATATACATAGTACACACACGCGTGCGCACGCACGCACACACACACACACACACACACACATATATAGTAATTAAATTTTCTTATTCGGTTTTGGAGCGAAACCGAAAAAGAAAATTTAGTATTTTCAAAACCGAAATCGAACCGAACCTCTTATTCGGTTCAGTTCGGTTCAATTTTCGGTCCAAAACCGAATAATGCTCATCCCTATCCAAAAATACTACTAGTAGACACAGATGCCGATTGTAGAGTGGGAGAAATTATGTTTAGTAAGTCGGACTCTTCGTGCATCTTGAGATATAAGAATGAGTGCATATATAATTGGCAGCCTGGAACCGTTTTTCTCATTTTCATATCATGAAGTGAAGGAGAATCAAGATACGGTGGACTCGACAGACTATCTTGAGCACAACTAAGGACAAAGCTGTTAAAATTTTATAATCTTTTTTACCATCTTTTAATAATTATTTTTTACTATATATATAGTTATGTAAAATAGGCCAATAATTATTAAAAGACGGTAACAAATCACGAAGATTTAACAAAAACAGCTAATGTGGAATCGATATGGTTAATTCACAAGCAAAAAATCCATGCTTTTCAGACATCAATGCTCATCGAGAGATTAGAAGAGCATTAGGAAAATCATGCATGTTCTTCTTTTTGTCTAATTCTAATGATATCTTTAATTTTCAGACTTCTTAACCATGGTATGGAGTAGGTGTTATTCCATCCCCAGTATGACCAAACATATGTATATATATACTATTGCACCTCCATTTACTTGTATCCCATCCTTAAGACAGTCCACTGCTGCTGCTGATCTTGAGATCAGACGTCGCAGTTTTAAACTAATTTCCAATAAGCACTTCATTCATCTAAGTAATCATTAGGCTACATGTACTGACAAACTAGAAACAGCTTAATTACTAATCATCAAGTCTAACATGTGGTGAAAGAATATAGAGAAAGCCCTCCATGTGGCTCAACAAACATATTTTATTAATAACCATAGGCTGATAGGCACTATCAATCCTAGGGGTAGACCTGTGGATGGTCGAAAATTCGAATTCGATCAGATTCGTATCCGAACTTTAAGATATTTTTCGAAATTTCGAATATCCGAATATTTTTCAGATATTATCCATTTTCGGATACGAATTCGAATATTAAGGTATTCAAATCCGTTAATATCCGATCCGACTTTAAATTGTAAATTTCGGATATCAAATTCGGATATCGGATTCGGATATCCAAAATTTTATATATATTATAGTATAATGTATATATAATATATATTAATTAATAGAGAAAATTAAAGTATTTTATTTTCAACTGACTTTTACATAAATTAATTATAATATAATTTATATATAATAGTAATATATATTAATTACAATTTACAACTGAAGAAGAAAGGACTCAAATATGTAGATAAATTGAATTTGGTTTTCGGATATTTGGATAATAACTAAATTTTTAATATTTCAGATTTCGGATATTTGGATAATAACTAAATTTTTAATATTTCGGATTTCGGATATTCGAATACTAGCATTCGAAATTTTTAGCTAATCGAATCGGATATTATCTGATATCCGTTAAACTAGACGGATATGAATTCGGAGTGTCAAAAGAGATATCCGTTCGGATATCGGATCGGATTCAAATATTACAAAAAAAATTCGGATACGGATACGGATATTGTCCTATCCGTACCGATAGGGATCCGTTGACACATAGGTGAGCATTCAATTAATTTGATTTAAAACGAACAGAATAATCTAAAATTTAATTGGACCAAAATCGAATCGAATTGATCCAAAATCGAATCAAACAAAACCGAATTAAATCGGTTCGGTTTTCAGTTTATTCGGTTTATTCATTTTTTTATAATTTTTTGCATTTTTTTGTTAATATATATAGTAATTAAATATACCTAGAAATATTAGTATATACCTATATATATTTAGTATATATCTATATACTAATACTTATATATATAGTATACACACATATAAATATAGTAATTAAATTTTGAGAAATTTTGCGCCACTTTATTTTACCATTTTCAAGGTGCACCCCACTCTTTTACAATAATGTATAAAACCTCCCACATTACACGGTTTCCGTTCAAAGTTAACAGTTGACCGATATTAGACATAAATTAGGACCAAACTGTCCCGCACGTGTTGAGGGCAATGAACGTAAAGATTGAAAACCCTAAACTACCCTTTATTCTCTAAACGACCCCCCTCTTCCCTCCAGAATTCCAATCGCTTTCTCTCTCTCTCTCTCTCTCTTCTACTCCCTCTTCTCTCTCGTCGACTATTCACCGTCACCGTTCGTCGACTTTTCACCCTCACCGAACTCCGACGCCTAGGAGAATTAAGAGGTACAAACCGCTCTCTCTCTCTATCTCTTATCTCCTTTTCCCCCTATTTTTGACCATTTTTTGATCCATGCTCTATTTTTTTTCCCTTTCGACCAGATTTTTGTAAGTTGAAGGTTTCTGTCACCCCCATTTTCTGTATTTCGTATTTGTACTCGTAATTTGATTTCGGCACATATTTATTTTCTCGACTTGTGGATTGGTTTCTCGTAAATGGGTTTTGGACCATGGCTTGTTTTTGTTTTGTGAAGTTGGTTTGGTTTGGTTTGGTTCATCATGAGTGGAACACCTTAGCCTATTCTCCACCTCCATTCCATCACAACACCCTCATTAAAACCCACCAACCTTTTCTCTCTCCTCCATAACTCCATTAATTTCTTACTTCTTCTTCTTCCTTCTTCCACACAACTCTCCAACCCATAGGCAAGTGCACCTTGCCATCAAATAAGCACCACTTTTTATTTGTCCATTCACTAGATTAGGCTATGGAGAACAACTTTAGAACTTGGCATTTTGTGATTTGGAGCTTTCATTCTTCTAGATCTAGGTTTTAACAGTTTTCAAAAATCCTTGGTTTTGATCTATTAAACTTCGATTTTTGCATGTTTTGATGCTTCCATGTGGAAGAGAATTCGATTTTACTCAAGTTAGAACTTTGAAAATCTAGATTTGGCTTTGATTTGACAAAGATATGAAAATTTGAATTCTTGGTGTTCTTGGTGTTCTTCTCGGCCTGGAGAAGAAGACAGCAGCCTGTGCTCTTTAGCGCATGGCTGGATTGCGCATTCCTCCTCGGCCAGAGCTCCTTAGCGCAGCGCCGACCGCGCAGCTTGCCCCTTGGCGAACTGCGCTCAACCCGAGTGCGCATGGATTCATGCGCAGTCTGCTCATGCGCAGTCCGCTCATGCGCAGTCTGCCCATGTGCCGTCTATCCCTGCGCACTCCACTCATGCGCAATCTGACCCTGCGCCATCCATTCCTGCGCAACCTGATCCAGCGCAATCCATCTGCTGCGCTGCTCATCCTGCGCAGTTGGTACTCTGCGCA
The DNA here is from genome assembly GCA_029216955.1 of Iris pallida. Lineage (NCBI taxonomy): Eukaryota > Viridiplantae > Streptophyta > Magnoliopsida > Asparagales > Iridaceae > Iris > Iris pallida. Next base: position 3,316,245 of record JANAVB010029818.1, on the reverse strand, counting down.
GTTCACCCTGCGCAATTGACCCCTGCGCACTTGGCACCCTGCGCAGCCCAACCCCTGAACCCCTTGCACAACCTACTTGCCTATGATGAATTTGTTTATTTCTTGATCTTGGCTCTTCTATAGTCCTATTTATATTAGTATTTTATTAGATATTTTACGTCCATTTTATATCCTTACGCCTTTTGTCATGAACTTGATTTTACTTAATATGTTTGGAATGACTATTGTACATGGCCTGGTATGACAAGGAACTAGCATAACATGACAGTGATCCGTAGTGGTGCACTCCTGACATGACCAACCTGACATGATAGTGGCCCGTGGCGGCGCACTCCTGACTTGACTTGACTTGTAACTTGTAACTTGACTCGTATAATCAACTTGACACCGTGGGTGTTCCTGCTTGCTTGCTTGTGCAATCCACTTGTCTTGTCTTGCATCATGTCTAGGACGTGACTCCCTGGTTCCCACGGTCAGGGATTCATACTGAATATGGATTAGGCTCATAACTAGATTAAACTATAGTTCATGGAGAATTTCCAGTCACAGGCAATCTCGTTATCTGGGCGCTCTTAATTGGACTTGTAGCTTGCCGACGAGTAGAGCACATTTCCAGCACACTGTCATGTGTTGCACCCTCTAAGTTACCTAAGGGTACATTTGTCTCCTGGGCAATGTACCCACCTATAACTCTCAACCCGCGGAAGGATAACTGGATAGTCTGCAGGGCTTGGGACTGGAAATTCTCACTTGCATCTTGTTAGTAGTTAGGCTTGTGATAACCCTAGTTAGTTAAAGTAGTAAGCCGTAGTACTTGCTTGGCCGATTGTGAATGAATGGTGTCCAGCTCTGTCTAAGTCTTGTCTAGCCCTGTACCTGGAACTCTTGATCATGATTGTTTTACTTATCTCTAACAATAAATGGGTAGAGACAAAGTGCTATTCAGGCGAAGGGTTACAACCCCGGTCCTTGTTTGGTTAAGGGTTGTAACCTGGCTCCCGGAATGGTCCACGTCACTAGTCGTTTATTGTCCTGTTGCACTTTTACTACTTGTACTTTCTTTTATTCTTTATGTTCTGATATGCTGGCTTTTGTTCTTATTTTGTGGCCTCCTTGTGGCACTTGCACTTTCTGGGGTTTGACCCAGCTGGTTTTGTGTGGCCAGATTTCGGAGCAGCTCCCGAGGATCTACCAAACTTCCAGCCCAATGGTGAACACTAGACGGAACCCGGGCTACGAGTGGGTTTTCCTTTTTGTTTCACCCACTTATATGTAAATTTATTCTTTTGAGGCGTTTGCCGACGAGCACCTGTTAGCTCGATGCACATTTACTTACTGTCTGCCTACGGGCTGTAAACATGATTAACAAATCCTAGGGTTGATCATGTATGACCGAACTCTTGCTAGTCCTATCATTTTGTACGACTAGCTTCATGATCATCCGATATGTAATATTGGGACGCCTTATATATATATATTTGATGCTCTAATATCTTGTAACTCTGTTAATTGCTTGAGATTGAGACAATAGGCTTGACCTTAAGAGACTGCTGGCTTGTAGTAAACCCTCATATCTAGACAGCCGTGACCGTATAGTTGAGATGTATTCTATTTCAATATACGTAGCTGGCTATGTCTGCCCCCGCTCTCCAGTATTCTGGTTCTGGGGCGTGACAGTTTCCTCGAAATTCTATGGCGAACCAGATACCCAGGTAAGAAATGATTTAAATTTTCCTAAAGTGAATGAAAATTGTACACTGAAACTGAAATAATTTTGGGGTTTCCTAAAATAATTTTATTTTTCCTTTCGTTTAGATCTAATTTAGGTTTCGTTTTTAGGGTTTTTCCCTAAATTTGTACAGGAAAACTTTTAGGGTTTCCTTTAATGTACGTAACATATCATTTTTAGGTTTTGTTTTTAGGGATTTTCCTAAAATTGTACACTGCAATTAAAATTGTACACTGCAATTAGTTGGTTTCCCTTTTTAGGTTATGTTTCCCTACCTTTTTAGGGTTTGCTTCCCTTTAATGCAATTTTAGGGTTTGTTTCCCTTCAATGCACTCTGATACAATTGTATGATATTGTACTGATACAATTGTATGATATTGTACTGTTCAATTGTATGATATTGCACTCTGATACAATTGTATGATATTGTAGGCTTTTTTAGGGTTTGTTTCCCTTTAATGCTATTTTAGGGTTTGTTTCCCTTCAATGCACTCTGATACAATTGTATGATATTGTACTGATACAATTGTATGATATTGTACTGTTCAATTGTATGATATTGCACTCTGATACAATTGTATGAATTTTTAGGATTTGTTTCCCTTTCATGCACCCTTTAATGAACTTTTAGGGTTTGTTTCCCTTTCATGCACTTTTAGGGTTTGTCTTCCTTTTTATGGTTCAACATGTGATATGAGTTGATAATGCACTCTGATATTTGCATGATATTTGAATGATATCTGCTCTTATGTACAATTCATCTTATGTACAATTCATATGGTACAATTCATATGCTATTGTCACGTCCCAGAACCAGAATACTGGAGAGCGGAGGAATGACTCAGCCAGCTACGTATTACGGGTAGATGAATACCGTATAATACGATCAATGCTGTCTAAACGACAAGGGGGTGCATACTACATGAAAGTCTTGCTATGGTCACTTCACATCTATTGTCTCAATCATTCAAACAAGAAACAGTAATAGAGAACATGTAAGATAAAGCAGTAAGGCGTCCCAAACGCTCAGTCAAAATGTTCTTGAGATCTGGCTTTACAAAACATAGCCAGATGATATAGCAAGTATACACAATTGTTATCAGCTGCAGTCTGACTTAATTACAATTATGTAAAAGTAAGTACAAGACAATCCGACTAACATGTCGGTGCCAAACGGCTAAGTATAAAGGTAAATAACAAAACGAGCGGGGAGGTAAGGAACCCACTCGAGTCCTCCTGCGATCATCCCTCTAGTATTGACCATCTTGGAGGTGGAAGTAAGCGGGATCCTCGGGGACCGGCTCTAAATCTGGCCATGCAAAACCATAGAGGTTAGACCTCTAATAGCAAGTACCACAAGGAAGCACGATATGAGGAATTAAAACCAGTAATAAGAGAATATGATAAGTAGATCTCTACTTGTCACTGGGATTCACATAATATCACGACACTTCGAACCAACCTCCCAACCAAACAAGGACAGAAGTTGGCCCGTCATGTCCTGACATTCTGATCATCCCAGTTAGGCAACAGAGTAGGTACAGTACGCAAACAAATCAATTTAAACGGCCATACAACTACTACGGCTTGCTACTGTGAGTTCCAAGTTATCCTGGAATTATGCAATAAAGGATTCCTCAGCTCTTACTATGTGCAAGCAAGGCTAGTTTACCCAGTCAATCAATTGCGCCAATCATGAATTAAACGAGTCCCAGCGGGATGCCCATCATCAATATACAATATACAATAGATAATATAACCAGATACCGCTCCCTGCCCGTGTGGCCGATTTGCAGTATCTGTGGGGACCAATCGGCCTGTCGGGCACTACTAGTCCCAAGAGGGCTGCCATGTAAGAACTCGGAAATCCATTCTCTCCATGCAATCATTATTTTATTTAACTTAATAGTCTCTACGTTGAGTGAAATTCCATACCGTGGATCATGGTCATTCAAATGAGTACTTTCGTACGGGGTACGATATGCCCAACTCTACAACGATACCCGTGCGGTTAGGTTGTAGGTCTTACATAGCGTAATACAACAATCAAAACTAACCACGGAATAATCATGCCTTGACCATAAAGTACACATGCTGTTTTGGTAGAAAAACAAATAAGCTGAAGCCTGCATGTGTGCCTGTATGTCAATATTCGGGATCGGCCAATCGATTATAATAGTTCATAGTTAATATGAACGTGTCTCATTCATTCAATTTAATAAGAGGATTAGCCAGTCTCTTAGTTCCAACTAGGAACGCATGATCAATCATTAGTCAAGTAACAGTCGGGGATCAATTCGTGACAAGGCATAAAAGTCAAATTAGTATTAAATATGGTCGAGTCCATAACTAGTATAAAATGGTTGGTAACATATTCTTGAAGCCAAGAAAAAGATCTACAAATTTCATGTTGGGAGTTGGAAGAAATTCTAGCCACAATTTCGTCAAAATAGAACAAATGATAGTCAGAAACAACCAAAATAGGCATATGCGGCCTATTCTGCGACATGATATGCGCCTACTGCGACATGCGCCTCATGCGGCTCAACTGCGACATGATATGCGCCTACCGCGACATGCGCCTCATGCGGCTCAACTGCGACATGATATGCGCCTACCGCGACATGCGACTCATGTGGCTCAACTGCGACATGATATGCGCCTATCGCGACATGCGCCTCATGCGGCTCAACTGCGACATGATATGCGCCTACCGCGACATACGCCTCATGTGGCTCAACTGCGACATGATATGCACCTACTGCGACATGCGCCTCATGTGGCTCAACTGCGACATGATATGCGCCTACCGCGACATGCGCCTCATGTGGCTCAACTGCGACATGATATGCGCCTACTGCGACATGCGCCTCATGTGGCTCAACTGCCTGCGACATGCGTCTTAATGCGGCTCATGCGCGACATGATATGCGGCTACTGCGGCATATGCCTCCTGCTGCAGATGAATATAGAACGAACAAAATGCTTCTTCCATAACTTCCACAAAACAAATCAAAATCTAACTTTTCAAAAGCCAAACTTTAGTAGAATTAAATTCTCTACAACATGGAACCACTTATTTTTGAAAACAACAATATTTGATAGATCAAAACCCTAAATTCATATGAAAACCAAAACTATGAAAACTAAAACTTAAAACTTAGATCTACACCCAACCATCCATGGAAATCAAGAACTTCAAGACCTAAACTTGTAGAGGAAGAGAAGATGAACAACATAGACTAAAAATAAATGGAGATGCATGAAATTCCTCATGGTGTGCAAGATGTACTTGCCTCTCCAAATGGGTTAGGGTTTGGTGGAGGAGTAAATGTGAATGAATGAAGAGAGAGAATGAAAGAAGTTTTATATCAAGGTCAAGTGGATCTCCACCATTCATTCTCTCCACCAAATCCAAGCCATCCATTCCTTTCCATGTTGAACCAAACCACACCAAGTTGGTTTACTATGAACCGAAATGAACCAAGAGCCAAGAAAAAGCAGAAAATAAAATACAGGAAAATTAATAAGCACGAAATTGAAGAATTTAAATACAGAACAAATACATGATAAATATTGAATAAATACTTTCAAGAAGTACACGTATAAAATACTTATTCTGGGAACGGGGAGTGACATCTCTACCCTCCTTAGAAAAATTCCGTCCTCGGAATTTCAGATCCAAGCAGGACAGAAATGTCAGAGCTAGACTAATCTAAGTACAAGTAATTGAGTAAGCAATCATTCTACAATACCAAATAGCAAGTAATATATCTATGTTTAACAATCTACGACATCAAGCAATTCTACTCATAAGGTGACAAGCATGAGGAGTTAAGACAATCAAGGTATACAAAAAGAGATATACCTTGTGAGTCAAACAGGTGCGGATACCGTGATCGGATATCATCCTCACGTTCCCACGTTGACTCTCCTAAAGAGTGATGACCCCAAGCAACCCGGACAAGGCTAATTGTTCGGTTCTTGAGTATCTTCTCTCTTCGGTCCAAAATAGACACAGGCTGCTCCTCGTAAGACAGGTTGGTACCAACAACCAGCTCAGAATGATCAAGGATATGGCTTGGATCCGATACATACCTACGTAACTGAGATACATGGAACACATCATGCACCTCTCGTAACGAAGGTGGAAGTGATAAACGATAAGCAACATCGCCTATCCGATCAAGGATAACGAATGGGCCCACGTACCGCGGACTCAATTTCCCGCGAACGCCAAATCTAATGACCCCACGGGTAGGTGAGATCCGCAAGAACACGTGGTCCCCAACAGAAAACTCTAGCGGCCTACGATGTCGGTCCGCCCAATGACGATGCCGATCCTGCGCAACTCGAAGTCGCTCTCTAATTCCTTTAACTACTTCAACCGTCTGAACAATCATTTCCGGGCCTAACATCTTCCTCTCCCCGATATCATCCCATGCTAGTGGCGACCTACACTTCTTACCATATAGTGCTTCAAATGGCGCCATCTGGATACTGGCTTGATAACTGTTGTTATAAGAAAACTCAACTAAGTGCAGATGGCTCTCCCAAGATCCTCCAAAATCTAGGGTACAAGCTCGCAACATATCTTCTAAAGTCTGAATCGTTCTTTCTGATTGTCCATCCGTCTGCGGATGGTAAGCCGTGCTAAATCTTAACTTGGTACCCAGACTATGATGTAAGCTCTTCCAGAAATATGATGTAAAGCGGGTATCTCGATCCGACACAATACTGACAGGGACTCCATGCTGTCTGACTATCTGCTGCATATACAACTCTGCCAACTTTTCTGTAGATTGCCCTACTCTGAAAGGAAGAAAGTGTGCTACCTTCGTAAGTCGGTCCACTATCACCCAAATAGCATCTTTACCACTTGGTGATCTCGGCAAACCGGTCACAAAGTCCATTGTAATATGCTCCCATTTCCATTCCGGGATAGGAAGCGGTTGCAATAGCCCAGCTGGCCTCTGCTGTTCTGCCTTCACTTGCTGACATACCAAGCAACGGGAAACAAATCTAGCTATCTCCCTCTTCATCCCGTTCCACCAGAAGTGCTGCTTGATATCTTGGTACATCTTGGTCCCTCCAGGGTGTATAGAATATTGAGAACTGTGAGCTTCTGTCATAACCTCCTGTCTGATATCTCCACTAGGCACACATAGGCGTGATCCAAACCTAAGCGTACCATCTTCATGAATTTGCATCTCCTTTCTGAGTCCTGACTCACATTCTGCTCTAAGCTTCTGAATCCTTGGGTCCTGCGCCTGAGCTACCTTGATCCTATCTACCAAGTCGGATTGAACTTGTAAACTTGTTAGAACTCCTACATCACTAGGAAGTATAACTTCAATGCCCATCTCCTGAAGGTCTTCTAAGATGTGCTTCTGTGTTGTTAACATAAATGAGCCGCCTCTCCTGCTGAGAGCATCTGCTACCACATTAGCCTTGCCTGGATGATACTGAAGCTCCACGTCGTAATCCTTGATCAACTCCAACCATCTTCTCTGCCTCATGTTCAGTTCTTTCTGGATAAAGATGTACTTCAGACTTTTGTGGTCCGTGTATATCTCCACTCGGTCACCATATAAGTAATGCCTCCATAGCTTCAAAGCAAATACTACTGCCGCCAACTCCAAGTCATGAGTTGGGTAATTCTTCTCGTGGTCTCGAAGTTGCCTAGATGCATACGCTATCACCTTTCCATGTTGCATGAGGACACATCCAAGTCCCTTACCTGACGCATCGCAATATACTGTAAAACCTCCGGGTCCAACTGGCAATGTAAGAATAGGCGCTGATATCAACTTCTGCTTCAGATTCTCAAATGATGCCTGGCATTCTGCCGACTAAACGAATGGCACATCCTTCCGTGTCAAGCGGGTCATGGGTGCTGAAAGTCTTGCAAAATCTGACATAAACCTTCTGTAATATCCTGCCAATCCCAAGAAACTCCGTACATCAGCTACGGTCTTGGGTACTGGCCAACTCTCTACTGCTTCTACCTTCTTGGGATCCACTGCTACTCCAGATCCTGATATGATATGACCCAAAAATGAAATGTGATCCGACCAAAACTCACACTTGCTGAGCTTGGCATACAACTGGTTCTCTCTCAGAACCTGTAACACTTTCCTGAGGTGGTCTTCATGTTTCTCTTCACTAGCAGAGTATACAAGAATGTCGTCGAGAAATACTACGACAAACTGATCTAAGTACGGCATAAAGATGCGGTTCATCAAATCCATGAATATTGCTGGAGCATTGGTCAAACCAAACGGCATTACTAAGAATTCATAATGCCCATACTTCGACCTGAATGCTGTCTTGGGAATATCCTCCTTCCGAACCCTCACTTGGTGATACCCTGAACGAAGATCTATCTTGGAGAAAACTCTGGCCCTGCTCAACTGATCAAATAAGTCGTCGATCCTGGGTAGTGGGTACTTGTTCTTTACTGTTGTCGCGTTAAGCTTCCTGTAGTCGATACACAATCTGGATGATCCATCCTTCTTCGCCACAAGTACCACTGGTGCTGCCCATGGTGATACGCTAGCTTGGATGAACTTCTTCTCCTTCAGTTCCTCTATGTGCTGATATACCTTAGCCTGCTCTGAATCTGCCATTCTGTAAACTCGATCTGATATTGGTTTAGTTTCTGTAGTGCCCCGTCCCTACATCGTGCCCCGTCTCCGTCCACGGAGTGCGCGAGAAAGGAACACTGTCGCTATCGATTCGGTCGGGACCGATAGGTCGGAATCGGCCGAGTCGATCGAACGGGAACGGTTGAATTAAGATCCATTCCACGTTATGGAATGGCTTCTTCGGAACCAAGTCCCATATTCAGCGGGTTGCGCCTCGAGGATTGGCTCTGCGGCTGAGTCGGGAGAGACCTCCCGTTGCTCTGGTTTTCATGCCGCACTTGAATTGGTTTTGGCTTTCGTTTTCGTGAATGCTTTCGATGGGTTTTCGTGACGCGTTTTCGAGCTCGTATTCATATCGAAATTCCTTGAAATACACAGTGTTCTAATCAGTTGCTTATGCGATTGCAGGTGATCGCGTAGGCGACGACAGCGCAACCAACCGGTCGCTCGCTTGAAGCAAGCCTAAGACGAGTGGCTGACCTTCTTCGTCCCGTCCCTCTACTTCAAACTCAATATGTGAAGTAAATAAAAAGCTTGTCATAATAATGTAGAATCAATGAAATCGTGCCACGATACTTCATGAAACACTTGTTAACGAACTGCCGGTTCTGGAAATCGAAAACATGCTTCCCTATGCAATTATACTTGGTCTATGCAAACCAATGAATGAATCAATTAATGTTTATCGCAACGATACGGCTAAATGACCAAATCAACTAAGTTCAAAGGAAAACGGTCATTGGACAACTTGTCGACAAGGTGTAGTTTCCTCGAACGGTTACCTAGGCCAAGGGACCGATTCGGCCCGGGAGGAACGAGTGTATAGTAAGCGCCAGCCCTTCATCGGCGCGAGTTATGCGGGAACTTTCACACAGGGCTCGCTACCCGATGCGAAAGGGTCGCCGTCTAACTCAGCTATATGTCCGCGATGGCTTGAAATTGCCAGTGGCCTCCACACCTTTCACACTGCTTAACAAACGCACATGGCACGGGATGATTTTGATAGTTGCTCAATGTTATACAATTTCATATGCTTGCCGCCAAACATGTTAACATGCAAACCGAACAGGATGGTTAGAAAGATCATTGAACTAGCTAGCTAACATGTTTACAAATTTCTTGAATCAAATGCAGAGCTTGGATTTAATTAGCCATTCGCCAGTACATGTGTATCGTGCTGATCCTCGCTCTTTGCAGGTCCCGCGAACCAGGAAGGACGCGCCAACTAGCTCGGCGACGTTCGTGACTTTTGAAGCTTCGGCCGTGCGTCGAAGACTCTCTTTCAGCGACTCTACTTTTGAAGGCTCTCGACAGTCCAAGAAAAATGACTCAGCGTCCCTCCCATCCAGGTCAATGGAGTACTTGTGAATATTGAGGGATGTGTGCAATGTATGGAACGGCTATCTCATCGGCACTCTTTTGTAATCGAGTCATGTTGTAGCCCGCGCGGCAAAGAGTCTTGTATCGGAGTCTATAAAAAGATGTTCATTATCAATAAAGATCAAGTTTTCTTTAATTATTGTGTGTATCAATTTGTCTGCGTACTCTCTTAGATCTTGTGTCTCGGATTACCTTATGACTAGGCCTTGTGCGAGCGCAAATTAGGTTCGCACGGCATCACGTCCGGGGGACGACTATCGATTCGACGGAATCGGGGCGTGACAGTTTCAGGCGCCAATTCTATACTGAACTCAATATCTCTAATCGGTGGCAGACCTGGAAGTTCTTCGGGAAATACGTCTAGAAATTCTTCAACTACCCTCGGAACTTGAACTTCTTCCATTGCCGTCACTACTCCCTGCTCTTGTTGAGTTGCCTCTGATCTGACCAAGGTGAATCTCTTTATGCCTGGGATATCAAAAGATACACTCCCTCTACGACAATCTATTGTCGCATGACTGTCTTTCAGCCAGTCCATGCCTAAGATAACGTCGAAATTTCCAACAGAAAATTCTATCAACCGGGCGGGTAAGGAATGCCCGCAAACTACAACGCTACACGCTAGAATAACTCTACTAACTCCTACGAGCCCATTGCCAGTGAGTATATTCAACCTCCCTGGCAATGCCTCGAACTCCATTCCTAGTCGTGTCGTAAATTATGCAGATATAAATGAGTGTGATGCTCCTGAATCAAATAATGCTACTGCGGGATATGAGGCGACGAGAATATTACCTGCCACAACATCTTCCGACGCTAATGCCTCTTCCAAGGACAGAGTGAATGCCTGCCCTCGACCTCCTTGTTGGTTCCCATGTTGCGGCCTGGCTTGGTGCTGCTGTTGGCCCCTTCCTTGATGATGCTGGGGTGGTCTATGCTGGTGCTGCTGCATCGGCGGTCCCTGCTGTCGAAACATCTGAGCCTGTGGCATTAACGGACGCTGGGCCAATGGTCTCACTGCCACTGCGGGTCCTCGATACTGTCCTGCCCCTGGTGCTGGCAGAGCAGGAAACTGCTGCACTGGTCCTCCTGACCTCGAATTCATGGGACATGTGGTAACCCGATGATCTGGATTTCCACATATCAGACACAGTCCATTCAATGTCCGACACACATCTCTAGTGTGTCCCATCTTCCCATAATAAGTGCAGCCCGCAGGGGGTTGCAGATTCTTCCTTGGTTGCTGTTGCTGCTGCCTGGGTGGTGGTGCTGGCCCCTGTATCGCCACATCGTGGATACGAATGCCAGGGGATGGTGCTGTTGTTCGGGGCGCTGCTCCCCCTCCTCCTTCAATCTGACTGTGGGATCTCTTCTGACCCCCAGTCCTTGCCGCAAGCCTCTGAATGGTGAGCTCATGCCTTCGAGTTGCCGTCAATACTTCATCAAAAGTCTGGTAGTTGTGCCCCTCTATCAATTGCAAGAGCTCAAGGTGAAACCCTTGCTGGAACCTCATCGCCCTCTGGCGCTCCGTTGCTACCATCTCAGGGGCAAACCTACTCAATCTGCAGAACTCCGCTGCGTAAGCATCTACCGTCTTGCCGGCCTGTCTGAGGTTGATAAACTTCTGTTGTAGCTCAAACTGCGCCACAACTCCATAGTACTTTGTCTTGAACCTTGCTGTGAAATCGTCCCAAGCAACAGGACGTCTGATGCCTACTTCCTCCGATTCCCACCAATCACGTGCGAGATCCTGAAGTAATAACTTTACTAGATCCACACGTTCTGCTGCCGGTACCTTAGCGGCTGTCAAAATAGCCTCAATGTCCTTAAGCCATGCATCTACTGAAATAGCCTCCTCCGTGCCTTCGAAACGGCGGGGGTTGTACTTGCAAAACCTGGCTGATGCTCCTGAATCAGCCCTCACTCCTCTTTCCAAAGTCGTCTGCAATCCTTGGTTGAGCAACACATTCTGCTCTTGTAGCTGAGTGTGCATGCGCTGCTGGGCCAACATCTGATGTTGCTGAGCAGCCATCATTCCTCTCATGATCTCCAGAAGGGCTGGTGTATCCACTTCCACAGGGGTAGGTGGAACTATGGGTGGGTTTGGAACTTCCGGATACTGCGGTTCTACTATAACCTCTTCCTGGATAGTCTCTTGAGGTGAGACTGGCTTTTGTTGCTGACCAACCTGGTCAGGTTGTCCGTGTTGCTCTTGTTGTTGTTGTCCAGTCCTGGCAGATGCGGACGAAGTACCCCTAAGAAAAGGGACAAAAGAACAATCAAACGATCGGACAGGAAAGATCAAGGAAGTCAAAGGATACTGGAATGTCAAGTTGGAGTCGAGAGTAACGAATTATGAGATCAAGGGGGAACATGTGTGATTGAGACATCCAATAAATTAAAACACCCCACAAGTCTGAAATCAGACCTGCATGGGCCACCACTAAAACCTTGTCACGCCCCAGAACCAGAATACTGGAGAGCGGGGGAATGACTCAGCCAGCTACGTATTATGGGTAGATGAATACCGTATAATACGATCAATGCTGTCTAAACGACAAGGGGGTACATACTATATGAAAGTCTCGCTATGGTCACTTCACATCTATTGTCTCAATCATTCAAACAAGAAACAGTAATAGAGAACATGTAAGATAAAGCAGTAAGGCGTCCCAAACGCTCAGTCAAAATGTTCTTGAGATCTGGCTTTACAAAACATAGCCAGATGATATAGCAAGTATACACAATTGTTATCAGCTGCAGTCTGACTTAATTACAATTATGTAAAAGTAAGTACAAGACAATCCGACTAACATGTCGGTGCCAAACGGCTAAGTATAAAGGTAAATAACAAAACGAGCGGGGAGGTAAGGAACCCACTCGAGTTCTCCTGCGATCATCCCTCTAGTATTGACCATCTTGGAGGTGGAAGTAAGCGGGATCCTCGGGGACCGGCTCTAAATCTGGCCATGCAAAACCAGAGAGGTTAGACCTCTAATAGCAAGTACCACAAGGAAGCACGATATGAGGAATTAAAACCAGTAATAAGAGAATATGATAAGTAGATCTCTACTTGTCACTGGGATTCACATAATATCACGACACTTCGAACCAACCTCCCAACCAAACAAGGACAGAAGTTGGCCCGTCATGTCCTGACATTCTGATCATCCCAGTTAGGCAACAGAGTAGGTACAGTACGCAAACAAATCAATTTAAATGGCCATGCAACTACTACGGCTTGCTACTGTGAGTTCCAAGTTATCCTGGAATTATGCAATAAAGGATTCCTCAGCTCTTACTATGTGCAAGCAAGGCTAGTTTACCCAGTCAATCAATTGCGCCAATCATGAATTAAACGAGTTCCAGCGGGACGCCCGTCATCAATATACAATATACAATAGATAATATAACCAGATACCGCTCCCTGCCCGTATGGCCGATTTGCAGTATCTGTGGGGACCAACCGGCCTGTCGGGCACTACTAGTCCCAAGAGGGCTGCCATGTAAGAACTCGGAAATCCATTCTCTCCATGCAATCATTATTTTATTTAACTTAATAGTCTCTACGTTGAGTGAAATCCCATGCCGTGGATCATGGTCATTCAAATGAGTACTTTCGTACGGGGTACGATATGCCCAACTCTACAACGATACCCGTGCGGTTAGGTTGTAGGTCTTACATAGCGTAATGCAACAATCAAAACTAACCACGGAATAATCATGCCTTGACCATAAAGTACACATGCTGTTTTGGTAGAAAAATAAATAAGCTAAAGCCTGCATGTGTGCCTGTATGTCAATATTCGGGATCGGTCAATCGATTATAATAGTTCATAGTTAATATGACCGTGTCTCATTCATTCAATTTAATAAGACGACTAGCCAGTCTCTTAGTTCCAACTAGGAACGCATGATCAATCATTAGTCAAGTAACAGTCAGGGATCAATTCGTGACAAGGCATAAAAGTCAAATTAGTATTAAACATGGTCGAGTCCATAACTAGTATAAAATGGTTGGTAACATATTCTTGAAGCCAAGAAAAAGATCTACAAATTTCATGTTGGGAGTTGGAAGAAATTCTAGCCACAATTTCGTCAAAATAGAACAAATGATAGTCAGAAACAACCAAAATAGGCATATGCGGCCTATTCTGTGACATGATATGCGCCTACTGCGACATGCGCCTCATGCGGCTCAACTGCGACATGATATGCGCCTACCGCGACATGCGCCTCATGCGGCTCAACTGCGACATGATATGCGCCTACCGCGACATGCGACTCATGTGGCTCAACTGCGACATGATATGCGCCTATCGCGACATGCGCCTCATGCGGCTCAACTGCGACATGATATGCGCCTACCACGACATGCGCCTCATGTGGCTCAACTGCGACATGATATGCGCCTACTGCGACATGCGCCTCATGTGGCTCAACTGCGACATGATATGTGCCTACCGCGACATGCACCTCATGTGGCTTAACTGCGACATGATATGCGCCTACTGCGACATGCGCCTCATGTGGCTCAACTGCCTGCGACATGCGCCTTAATGCGGCTCATGCGCGACATGCGCCTACCGCGACATGCGCCTTAATGCGGCTCATGCGCGACATGATATGCGGCTACTGCGACATATGCCTCATGCTGCAGATGAATATAGAACGAACAAAATGCTTCTTCCATAACTTCCACAAAACAAATCGAAATCTAACTTTTCAAAAGCCAAACTTTAGTAGAATTAAATTCTCTACAACATGGAACCACTTATTTTTGAAAATAACAATGTTTGATAGATCAAAACCCTAAATTCATATGAAAACCAAAACTATGAAAACTAAAACTTAAAACTTAGATCTACACCCAACCATCCATGGAAATCAAGAACTTCAAGACCTAAACTTGTAGAGGAAGAGAAGATGAACAACATAGACTAAAAATAAATAGAGATGTATGAAATCTCTCATGGTGTGCAAGATGTACTTGCCTCTCCAAATGGGTTAGGGTTTGGTGGAGGAGTAAATGTGAATGAATGAAGAGAGAGAATGAAAGAAGAAGTTTTATATCAAGGTTAAGTGGATTTCCACCATTCATTCTCTCCACCAAATCCAAGCCATCCATTCCTTTCCATGTTGAACCAAACCACACCAAGTTGGTTTACCATGAACCGAAATGAACTAAGAGCCAAAAAAAGCAAAAAATAAAATACAGGAAAATTAATAAGCGCAAAATTGAAGAATTTAAATACAGAACAAATACATGATAAATATTGAATAAATACTTTCAAGAAGTACACATATAAAATACTTATTCTGGGAACGGGGAGTGACAGCTATTGTATGAAATTCATATGCTATTGTATGATATTATGTTCAGTTGCTCTTATGTACAATTCATATGCTATTGTATGATATTATGTTCAGTTGCTCTTATGTACAATTCAATTGCTCTTATGTCTATTACTATTTGTATGCTTTTGTATGAAATTGTAGGCTATTTTAAGGGTAGTTGTACTGTTATACAGGAAGTACATGCTTAGGGTGCATTTTAAAGGTAGTTTAATTGCTGTTGAAGTGGACCCAGACTTTATAAGTCTGCTGGATATACCTTATACAGTTGAAAGTAATCACTTGGAGGGAGTTTACAAGTACTACTGGATTGACCAGTTGAAGAATGGGGAAACAGTGGAGCTCCTCACTGATGCTGGGTTGTTGGATATGTTTAGTAAACAACTTCCTGACAACAAAGGGGAGATACGCATATTCTTAGAAGAATATGGCAACGCTGCAAGTCAAGAGCAACCACCTCCCGAGCTTCTAACACCAAGCAAAACTAGGAGGATTAAGAAAGTAGCCCACAGACCAAGAAGACATGTCAAGAAGGCTCTTCATGAGGAGCAGTTGGATCCACTACCTAGTGACAGTGATGTGGATCTTCCTGAGGAGCAGCTGGATGAGATGCCCTCAAGGGTCTTCACTGCTGGAGGGTCTGACCAGGGGGCTCCAACACAGACAGAGGGTGAGCAGGAATATGGGACACAGGCAGAGACACAACTCTGTGGAGATGAACCACAGGGTACTTTAGAAGAAGTAGATGAACCACAGGGTACTTTAGAAGAAGCAGATGAACCACAGGGTGAGGAAGAAGCAGATGAAGAACAGGGTGAGGAAGTAGAAGATGAACCATGGGGGGAAGAAACTGAGTTCCAGAGGGAAGAGATGCAGAGAAGAAGGAAAGTTGCAATTGATGAACTTGATGATGAAGAAGAATACCATAGTTGTGAGTCAACTGGATCTGAAAAAACTTGGGATGAGCTTGATGATTTGTACTCTGATGCAGAGATGGGTGAAGAGGAGTACAGAGCTCCTGAGGTGAGTGATCTCTGCCTAGGCCAGCAATGGATGAATCCTACTGAGTGCAGAAGATTTTTAAGGTCCTATGCTATAAAGAAGAGGTTTGAAATTAAATATGTTAAGAATGAAGGAAAGAGGATATGGGGTGTTTGTCAAGAAGAGACTTGTCCATGGATGTGCAGGGTTAGGATCTCTCCTGATAAAACAACTTGTACACTTAGACAACTTAATGAAGAACACACTTGCAAGCACACATCAAAGCTGCAAAACAAAATGGCTAATAGCAAGTTCATCTCTGAAGTTTTGGGAGAGGACATTAAGGCACACCACAGTTCATGGAAAGCAAAGGACATTCAGAAGCAGATGTGGGCCAAGTTAATAGTGAAGGTCTCATATTGGAATGCATACAAGGCATTATTCAGAGTGAAGGAGATGATGTTTGGGGGTTATGATGAGAGTTATAGAAAAACCCCTGAAGTTGCAAAGCAAGTTTTGAGAACCAACCCTGGGAGTGTAGCCTATTGTGGAAATGTAGCTGGGACAACAGAGTTTGGTTATTTATGCATAGGGTATGATGCAAGCTTCACTGGATTCATAAATGGATGTAGACCTTTAGTTGGTTTAGATGGGTGTCATCTGAAAGGGAAGTATGGGGGGGTATGCCTGTCTGCAACAGCTCTAGATGGCAACAGTGGGTTGTTCCCACTTGCTATTTACCTCTGCACATCTGAAAGTGAAGCTACATGGGTCCACTTTCTTAGTATGATCAAACACAAGCTGCTGCAACATCCAGGAGAGATTTCTTTCATATCTGATAGGCAGAAGGGCCTAGACAATGCTATTGACAAAGAATTCTATGGACATCCCCACAGGTTTTGCTTTAGACATTTCTACAAAAACTTCAAGTCCCACATCAATGGTAGCCTACAGATGAAGCATCTTACATGGGGTGCAGCTAGAGCATACAGGGCAGTAGACAATGCTAAGTGGATTGCAGCAATAGGTCAACAATGTCCAGATGGTCTTCAGTATTTGATGAAAGAGCACTTGGGCAGATGGTGTAGAGCATACTTTGACAAGACAACAAAGTGTGAGCACATAACAAATAATTTTTCAGAGAGCTTCAACAGTTGGATAGGAGAAATTAGGAGAAAACCAATCACTATGATTGTGGAGATGTTTCACTTGATGGTCATGCAATTGACTTATGAAAGGAAGATTACTTCTAGAGCCTGGGGTGACCATGACTTGACTCCAAGGACTGCAAAGATCATTGAGCAGAGGTCAAGGCAAGTCAACAAGTATCAGGTCAATGGTGCTGATGATGGGCTGTTCTGTGTCACTAGTGTCTTCTCCATTGAGAACAGATGGACAGTTGACATTAATGCTCAAAAATGTGACTGCTGTGTATGGGATTTAACTGGGATCCCCTGTGTGCATGCTGTTGCTGCTTTGCTACCTAGCAGGCCTATATGGTCAATGTAATACCTTGTGCACTAATCATTATTGTTATACACTGTCTTCTCCATTAAGTCTCTAGCTTTTGTTATTGTTATATCTTGTAGTGGTGTACACTGATAGTTATTTGTCTTCTTGCAGGTTCACAAGTCACTACTACAATGCCAGTACATACAAGAAGGCATATGGTGGAAAGATTGTTCCATTGCCTGAACAAAGCCTATGGGATGAAGTAAGTCAAATAATTCTAGTAGCAGTGCTTCTCCTTGTTTGTTTCACTTATCCAGATTACACTCTCCTAATAATTTCAAGTTTTCCTGAGCTTCTATGTGTTTCACTTCTCTATGTTTCAGCCACCATATGTGGTTGGTCCACCTGCTAGACATAGGCAACCTAGGAGGCCAAGGGGTGTTAGAAGGAAGGAGGCAGATGAGGCACCAAGGCCTGCCAAGAAGCAAAGGATTTGTGGGAGGTGCAAGCTACCTGCTGATCATAATGCTAGAGGGTGCCAGGGAGGACCAGTCGGAGGTAACAAAAAGAAACCAAGTACACCAAGACCACCAAAAGAGCCAAGACCTGCAAAGATTCCAAGGAGTAGCAACACTGTCTACAAGAGGCCAAAGGTTTCAAGAGGCCAAAGGAAGAAGGCACCACAACAATCAGGTGATTCAACACTTCAAGGAGCTCCAGTGGCATTATAGGATGTCAGGCCTTCTTGTGAAGTTATCATTTTGTGAAGTTAGCAGTTTGTGAATATTTTGTGAAGCAGCAGAAGCAATAGATTGTGAAGTTAACATTTTGTAAAGAGGAATATCATAGCAGTAGACTAATGTAATCTGCAGTATGGACTCAAAACATTTTGTGAAGTTGACATTAGGTGAAGTGAAGTAAACTAATGTGCTGTATGGACAAGTTGACATTTTGTAATCTGCAGTATGAACTGCAGTATGCATTTTGGTTAAGTGAAGTTGACATTTTGTAATCTGCAGTATGAACTGCAGTCTGCAGTTTGGTTAATGTGCTGTATGGAAGTGAAGTGGACATTTTGTAATCTTTCTTTATGGAAGTATTCTGGATATGTGAAGCATAGTACCTCTGGATATGGCTAATGTGAAGTATTCTGTAATCTTTCTTTATGGCTAATGTGAAGTATTCTGTAATCTTTCTTTATGGAAGTATTCTGTAATCTTTCTTTATGGCTAATGTGAAGTATTCTGGAGTAATCTGCAGTTTGTAATCTTTCTTTATGGAAGTATTCTGGACATTTTGTAATCTTTCTTTATGGCTAATGTGAAGTATTCTGGAGTAATCTGCAGTTTGTAATCTTTCTTTATGGAAGTATTCTGGACATTTTGTAATCTTTCTTTATGGCTAATGTGAAGTATTCTGGAGTAATCTGCAGTTTGTAATCTTTCATTTTGTGAAGTTTCTTATGTGGAGTAATCTGCAGTTTGTAATCTGACATATGTGAAGTAATCTGACATTTTGTGAAGTTCATGTGAAGTAATCTGCAGTTTCTTTATGTGGAGTAATCTGCAGTTTCTTATGTGAAGTAATCTGCAGTTTCTTTATGGAAGTATTCTGGATAGCATTTTGTGAAGTTCATTTGTGAAGTTTTGTAATCTGACATATGTGAAGTAATCTGACATTTTGTTCAATTCACAAGAAGTATTCTTGATAGCATTTTGGTTCAATTGTTGAATGAGGACCTGTACACTGCATAGCATTTTTGTTCAATTGTTCAATTCACCTGTACACTGGAATTTCAAAGTTAGTGTTCACTACAATTTCAGATTACAACTTCACATAGCAAATAGCAAAATACTACATTTCAGATTACATAACAAAATACAACATTTCAGATTGCATAGCAAAATACAACACTTTCAGATTTCATAGCAAAATACTATCATTTAAGATTACAACTTCACATAGCAAATTTTTTTCCAAAATTTCTACATAACTCTTCTAAATTAGTGTTCACTACAATTTGAACTGGAATTTCAGAGCTAGTGTCAACAGCCGTAGCCTCATTCAACCATTGGAATGCATTGTTGCACTTCAGGCATTGCAAGAATCTTCTACCCTTGCTGTGACTCCTCTTTGACATTAAGATGACTCTCCTTCCTCCACAGTTTGGATTAGGGCAAGTGGTTTCTTGCCAGGGACAATTTCTCTTCCAATGACCTAGGTCACCACATTTGAAACAACCTCCCCTTTGAGTTGTTGAACTTGAAGCACCGGAGCTTGAACCCAAAATTGTCACATCCAGCCATTGAAAATCCGAGCATAGGGGGCACTTCAAAAATTTGCGGCCGGGATTTGCTTCTGTATTGGACTTCGAAACATACCTAATTCCCCTACAACTTCCAATCTTGCACGGTGAGCTCAAAAAATAACACTCGTCTGCTACGTGGGTGTTCATCGAGCATATTTGACATTTGTCCTAATCAAAAGAGAAAATCCCCCGAGAGGTGGAGTTGGGAAAAACACAAAAATAAAAGCTTTCCTATATTAAAGGGAAAAAAACAAAATCAATTTAACTTTACCTGGGTTGCAGCGTCGGCCATGAGAGTTGGAGTTGGGAAAGCTTCGAATTTTCGATGGGAAGAGAGATTTGGGGGTTAGGTCAGAGAAAGAGAAGTAACGTGATCTGCTAATGTAGGAAACAAAAAAAGGGTACTTTAGGTATTTCAAAGCTTATTTTAAACATCTCATCACTTCTCTGAACAAAGGAGGGTAGTTTCGTCAAAAATTATACCACAAAGCGGTCCACCGTTAATCTTGAACGGAAGTGGGGGGTTTTATACATTATTGTAAAAGAGTGGGGTGCACCTTGAAAATGGTAAAATAAAGTGGGGTGCCACTCAAAATTTCTCTTAAATTTTCTTATTCGGTTTTCGATTTTGGACCGAAACCGAAATTCAAAACCGAAACCAAATAATTTTTTTAGTATTTTCAAAATCGAAACCGAACCGAATTTTTTTAAAACCGAACCGAACCACTTATTCGGTTCGGTTCGATTCGATTTCCGGTCCAAAACTAAATAATGCTCACCCCTACTCAATCCGCGAGGTCGCAAGCACCATTAGCAATTATAATGTTACTCAACCCAGCTCGGCTACATTCTCTTGTTCCATGCAACCTTCTCTCTCATGAAGGACATGTTGGAACGCGTTGTGACCCTCCACGCAACCTTCTCTCCGTTGTGAGGGCTTTCTATCCGCTGACCGAGCAACCAAGCACATTCCGACACACCTTTGCTCAACCAAAAATATAGCTCGTTTTCGTTGACCGACTACAATGTCTTACTCCATCTTGGAGGTGTCGTCTCCACCTTTGAAGCTCAATACAACCAGAGTTGGCCATGAGATGTTGATAATGGGACTGGGCCCATATGCTTTAAAAAATATTTTTCATGTAAGACATGAATCAATTCCAACTATCTACACCTCATGATCTCACTCCTAACCAATGTAGGACTAAATTATCAACTCTATTGTCACCCTTTTTTTAGGGTCAACCGAAAATAATATACAATCCAACAGTCTCTACCATGACTCGTTTCTGCTGACCGAGCAACCAAGCACACCCGGCTACCTTTGCTCGTTCCTGCTACCCGAGCACCCTTGCTTGTTCAAACACCCTTGCTCGTTTCCGCCAGCCGAGCACCTAGGAGAGAGATGTTGCTTGTTCAACTCTATTGTTGGAGTGGGTGGGGTTCCCAACCTATGTGGAGAAGACCCTGGAGTGCGACGAGCGCCGTTCGTGTGTCGAAGAAGCTCGGGAAGTAGGCGACGGAGTTGCTGCTGTTGCTGCTGGAGCTGCTGGAAGCAGGGGATCCGAGTTCGGGCCGAACTCGGGCCCATGGCGAGTTCGGGCCGAACTCGGTCTGGCTGTTCCAGGGTTTGGCGAGTAGGTGCTGGTTGCCCCCACACAGAGTTCTGGCCGAACTCTGTGTCGTCGGGGGCTGAAGCGGGATTCTGGATGAGTTTTCATCATTGGATCTAATCTAACGGTCCAGGTTGGCTGCGGGATTAGGAAGTTATATTGGAATTTCCCAACCCTAATTCATAAGCGCAACATAACACAACTTTGAGAGAGAAGGAGGCAAGAGTGCCATTGCAACTTCGGAGAAGAAGACGGAGGATTGAAGGTCATTTTCGAAGAAGATCGTGTTTCGGGTAATCTCTACTCGTCGTTCTCGTTCTTCATAGCCTTGTAATCATTGTTCTTATCTCTGAGTGTTGTGGGGATCCGATTTGGATCGGAAGGAGTTTGTAGAAGGTGTAATTCTTCTATTCCATTAGTGGAGGCTTCTCAGGGTTGGACTCCGATCGTCCCGTGGTTTTTTCCGCAAGGGTTTTCCATGTCAAAAATTCTCTGTGTCTGCGTGGTTTGTTTTTTTGTGTGCTTGTTTTTTGGTTCGTGCGTTGTATTGCTCGGTCCTCTCGCAGGTACTCTCCGGTTTGGGGAAAGGTTTCCGCGCTTCTTTTCCATCAGAGTGGTATCAGAGCTTTGGGTTCAAAGGGTGTCAGGAGTTGACAGAGGAACCAGAGAGGAGAGATGGACGCGAAGCCGGTGCTGTCACTCTCCGTTCCCGGAATGTGTATTTTTATACTTATACAACTCATGTGTATTTATTTAGTATTCATCATGTATTATTCTGTATTTAAATTCCTATAATTTCATGTTAATTAATTATCTGCTCTTTAAATTTTTATGTTAATTAAATTCCTGTAATTTTATTTCTGCAATTTTATTATCTGTATTTTTTTTGCTGCTTTAGTCTTATTATGATTCGGCCTAGGATAGGTTTTCGGGTTGGCCTTGTTGGATCCCCTACAACCCGGCCCAACTCCCACCTACCACCACTCCCCCTATTTAAAGCTCTCATCTCTTTCTCTCTCCTCATTCTCACCATTACTTCTTCTTCTTCCTCTCATTACTCTTCTCCACCTAACCACCACCAGCAGCAGGAGAAGGCAAGTGCAAACTTGCTTCTCCATCCATTTTATGGTTCATTTGTCTTCTTTTTGTGATTCCAAGAGAGATTAGTTCTTAGCATTTTTGATTTTCACGGCTGGTTTTCTCTAGATCTAAGTTATAGTATTTCGGCTGTTCATGGGTTCTTGGTCCACCAACTTAGCGTGTATTTCTGGCACTGGAGCGAAGGCTCCATAAGAACTTGGAGTTTGGGAGATGTTGTACGCACACGTTCTTACGTGCTCGCGTAAAACATCAGCCCAGTCACTCACACGTCTTTACGTGTTCGCGTGTATTTCAGTCACGCTCGCATTTGCGTGCGTGTATTTTCAGTCACGCTCGCATTTGCGTGCGTGTATTTTCAGTCACGCTCGCATTTGCGTGCGTGTATTTTTAGTCACGCTCACATTTGCGTGCGTGTATTTCAGTCACGCTCGCGTCTGCGTGCGTGTATCCTTTGTCACGCTCGTGTTTGTCTGCGTGAATTTTGAGTCCCGCTCATGTCTCCGAGCTTGCGTGCGTGACTTTCACGCTCACATTGTGCGTGACTTTTGCCGGCGTGACTTTTCCACCCTCACGATGTGCGTGCGTGCGTGAATTTCTTGTCACGCTCATATTGCCAGCGTGCATCACTTGTCACGCCTCACTTTTCACGCTCACGCTTACTTGAGTGTACTACTTTTACGCTCACTCCTTCATGCCAGACTTGGCGTGACTTGTTGACCCTAGCCTAGACTTGTTGGCGTGACTTATTGGTCTTAGCCTAGACTTGTCAGCGTGACTTCCTGACCTTGGTGTTTTCCATTGCTTTATAATTTATTCATCTAATAGTAGCCTGATAATTCTCCTATTATATCCTTACGCCTTTTTGCATGAACTTGATAATCTCAGCATGTTAATTTTAGTGTATGAGTGCCCTGTGTCTTGATTGATTCACGGGTACCCAGTAAGACTGGAACTTGACCTTGAGAGTTATAGACTCGACCCTAATTAATGCTAAATGACTTTCATGCCTCGTCACCATTAATGACGATGGTTATCTTGACTAATTGATCATGCGTTCCTAGTTGGAACTAAGAGACTGGCTAGTCGTCTTATTGAAATGAATGAATGAGACACGTTCATGTTGTGAACTATTGCAATCGACTGGCTGATCCCGAATATTGACATACATGCACATGCAGGCTTCAATCTATTTATTTATTTATTCATTTATTTATTTATTTCCTACAAACGAAGCATGTGTACTTTATAGTCAAGGCATGATTACCGTGGTTAGATTTTGATTGTTGCATTACGCTATGTAAAACCTACAATCTAGCCGCACGGGTATCGTTGTAGGAATGTGCATACCGTATCCCGTACGAAAGTACTCATTTGAATGACCATGATCCACGGCATGGGATTTCACTCAACGTAGGGACTATTAAGTTAAATAAAATAATGATGGCATGGAGAGAATGGATTCCCGAGTTCTTACCTGGCAGCCCCCTTGGGACGAATAGTACCCGACGGGCCGGCTGGTTCCCACAGATACTGTAAATCTGCCACACGGGCAGGGAACAGTATCTGCTTTTATTATTATTGTATATTGTATATTGATGACGGGCGTCCTGCTGGGACTCGTCTAATTCATGCATGGCGCACATGATTGACTGGATAGACTAGCCTTGCTCGCACATAGTAAGAACTGAGGAATCCCTAATTGCATCATTCCAGGATAACTTGGGACTCACAATAGCAAGCCGTAGGTATTGATTGGCCGTTTAAAGATGATTTGTTTGTGTACTGTACTACTCTGTTACCTAACTGGGATGATCAGAATGTCAGGACATGACGGGCCAACTTCTGTCCTTGTTTGGTTGGGAGGTTGGTTCGAAGTGTCGTGACGTTACGTGAATCCTAGTAGAAAGCAGAGATCTATTATTATATTCTTTTTCGTACTGGTTTAGTCCTTCATATCGTCCTTCCTTGTGGTACTTGCTATTAGAGGTCTAACCTCTCTGGTTTTGCATGGCCAGATTTAGAGCCGGTTTCCGAGGACTCAGCGTACTTCCACCTCCAGGATGGTCAATACTAGGGGCATGATCGCAGGAGGACTCGAGTGGGTTCCTTACTTCACCGCTCGTTTTGTCATTTACTTATACTTAGCCGTTTGGCACCGACATGTTAGTCGGATAGTCTTGTACTTACTTTTGCATGATTGTAATTAAGTCAGACTGCAGCTGATAACAATTGTGTATACTTGCTATATCATCTGGCTATGTTTTGTAAAGCCAGATCTCGAGAACATTTTGACTGAGCGTTTGGGACGCCTTACTGCTTTATCTTACATGTTCTTTATTACTATTTCCTTGTTCGAATGATTGAGACAATAGATGCGTAATGACCATAGTAAGACTCTTATGTAGTATGCACCCCCTCGTCTGGTTAGACAGCATTGATCGTATTATACGGTATTCATCTACCCGTAATACGTAGCTGGCTGAGTCATTTCCCCGCTCTCCAGTATTCTGGTTCTGGGACGTGACAAGGTTTTAGTGGTGGCCCATGCAGGTCTGATTTCAGACTTGTGGGGTGTTTTGATGTATAGGATGTCTCAATCACACATGTTCCCCTTTGATCTCATGATTCGTTGTTCTCAACTCTTGCTTGACATTCCGATATCCTTTGACTTCATTGATCCTTCACGTCCGGTTGTTTGATTGTTCTTTTGTCCCTTTTCTTAGGGGCACTTCGTCCGCACCAGTCAGAGCTGGACAACAACAAGGGCAACATGGACAACCTGACCAGGTCGGTCAGCAACAAGGGCAGTCTCACCTCAGGAGGCTATCCAGGAAGAAGTGACAGTAGAACCGCAGTATCCGGATATTCCACCACCACCAACAGTTCCACCTACCTTGGCAGTGGACACACCAGCCCTTCTGGAGATCATGAGAGGAATGATGGCTGCCCAACAACATCAGATGTTGGCCCAGCAGCGCATGCACACTCAGCTACAAGAGCAGAATGTGTTGCTTAACCATGGATTGCAGACGGCTTTGAAAAGAGGAGTAAGGGCTGATTCAGGAGCATCAGCCAGGTTTTGCAAGTACAACCCCCGCCGTTTCGAGGGCACGAAAGACGCCATCTCAGCAGATGCATGGCTTAAAGATATAGAGGCTATCCTGACAGCGGCTAAGGTACCGACAGAAGAGCGTGTAGATCTAGTGAAGTTGTTACTTCAGGATCTCGCACGTGATTGGTAGGAATCAGAAGAAGTGGGCATCAGACGTCCTGTGGCCTGGGACGATTTCACAGCAAGATTCAAGACCAAGTATTATGGAGTTGTGGCACGGTTTGAGCTACAACAGAAGTTTATCAGCCTCAGGCTGGCCGGCAAGACTGTAGGTGCTTATGCAGCAGAGTTCTGCAGATTGAGTAGATTCGCCCCAGAGATAGTAGCTACAGAGAACCTGAGGGCCATGAGGTTTCAGCAAGGGTTTCATCTTGAGCTCTTGCAATTGATAGAGGGGCACAATTACCAAACTTTTGATGAAATATTGACGGCGACTCGCAGGCATGAGATCACCATTCAGAGACTTGCGACAAGGACTGGAGGTCAGAAGAGATCCCACAGTCAGATTGAAGGAGGAGGGGGAGCAGCGCCCCGAACAACAGCACCATCCACTGGCATTCGTAACCACGATGTGGCGATACGAGGACCAGCACCACCCAGGCAGCAGCAACAGCAACAGAGGAAGAACCAGCAACCCCCGGCGGGCTGCACTTATTGTGGGAAGATGGGACACACTAGAGATGTGTGTCGAATATTGAATGGACTGTGTCTGATATGTGGAAATCCAGACCATCGGGTTACCACATGTCCCATGAATTCTAGGTCAGGAGGACCAGGGCAGCAGTTTCCTGCTCTGCCAGCACCAGGGGCAGGCCAGTATCGAGGACCAGCAGTGGCAGTGAGGCCGTTGGCGCAGCGTCCGTTAGTGCAGCAGGCTCAGATGTTTCGGCAGCAGGGACCGCCGATGCAGCAACACCAACATAGACCACCCCAACATCATCAAGGCAGGGGCCAGCAGCAGCACCAGGCTAGGCCGCAGCATGGGAATCAGCAAGGAGGCCGAGGGCAAGCATTCACCCTGTCCTTGGAAGAGGCATTAGCATCAGGAGATCTTGTGGCAGGTAACATTCTCGTCGCCTCATATTCCGCAGTAGCATTGTTTGATTCGGGAGCATCTCATTCATTTATATCTGCACGATTTGCGACACGACTAGGGATGGAGTTCGAGGCATTGCCAGGAAGGTTGAATATACTCACTGGTAATGGGCTCGTAGGAGTTAGTAGAGTTATTTTAGCATGTTGCGTTGTAGTTTGCGGGCATTCCTTACCCGCCCGGTTGATAGAATTTCCTGTTAGAAATTTTGACGTCATCTTAGGCATAGACTGGCTGAAAGACAGTCATGCGACAATAGATTGTCGTAGAGGGAGTGTATCTTTTGATATTCCAGGCATGAAGAGGTTCACCTTAGTCAGATCAGAGGCAACTCAGCAGGAGCAGGGAGTAATAACGGCAATGGAGGAGGTCCAGATTCCGAAGGTAGTTGAAGAGTTTCTGGACGTATTTCCTGAAGAACTTCCAGGTCTACCACCAGTTAGAGATATTGAGTTCAGTATAGAATTGGCACCAGGGACTAAACCGATATCAGATCGGGTTTACAGAATGGCGGATTCAGAACAAGTCAAGGTATATGAGCACATAGAGGAATTGAAGGAGAAGAAGTTTATCCAAGCTAGCATATCGCCATGGGAAGCACCAGTGGTACTTGTGGGGAAGAAGGATGGGTCATCCAGATTGTGCATTGACTACAGGAAGCTTAACGCGGCAACAGTGAAGAACAAGTACCCATTACCCAGGATCGACGACTTATTTGATCAGTTGAGCAGAGCTAGAGTTTTCTCCAAGATAGATCTTCGTTCAGGGTATCATCAGGTGAGGGTTCGGAAGGAAGATATTCCCAAGACAACGTTCAGGTCGAAGTATGGGCATTACGAATTCTTAGTAATGCCGTTTGGTTTGACCAATGCTCCAGCGATATTCATGGATTTGATGAACCGCATCTTTATGCCATATTTGGACCAGTTTGTCGTTGTGTTTCTTGACGACATTCTTGTATACTCAGCTAGTGAAGAGGAGCATGAAGACCACCTCAGGAAAGTGTTACAGATTCTGAGAGAGAACCAGTTGTATGCCAAGCTCAGTAAGTGTGAGTTTTGGTCGGATCGTATTTCATTTTTGGGTCACATCATATCAGGAGCTGGAATAGCAGTAGATCCCAAGAAGGTAGAAGCAGTAGAGAGTTGGCCAGTACCCAAGACCGTAGCAGATGTGCGGAGTTTCTTGGGATTGGCCGGATATTACAGAAGGTTTGTGTCAGATTTTGCAAGGCTTTCAGCGCCCATGACCCGCTTGACACGGAAGGATGTACCATTTGTTTGGTCGGCAGAATGTCAGGCGTCATTTGAGACTTTGAAGCAGAAGTTGATATCAGCACCTATTCTTACATTGCCAGTTGGACCCGGAGGTTTTACAGTATATTGTGATGCGTCAGGTAAAGGACTTGGATGTGTCCTTATGCAACATGGGAAGGTGATAGCATATGCATCTAGGCAGCTTCGGGACCACGAGAAGAATTATCCAACTCATGATTTGGAATTAGCGGCAGTAGTGTTTGCTCTGAAGCTATGGAGGCATTACTTATATGGTGACCGGGTGGAGATGTACACAGACCATAAAAGTCTGAAGTAATCTTTACTCAGAAGGAGCTGAACATGAGGCAGAGAAGATGGCTGGAGTTGATTAAGGATTATGACGTGGAGCTTCAGTATCATCCAGGCAAGGCTAATGTAGTGGCAGACGCTCTTAGCAGGAGAGGCGGCACATTTATGTTGACAACACAGAAGCATATCTTAGAAGACCTTCAGGAGATGGGCATCGAAGTTATACTTCCTAGTGATGTAGGAGTTCTAGCAAGTCTGCAAGTTCAATCTGACTTGGTAGGCAGGATCAAAGCAGCTCAGACACAAGACCCGAGGATTCAGAAGCTTAGGGCAGAATGTGAGTCAGGGCTCAGGATGGAGATGAGGATTCATGAAGATGGTACACTCAGGTTTGGATCACGTCTATGTGTGCCTAGTGGAGATATCAGACAAGAGGTTATGGCAGAAGCTCATAGTTCTCAGTACTCTATTCACCCTGGGGGGACCAAGATGTACCAAGATATCAAGCAGCATTTCTGGTGGAACGGGATGAAGAGGGAGATAGCTAGATTTGTTTTCCGTTGCTTGGTATGTCAGCAAGTGAAGGCAGAACAGCAGAGGCCAGCTGGGTTATTGCAACCGCTTCCTATTCCGGAATGGAAATGGGAGCATATTACGATGGACTTTGTGACCGATTTACCGAGATCACCAAGTGGCAAGGATGCTATTTGGGTGATAGTAGATCGGCTTACGAAGGTAGCACACTTTCTTCCTTTCAGAGTAGGGCAATCTACAGAAAAGTTGGCGGAATTATATATGCAACAGATAGTCAGACAGCATGGAGTTCCTGTCAGTATTGTGTCGGATCGAGATACCCGCTTTACATCACATTTCTGGAAGAGCTTACATCATAGTCTGGGTACCAAGTTAAGATTTAGCACGGCTTACCATCCGCAGACGGATGGGCAATCAGAAAGGACGATTCAGACTTTAGAAGACATGTTGCGAGCTTGCACTCTAGATTTTGGAGGGTCTTGGGAGAGTCACCTGCATTTGGTCGAGTTCTCATACAACAATAGTTATCAAGCCAGTATCCAGATGGCGCCATTCGAAGCATTATATGGTAAGAAGTGCAGGTCACCGCTAGCATGGGATGATATCGGGGAGAGGAAGATGTTAGGCCCGGAAATGATTATTCAGACAGTTGAAGTGGTTAAGGGAATTAGAGAGCGACTTCGAGTTGCGCAGGATCGGCATCGTCATTGGGCGGACCAGCATCGTAGGCCGCTAGAGTTTTCTGTTGGGGACCACGTGTTCTTACGGATCTCACCTACCCGTGGGGTCATTAGATTTGGCGTTCGCGGGAAATTGAGTCCGCGGTACGTGGGCCCATTTGTTATCCTTGATCGGATAGGCGATGTTGCTTATCGTTTATCATTCCCGCCTTCGTTACGAGAGGTGCATGACGTATTTCATGTATCTCAATTACGTAGGTATGTATCGGACCCAAGTCATGTCCTCGATCATTCTGAGCTGGTTGTTGGTACCAACCTGTCTTACGAGGAACAGCCTGTGTCCATTTTGGACCGAAGAGAGAAGATACTCAAGAACCGAACAATTAGTCTTGTCCGTGTTGCTTGGGGTCATCACTCCTTGGGAGAGTCAACGTGGGAACGTGAGGATGATATCCGATCACGGTATCCACACCTGTTTGACTCACAAGGTATATCTCTTTCTGTATACCTTGATTTTTCTGATTCTTCATGCTTATCATTTTATGGGTAGAACTACTTGATATCGTAGATTGATGGATTTTATATATATAGTACTTGCTTTTGATATAGTAAACGATTGCTTGCTCACTAGAATTGCTTGTATTAGTTTAACCCCGATGTTTCTATCCTGCTTGGATTTAAAATTCTGAGGACGAAATTTTTCTAAGGTGGGTAGAGATGTCACTTCCCGTTCCCGGAATGCGTATTTTTATACTTATACAACTCATGTGTATTTATTTAGTATTCATCATGTATTATTCTGTATTTAAATTCCTATAATTTCATGTTAATTAATTATCTGCTCTTTAAATTTTCATGTTAATTAAATTTCTGTAATTTTATTTCTGCAATTTTATTATCTGTATTTTTTTTGCTGCTTTAGTCTTATTATGATTCGGCCTATGATGGGTTTTCGGGTTGGCCTTGTTGGATCCCCTACAACCCGGCCCAACTCCCACCTACCACCACTCCCCCTATTTAAAGCTCTCATCTCTTTCTCTCTCCTCATTCTCACCATTACTTCTTCTTCTTCCTCTCATTACTCTTCTCCACCTAACCACCAGCAGCAGCAGGAGAAGGCAAGTGCAAACTTGCTTCTCCATCCATTCTATGGTTCATTTGTCTTCTTTTTGTGATTCCAAGAGAGATTAGTTCTTAGCATTTTTGATTTCCACGGCTGGTTTTCTCTAGATCTAAGTTATAGTATTTCGGCTGTTCATGGGTTCTTGGTCCACCAACTTAGCGTGTATTTCTGGCACTGGAGCGAAGGCTCCATAAGAACTTGGAGTTTGGGAGATGTTGTACGCACACGTTCTTACGTGCTCGCGTAAAACATCAGCCCAGTCACGCACACGTCTTTACGTGTTCGCGTGTATTTCAGTCACGCTCGCATTTGCGTGCGTGTATTTTCAGTCACGCTCGCATTTGCGTGCGTGTATTTTCAGTCACGCTCGCATTTGCGTGCGTGTATTTTTAGTCACGCTCACATTTGCGTGCGTGTATTTCAGTCACGCTCGCGTCTGCGTGCGTGTATCCTTTGTCACGCTCGTGTTTGTCTGCGTGAATTTTGAGTCCCGCTCATGTCTCCGAGCTTGCGTGCGTGACTTTCACGCTCACATTGTGCGTGACTTTTGCCGGCGTGACTTTTCCACCCTCACGATGTGCGTGCGTGCGTGAATTTCTTGTCACGCTCATACGCTCATATTGCCAGCGTGCATCACTTGTCACGCCTCACTTTTCACGCTCACGCTTACTTGAGTGTACTACTTTTACGCTCACTCCTTCATGCCAGACTTGGCGTGACTTGTTGACCCTAGCCTAGACTTGTTGGCGTGACTTATTGGTCTTAGCCTAGACTTGTCAGCGTGACTTCCTGACCTTGGTGTTTTCCATTGCTTTATAATTTATTCATCTAATAGTAGCCTGATAATTCTCCTATTATATCCTTACGCCTTTTTGCATGAACTTGATAATCTCAGCATGTTAATTTTAGTGTATGAGTGCCCTGTGTCTTGATTGATTCACGGGTACCCAGTAAGACTGGAACTTGACCTTGAGAGTTATAGACTCGACCCTAATTAATGCTAAATGACTTTCATGCCTCGTCACCATTAATGACGATGGTTATCTTGACTAATTGATCATGCGTTCCTAGTTGGAACTAAGAGACTGGCTAGTCGTCTTATTGAAATGAATGAATGAGACACGTTCATGTTGTGAACTATTGCAATCGACTGGCTGATCCCGAATATTGACATACATGCACATGCAGGCTTCAATCTATTTATTTATTTATTCATTTATTTATTTATTTCCTACAAACGAAGCATGTGTACTTTATAGTCAAGGCATGATTACCGTGGTTAGATTTTGATTGTTGCATTACGCTATGTAAAACCTACAACCTAGCCGCACGGGTATCGTTGTAGGAATGTGCATACCGTACCCCGTACGAAAGTACTCATTTGAATGACCATGATCTACGGCATGGGATTTCACTCAACGTAGGGACTATTAAGTTAAATAAAATAATGATGGCATGGAGAGAATGGATTCCCGAGTTCTTACCTGGCAGCCCCCTTGGGACGAATAGTACCCGACGGGCCGGCTGGTTCCCACAGATACTGTAAATCTGCCACACGGGCAGGGAACAGTATCTGCTTTTATTATTATTGTATATTGTATATTGATGACGGGCGTCCTGCTGGGACTCGTCTAATTCATGCATGGCGCACATGATTGACTGGATAGACTAGCCTTGCTCGCACATAGTAAGAACTGAGGAATCCCTAATTGCATCATTCCAGGATAACTTGGGACTCACAATAGCAAGCCGTAGGTATTGATTGGCCGTTTAAAGATGATTTGTTTGTGTACTGTACTACTCTGTTACCTAACTGGGATGATCAGAATGTCAGGACATGACGGGCCAACTTCTGTCCTTGTTTGGTTGGGAGGTTGGTTCGAAGTGTCGTGACGTTACGTGAATCCTAGTGGAAAGCAGAGATCTATTATTATATTCTTTTTCGTACTGGTTTAGTCCTTCATATCGTCCTTCCTTGTGGTACTTGCTATTAGAGGTCTAACCTCTCTGGTTTTGCATGGCCAGATTTAGAGCCGGTTCCCGAGGACTCAGCGTACTTCCACCTCCAGGATGGTCAATACTAGGGGCATGATCGCAGGAGGACTCGAGTGGGTTCCTTACTTCACCGCTCGTTTTGTCATTTACTTATACTTAGCCGTTTGGCACCGACATGTTAGTCGGATAGTCTTGTACTTACTTTTGCATGATTGTAATTAAGTCAGACTGCAGCTGATAACAATTGTGTATACTTGCTATATCATCTGGCTATGTTTTGTAAAGCCAGATCTCGAGAACATTTTGACTGAACGTTTGGGACACCTTACTGCTTTATCGTACATGTTCTTTATTACTGTTTCCTTGTTCGAATGATTGAGACAATAGATGCGTAATGACCATAGTAAGACTCTTATGTAATATGCACCCCCTCGTCTGGTTAGACAGCATTGATCGTATTATACGGTATTCATCTACCCGTAATACGTAGCTGGCTGAGTCATTCTCCCGCTCTCCAGTATTCTGGTTCTGGGACGAGGGATTCTTCAATCTCTTCGGGAATAGTCAGTGGAAGCTTTCCAGGGGTTCGTTGGTGATTGCCAGAGGAAGCAAGAAGTCCGGTCTCTACTATATGGAGGGGAGCGCACAGGGGACACAGGAGGTGAACGCAGTCAGTGATGCGTCTACCGAGTTGTGGCACAGGCGGCTCAGCCATATCAGCGAGAAGGGGATGAGCTACTTGGTGAACAGGAAGGTGATTCCGGGGCTCAAGTCTACAAAGTTGGAGAAGTGCACGCACTGTTTAGCTGGGAAGCAAAATAGGGTGTCTTTCCAAAGTCACCCAAGTTCGAGGAAGCCGGCGTTGCTCGAGTTGATTCACTCGGATGTCTGCGGTCCTATGAAGGTAAAATCTCTTGGTGGTGCTTCTTACTTTGTGACTTTTATTGATGACTGTTCCAGGAAGGTTTGGGTCTATGCCTTAAAGACCAAGGATCAGGTGCTGCCTACTTTCAAGGAGTTTCAGGCCTCCGTTGAATGGGAGACGGGCAAGAAGTTGTTGTGTGTTCGGTCCGACAATGGCGGCGAATACATCGGTCCCTTTGATGCGTATTGCAGAGAGCAAGGGATACGACACCAGAAGACTCCGCCAAAGACACCTCAGCTCAATGGTGTAGCGGAGCACATGAACAGGACACTGATGGAGAGGGTGCGGTGTTTGCTGTCAGAAGCAAACTTGCCGGGCAGTTATTGGGGTGAGGCTCTTCTCACATCTGCTTATATTATTAATTTGTCTCCTAGTGCTCCTTTGCAGGGTGATGTGCCTGACAAAGTATGGTACGGCAAGGAGCCGTCATACAGTCACCTGCGGGCGTTTGGTTGTAAGGCCTTCGTGCATGTACCGAAGGACGAGAGGACCAAACTTGAGCCGAAGACGAGGCGATGCGTCTTTGTCGGCTACGGTCGGGATGAGTTTGGCTATAGACTCTACGACCCAGTGGAAGGAAAGCTCTACAGAAGCAGGGACGTGGTGTTCGTCGAGGATCAGACCATGACCAACACTCAGGATTCCGAGACGCCTTCTGAGGCTGAGGAATTGCCTGAGTTAGAGTCATTTCGCTTCGAGCAGTTTCCAGAGGACATCGCGGAGGATCCAGTTATGGGGGAGCCGGTACATGGAGTTGCTCCCAACTTTGATCATCAGCCTGCTGATGGTGGTCAGGGTGTCCCTCAGGAGGATGAGCATGCCGGAGAGGTAGTTCCTGAAGGGGAGGAGGCTGTCGGTATACAGCCAGCACCAGTGGCTCCACTGAGAAGGAGCAACAGGGATCGTCGACCATCTACGAGATACTCGCCGGATGAGTATGTGCTATTAACTGACGGGGGAGAGCCCGAAAGTTTCGCAGAGGCTATGGAAGACGAACACAGGCAGGAGTGGATGGTGGCTATGCAGGAGGAGATGAGTTCCTTGCACACCAATTCCACTTATGATCTGGTGCGGTTGCCAAAGGGCAAGAAGGCTTTGAAGAATCGATGGGTGTTCAGAGTGAAGCAGACGGATGATGCTACTCGCCCTCGATACAAACGAGGCTGGTAGTCAAGGGCTACGGTCAGCGAAAAGGCGTGGATTATGATGAGATCTTTTCGCATGTCGTCAAGCATTCGTCTATTCGGGTGGTGCTAGCATTAGCAGCCAGTCTCGACTTGGAGGTCGAGCAGATGGACGTGAAGACGGCGTTCCTCCACGGTGATCTTGAGGAGGAGTTGTACATGGAGCAGCCGGAGGGATTCTGTGAGAAGGGCAAGTCACATTTGGTCTGCCGGTTGAGGAAGAGCTTGTATGGTCTGAAGCAGGCTCCGAGGCAGTGGTACAGAAAGTTCGAGTCGTTTATGGGGGAGCATGGTTATGCACGGACGACGTCGGACCATTGTGCATTTGTGAGGTATTTTGCCGAGGATGATTTCATCATTTTATTGCTCTATGTAGATGATATGCTATTAGTGGGTCGGAATGCCACTAGGATAGCGGAGTTGAAGCGCCAACTGGGCGCGGCCTTCTCTATGAAGGATTTGGGCGCAGCGAAGACTATTCTTGGGATGGAGATCAGCCGAGAGAGAGAGTCCAAGCTGCTACACTTGTCCCAAAAGAAGTACATTCACCGGGTACTTCAGCGTTTCGGGATGGACGGGTCGAAGAAAGTGAGTTCCCCCTCGCGGCTCACTTTAAGTTCACTGAGGAGCAGTGTCCATCTACCGAGGACGAAAAGGAAGATATGGAGCGGGTTCCATATGCTTCAGCTGTGGGAAGTCTTATGTATGCCATGGTGTGTACGAGGCCAGATATTGCTCATGCAGTTGGTACGGTTAGCAGGTATCTTTCAAATCCTGGAAGGGTACATTGGAGTGCGGTCAAGTGGATTCTACGATACCTTCAGGGTACTGCCGGTTGGAGACTTTCCTTTGGTGGTGACGAGCCGAAGCTGGTCGGGTATACCGACGCTGATATGGCTGGAGATGTAGGCACGAGGCGATCGACTTCAGGCTACGTGATGATGTTTGCGGGAGGAGCAGTGTCGTGGCAGTCGCGGTTGCAGAAGTGTGTTGCCTTGTCGACGACGGAGGCGGAATACATTGCGGCGACGGAGGCTTGCAAGGAGCTGTTGTGGATGAAGAAGCTATTGCAGGAAATGGGACTGAAGCAGGAGCAGTATACTTTGCTTTGCGACAGTCAGAGTGCTATCCATCTTGTGAAGAATCAGACGTTTCATAGCCGGTCCAAGCACATCGAGACTCGGTATCATTGGATACGGGATGTGGTTGAGAAGAAGGACGCGGAGCTTGAGAAGGTACATACAGATGACAACGGAGCTGATATGTTCACGAAGATTCTACCAAGGGGGAAGTTTGAGTACTGCAGGCAGATTGTCGGGATGACGACATCCTCCCCATAGTTGTGAAGGGGGAGATTTGTTGGAGTGGGTGGGGTTCCCAACCTATGTGGAGAAGACCACGGAGTGCGACGAGCACCGTTCGTGTGTCGAAGAAGCTCGGGAAGTAGGCGACGGAGTTGCTGCTGTTGCTGCTGGAGCTGCTGGAAGCAGGGGATCCGAGTTCGGGCCGAACTCGGGCCCATGGCGAGTTCGGACCGAACTCGGTCTGGCTGTTCTAGGGTTTGGCGAGTAGGTGCTGGTTGCCCCACACAGAGTTCTGGCCGAACTCTGTGTCGTCGGGGGCTGAAGCGGAATTCTGGATGAGTTTTCATCATTGGATCTAATCTAACGGTCCAGGTTGGCTGCGGGATTAGGGAGTTATATTGGGATTTCCCAACCCTAATTCATAAGCGCAACATAACACAACTTTGAGAGAGAGGGAGGCAAGAGTGCCATTGCAACTTCGGAGAAGAAGACGGAGGATTGAAGGTCGTTTTCGAAGGAGATCGTGTTTCGGGTAATCTCTACTCGTCGTTCTCGTTCTTCGTAGCCTTGTAATCATTGTTCTTATCTCTGAGTGTTGTGGGGATCCGATTTGGATCGGGAGGAGTTTGTAGAGGGTGTAATTCTTCTATTCCATTAGTGGAGGCTTCTCAGGGTTGGACTCCGATCGTCCCGTAGTTTTTCCCGCAAGGATTTTCCACGTCAAAAATTCTCTGTGTCTGCGTGGTTTGTTTTTTTGTGTGCTTGTTTTTGGGTTCGTGCGTTGTATTGCTCGGTCCTCTCGCAGGTACTCTCCGGTTTGGGGAAAGGTTTCCGCGCTTCTTTCCATACAGGCCCATATGCTTTAAAAAATATTTTTCATGTAAGACATGAATCAATTCCAACTATCTACACCTCATGATCTCACTCCTAACCAATGTAGGACTAAATTATCAACTCTTTTGTCACCCTTTTTTTAGGGTCAACCGAAAATAATATACAATCCAACAGTCTCTACCATGACTCGTTTCTGCTGACCGAGCAACCAAGCACACCCGGCTACCTTTGCTCGTTCCTGCTACCCGAGCACCCTTGCTTGTTCAAACACCCTTGCTCGTTTCCGCCAGCCGAGCACCTAGGAGATCCAACATATTGTCATCGAGATCCGTTTTCCTATCTAGACCACCTTATGGAGGATGCTCCTAACTCCAACATGAGAAACGAGCATGTATAATCCCAGCACCCGTAACCATGGGCTCTGATACCACTTGTTGGAAATGCGGTGTGATCCAACATATTGTCATCTCGATCCGTTTTTCTATCCAGACCATCTTATCGAGGATGCTCCTAACTCCAACATGAGAAACGAGCACGTATAATTCCAGCACCTGTAACCATGGGCTCTGATACCACTTGTTGGAAATGCGGTATGATCCGAACAACAGTTGGCCCATGAGGTACGATATTGGACGAGACCCATATGCCTTAAAAAAAAATTAATGTAAGGCCTGAACCAACCTCAATTATCTACGTCTTACGATCCCACTTCTTACTCAATGTGAGACTAAATTATCAACTCCATCGTTATTACTTTTTGAGGGCTCAACCGAAAATGAGATACAATCAAACAGAACATTCCTCTCATTCCAAAGCAAATTGGGAGACACTAAGGTTGTCTAGCTGTGTCTTTCACACCCTTGAAAGTTCAACAAGCACGTAGGATAACTAAGGGGAAAAAAATACAAAAGAATAAAATAGAATCATGGATCGCAAAAAAGATGGATTCAATGGCTATCTTCCGCCTTGTATAATTAGAAAAGAAATATTATGACTTGATATTTCTTCCTGACCACCACCACCTACAAAAATGTTGCCCATGGTAGGTAGGAGTGCATGGATCTTAGGCTCACGCATATGGAAGAAGATCATTTTAATACACAGACCATGCACATCCTGATGTGCGTTTCATTCACACAAGTGCATGACACACTAGACGGACACTGAGAAGATCCACCACCAATAATTTTAGGGATATCTCACAAGAATTTCAATCAAGTTTATGAAGATCACATGATGTAGGTGCGTGAGAAAGAGAAGAGAAGGGCACTTACAAAATATTTATAATGCATAGAAGAATCTTAGACGTGCATGACCGAGAGATCCGCCGAAGCTTCTGCTCCTCTACTCGTCATTCCATCAGCTTCCTATTCAAACACACATTCATGACAGCTAATATATGCAAGTGTTCATCAAAGCTCAAGCGTCAGTAAATATATATATATTGGTGCCAAACTGGTCATTCCATGCAATAACAGCACTAACTACTCACTCTTACTAACAACAATGGCACTCGCGAGGGAGCGAAGTTCGCAGCAGGGGCTCGATCCTTCTTCTTCTTCTTCTCTCGACTTCTTCGGCGGCTGCTCGGACGGGCACATCACTTCCCTTTTCGACCTGCAAGAACCTCAGTCCGTTGTCGACTTCAAGGCCGCGGCTGACCAGTGGGGCGGCGCCTACCCGAGCCCTTCGTCGTCTGTGCTCAGCTTCGAGCAAGGAGGCCGACCGCCGCCGGACACCAAGTACAGCCCGCACCTCGATCAGGAGGATGAATGTGCCGCCTGGATCAATATGATGGAGCACGAGTACCACCGTTCGGATCACCACCACCGTGGCTCTCGCTTGGCACGCGACACAAACTGTTTCGAGATGACAGACGGTTACGG
This sequence comes from Iris pallida, assembly GCA_029216955.1. Taxonomy (NCBI): domain Eukaryota; kingdom Viridiplantae; phylum Streptophyta; class Magnoliopsida; order Asparagales; family Iridaceae; genus Iris; species Iris pallida. The sequence goes on along the minus strand of JANAVB010029818.1, from coordinate 3,277,444 downwards.
CTGCACGGACGGACGGCAGGAGCTGGATCGGTTCGGGCTTCTGTATCCGAGCTCATCGTCCAGCGGAGCTGCGGATTGCCTGCAAGAAGAGGGTGGTCAGATGGCAAGAAGCTCTCAAAAGCATACTCTCATGGTAATTAATTAAGCATTGTTCATTCAAGTTCTTGGCATGCAATGTAGTGAAGAAGAAGTGTGATGTAGCAGAACTTTTGAAGATTAAGAGAGTTTATGTCAATGCATTTGCAGGGTGGTGACATGCAAGCTGCCAAGAAACTTTGTGGCAATGATAGGAAGGCCAAGGCTAAGCCTTCTCCTGCCAAGGACCCACAGAGCCTTGCAGCAAAGGTGTGTTATTTCACTGTGCGTAACTAGAATTCCAGTTAATGGAATTTCGGTAAAAGCCAGAATTTTGACAAGCTGCCCATTTGGGTGTAAATCATTCTGAAAAATGTCAAGGTTCTAAACTGCGGTAGGCGGATGCGCGGCGGACAGGTCCTGTCTACCGGCTAGGCCGTCTAAGTGTTTGATACATTATGGACATTACTATTTTACCACTTGTTTTTTTATAATATGTATATTTTAATGGTGTTTTATGCGTAACTAAGTTGAAAAACAAAGATTTACGAAGTTTCAGTATTGTAAAAGTGAACCATAGGTCCATAATATTAGCAAAACTAGTTTGCAAAAATATCTAGTCAGGTATTACACTATGTAGGCGCCGGCCTACAACGTCTCGCCTCCACCTACGCTGTCAAATCTCCGCTGGCCGTCTATTACATAGTTTACGATAAAAACAGTGCGGAGAGCGGTCGTCTAGGCGGCCGCCTCGACCGCCATTTAGAACAATAAATAATGTGGGGTACTTGCCAACACCTAGCTGAGGATGATCATTTCTTGCAGAACCGAAGGGAGAGGATCAGCGACCGGCTCAAAGTTCTGCAAGAGCTCGTGCCCAACGGCACAAAGGTTGGCATCTTATTCTTTTCTTTTCTTTTCTTGTGGTATTTTGCTTCTCGTAACATCATCTTAATTAGTTATATTATATTTTCGTTGTTTTTTTCCAGGTCGATTTAGTTACAATGTTAGAGAAAGCAATAAGCTATGTGAAGTTCCTCCAATTGCAAGTGAAGGTGATAAACCAACTTTTAACAATAAAAAGTGAATTATTTTATTTTATTTTGTGTCATTTTGTTTCTCTATTTTTTTAAATTTTGTTTTCTTTTATGACCATAATGTAGGTATTGGCGACTGACGAGTTCTGGCCAGCGCAAGGTGGGAAGGCGCCGGAAGTCACTCAAGTGAAGGAGGCCATCGACGCCATTTTATCTTCTCATAGAGGAAGGAACTCAAACCCTAACTAGTAAGCTTCTCCAAGGATGAAGGCCCAAGAGGAGGGATACATGATAAAGATCATGAATGTAAAGAAAGGAGTTCCCTTTCTCACTTTGTTTTAGATGCTCTACTGTAATCTTTCTTATGATCTAATGATGAAGTGCGCTGAACACAACAATCTTGTTTGTTTGTTTTTCCCTTTTCCTGAACGTCTAGAGGAATAGAAAGTCAAATTCTTGTCTGTCTGGTTGCTATAGAAGTATTCAATATTTAAATCTTTAGGCCTAAAGCAAAATAAACCTTCCAAATTGTATGTTTGTCTATTTTTCATTGACTTGTAGTTGTAAGCAGCAGGGACAGCAAATGTGGTCCTTAATATGATATGATAAAGAACAGGTGCCTAGCTAGTATACTTCCTAGTAGAGTAATCTGATAAATTGCTCAAGTACTAATCTAATACCAATTCAGAACAGTACTGCTCACACACAAAAGGTGAAAAAGTAACTAAGCATGAGAATAATAAGCATATATAGTGGAAAAGTTACAATATCATTGTCATGGCTGTTGGATGAGGTTTAACAACTAAATGAATGATATCAGTAATATAACTCATACATATTATGTATATTCATGCTATCCTACTTTGCCAAGTGCTAAGTGTCCAACAGTGAACTGAAGCCTGAATGATAGTATTATAAACATAAAATTTTAAGTGAGGAAGGAACTTTCAAGAATCCAAATTAGTTTTGTGAACTGTAACAGCCCTATCCAAGTGTTAGTTCTGACCATAATGTGCTAGTGGGATCAAAGTTTAGATTTGTCGTATTTAAAATGGACTATGCCATTATAAGAAGGTAGTATTAATTATCTTTCTCCATAAGTAAGCATAAATAATAAAATGCATCTTCTTTGAGAAATATAAGATTCATATCCTTTTTATATTTATTAAAACGACTTGGACAACTTCTTAATTTATTTTAATTAATTTAAGTCTGGTGATCAAATCGTTTTTAATATTACTTGTGTTGCTAACTTTTGGACTAGTCCATTACCAAACAAGAAAAAGGATACGTTGATGATGCCTAAATTGCATAGTTATTGCAATTGAGCTTTATTTGCAGGAGTTGGAGTTAATATTCAAGACCATCAAAAGCAAATTTTGAAGAACAAAGAAAGATCTTTAATTTTTTAAAGGAAGTTTTGGTAAGTTGGAGTTATAGTAGGGTAGTTCTTCAGTAGGAGTTTGGTTTGTGTCCTGTACTAATTAAACATGGGGACCAATAATAGTCTGGAGTTTACAGGGGATTAGTATTATTTTGTTTCCTCTATTTTGATGTAGTAGTTGTATTGTAATATGAACTACTATTATTATTACTAATGAATTTGATTTCAGTACTAATCAGTTAATGCTGGTTATGTACTTTATCCAGTTAGTTCTAAAAATAAATAAGTAAATAATACAGTAGTTTGTAGCCTATAATATATAAGGTAGTTTACCTACCGTTAGGATTAAAATAAAATGAAGCCACCGATAGCTACTTGATGGAATCGGATAAATATATAATAGTAACCTATATGAAACCAGTTCTCATTACGCAGATTGTTGCTAAACCAAAGGTTATTGCATTCATAATAATCCCCGGGAAACAGGACATGCACCAAAGAATAAGAAAATCAAAAGACTCAGATATAGCAGAGAACTAGCACCAAGGATAGGAGAAAGGAAAGAGAAATTGCAACAACTATACCTACTGTTAACATCATGAGTTATCCTCAATAGTATATATCAAACCAAAAAAGCTTTCCTTCTTTGAAAATCTAGGGGTAGGGACTTCCAGTTATTGCTCACACTCGCACCTATCAATAATCCATAAAATGATCACTGGGTACTAAAATAATTTCCCAGTCTTTTAAAATTTTGGGAGGCTTGATTTCCTTTTGAAAAAGTTCTCCATCAACCTGATCTGAGACTGTGGTACTGTAAAACTACAAACAAAACTCCATTGTCATTTTTGAAGTTCCATGAGAATAACTTAATCTCAGTAAAATCTTGTTTTTTTTTCTCCCGACAGTTACTTGTGGATTGGCTAAGAAGCAAATCAACATGAGTTCCTTACAATCAGGGAATCAGAGGTCTGACAGTAACTGTGATCAGGGAATCAGAGGTCTCTTAGGGTACAGATAAGGGGACAATTAATGTGTCCTATGGATTTCGATGTACAAATTCGGAAGGAGATGAGAAGTTCCCACACCTACCAGGCACGTGTGGAAGTAATTAATCCTCACATGTGCAAAGACCCTCAACAAGCGGAAGCACATTCCCAAAGAGCAAATTCCAACCTCCCCCAGACTCACCAAGGCTCAGCCAGCCACCATTTTACTAATACAAAACATGCCATCAATCAATGTGGTTGAGCTCCCCTAAGTAGAATACCTGTTTTTCCTAGGGAAACGTCCCCCCCCCCCCCCCCCCCCCCCCCCCCAGTTTCTCAATGATCATCACTCTTGACCCTCCTGGACGAGCCGATGGCTCTGATTAGCCCATGCACTAATTCTTCCTGATCCAGATCTAGTCGACCAAATTGACTAATACTCTAATAGTGTCCTTGTCAACTAGGGTCTACTTTATTGCAACATTGTGGAATTCTAGAGCTGTATGTGTTGTTCCCTTGTGGGTCTTTAGCCAGGCGAAGGCATTGGGAGATTGGAACACTTAAGATTAGTTTATGGGCAATGATTGATGCTTTGGTTACTGTACTTGTCTGCATGCATGTAATAGAGATTTCTTTCAACTCTCCTAAGCAAATGGTCCTTTCAAACCTCTTGGCATTGTGCCAGGGAAGTTAGGTTGTTAGGCCAAGCTGGTGTCATCACTCTCCTCACATGCACAAGAGATCTGATTCCCCTCTACAAATTCTAGTCCAATCTATCATATGACTTAGCTAGTTGTGTAGTGGGCTAATGAGGCTAAGGATGAAAGGATTGGATCTTAATTTCTTATGAGGGTAGTTTATGGTTCTTATCATTAACTGTTGTCTTTGATGTGGGGACCCTTGCAATAGTGTATTACCAAGTAGATGCATGGGATATGGAAGAGGAAGAAGTACACAAGTGGGATACCTGTTATCTACTCATTTACATAGTTCAACCACAAGCTATTATTCTCTACTTAAAGAGAGATGGAATATAGCCTTCTTTAAAGAATTGTTTAGGAATGTAGCTATGTCATCTAATCAGAAGGCATGTAGGTCCACTGTGAAATAAACTCAAGAGGGGTAATGTGACTGGGTGGCATTCATGTTCTACACAAATTAGACAAGTATTTTGTCACACAATTTTCAAAACAGAAAGTATTAGCACTAACTTCCTTAGGAAAGAAAAGAAAAGAAAACCTAATCTTGCCTCTTCTTCTCATTTTGCTTTTGGTATTAGTGATAGTGACTTTAGTATGGCTGTTAAAAATTATGAAGAGCTCTAAAGGAGATATTATAACATATGATTTTGCTCATCATAGTTAAAAAAGAAGCATAATCGCATATGTAGAAAGAATAAATAGAGAGAGGGTGATATGTGACGTCTAGTTTATGGATTCCAAATGTGTGTTTTGTTTGAGAAACATGTAGTTCTTTGTCCAAAATATATGGTTGGAGACTAAAGGTTCGACTATCCAAAATGTGTCATGTTCCTTGTGCTGTATTTCTAGAGTCAGTAGAATCCAAGAGGATTTAAGGATCAATATCTTGACTATATTTTGCAGAAAGAGAAATATACTCGTATATCTTTCATTGAGCTGCAATATGATTATTCGCCTTCATTGATCGTATTATAGTTGGAAATTTATTTTACCTGGACCGGAAGTAGCAGAAAGAGAAATATACTCGTATATCTTTCATTGAACTGCAATATGATTATTCGCCTTCATTGATCGTATTATAGTTGGAAATTTATTTTACCTGGACCGGAAGTAGCCACCTTATGCTGGACATAGATTCTTTAAACGAATTTAAAATTTAAAATATGCTCCTTTTACTAAATCAAATCCTTTTAGCAGGGAAAAAAAATCGCTTAATAGTATATTTTATTTTTGCTAAAAGCACTAGAATGTATATATGTAACCAATTGAGCATAAATCAGCAGTATCAGTCTATTAAGAAGGGGTAAAAAAAGTCAAGGTCCAGTTTGTACTTATAATCCCTTTCTTTGGACCTACAATACAGTTCCAACATCAGATATGAACATTTATAGACAATTTGTATCTCTAACCTAGTGAGATTAGGAGCCCAGACCTTTGGTACTTTAACTTTCAGGCCTCGTTTGGTTCGCGGAATCATGGGGTTGGTAAAGGAAAATCATTGCTTCACTATGTTTGGGTGCCAAAGAAATTGAGGAAAGTCAAGGGATTCCCAATGGAAAGAAAATAAGGGAAGAAAATGGTTACATCCATCTAAGCAAGGATTCACTTTCTCACCTTTAAGTATTCACTCTCCCTCCAATTTCCTTGGCATTTGCAAACAATGGAAAGGAAAAGCAACATGAATTATAATTTCCCAAAGGAAAGGAAAACCCAAGGAATTGATTTCCTTCCCTTTCCGCGAACCAAACGAGGCCTCATTGTAAGCATTACTATTCAAGCCCTCGTATTCTTTGCATTCCTCTCTTTAACACAAAGAAGAAATTATACAGCACTAGGTTTTAAACATGTCAGATACTACGTCAAAGGGGTTTATTTTTTACATTGTACATACATGATTCTTACTGAGATGAAGTTAAGCTTTTAGTACACATACATGCAGCAATTCACAAGATGCAATCACTACAAATGCTACTAATGCTAATGTATATAACAATGATAAGTGTACAAAACATGTTCGTACATATACATTTATGGCCAAATGCTGCAGAACAATCATTGGAGAGTTCATATGACAGTAAAATCTGCAAAAGAAAAAGTTCTGAGATTAGATGCAGTTAAAGTTTGAAAAAAGAAAGGAAAAAACTCACATGATTGGCACAGGACCAAATTAGCATTCTCAAAAGTCCTGTATGAGAGGCTGTGATTCGAATTTGCTGAACAATGCGTACCATATGCGTTCTGGAAATGTCTATCCTGTCATGCTTGTTCCTGGCGTATCGATCAAACTATTGGCCATACCTGTAGGCCAAACCGATGAGTTAATACGTTATTTCCTGGAAATCTTCCAGGTCCAATATTTACATTCAGTACTCCGTCACAGGCGATGTCTTCGTCTTCACAAACTAAGCCAAATAACATGCCAACAATTCAATTGAGCACTGTGATTTCAGGACTAGAAAGCAGGTCCGCAACACAAAGGTTGATACATTTGACACTACAGAAAGGAGTTGGCTCCTGAGAATAATGCTTTCTTCTGTACACATTCAGCACAAGATTGATGCTCGCCTGGGAAAATTCCAGAACCATATCGTCATACACTTTCTCTTTTCGTTCACAAGGACCCTCCATTGCCATCAAAATGGACATTTCATGTCTAATTCTAATGAGAACATATATAACCGTCCCTAGAGAACCTACAAAATAAAGTTTTGAGATTAACATACACTAAATTATAATGTATAACATCACTGCCTAAATGTTTCCCTCAGACTTGGGCGTTGGATAATGTCAGTGCACCAGATTCTACCAGCTTACTGTAATCTATTATAGATGATCTAAACTTCAACTTGAACCCACTCTTCATCCAAGATTTGATGCAATCATGCACATTACTGTCTGTATAGTCTGCATACTCCCATTAGACAAACAAAAGTGTTCCTTGTGTGCTTCATCACCTTTAATAGAAAACAACTCATCGGGCTCGACTTTAGTCCCTTGAACTGCTAAGTAATCTCGTGTATTAGAGAGAGTCGTGGATATCGAGCACTGTCGGCCTTCCACCAATCCAACACATCAGTAGCGATAGCTGCTGGTGGCTCCGACAGATACTGTGACAGCTCATCTGAGGCTATGGACATGCTCCCTCTTCGTCTCTTCCTAGCTATCTCTTCTGCGAATGACACCATATTAACCTCCTCATCATCCCGAGATCCATGGCCATTGGTGATGGCGGGAAACTGGGTTGTTGTGTAATCTCTGGTAAAATGGCTTCTTGTTCTCCTAAATACTTTTCAGAGTTGAGGTTCTCCGGGATGAGCTCTTTTTTAATCCTTGGATCAAGGATCGCGGCCATAAAGGTGAACAGGTTGTACACTTGGATGCTGAAGCTTCTTGCTCTCTGGGCCATGTCATCTGCAACACTCTTGAGCCATTCGTGCCTGCAGCTATCCCTACAAGCACTGACCATTTCAAAGACATGGTCCATGAAAGAAGAGCACAAGGCCTATAGTGTGCACCTTACAGGTACAAAGGTTAGTTGTGATATTGTAAAATGGCAAAAGATAAGCGTGTAAAATATTGATCACAGATTTCTCTACCGGTGCTCAGCAACAAATTCCTACTTCCAGAGGTCTCTTCATGCTTCTTGATTACACCATTCATGGAATTTACTGCCTGCACAACACCCACGACTATTTTAAGAGTGTGATACTAATTTACTGTTCAAACTGCAGTCACAAGCTTAGTACTCGAGATGATTTTTGTCGGACAAACTTCGGAATTCAAAGTAGAAATGCAAACATTCAATCACTAATTTGCAAGAGTGGAGAATAGGATGTATGAGAAAGGCAAGAATAATTAAGGAAAGATAACATTGTGTTACAATTCCAGCAATGACACTTCAATATGCATGAGAAACACAATAATAACGAAGGAATGTAGAGTCTGATCTTGGTAATCATACCATCCAAGAACTAGAGCTTTTAGATTGAGCGAAGACTGTCACTTTCTTAAGTCTTTTTAGCTAAGTCGATTGAAATTATGCCGGATGAATATCTTACTATATATAAACCAAAAGTTCTTAGTCAATGAATATCAATTATTCAACCCTTGCAGATTTGCTTGCAGCTAACACCGTAAGAAAGTAGACAGTCACGCATTTTGCATTAGTTCCTTCTAAATAGTAAATACTTCATGGAAACCACCTCTGCCTAAAATGAAGAAGAAATTGCAATACCGGGAACCTCTAATGTGTTTTCTCATCTGAGAGTGTGTACACCTTGACATCCCCAAACTTTGCATAGCACAAGCATTGTGGTTTTGATATCATTGTAAATACTAATTTGGCATTGTCTCACTATAACTAATGCTGAAGCAGGAACATTTGCCAGGTCCTGTTGCTTGCATTATCATGCCTTCCCCCCTCCCCCCCCCCCCCCCCCACCAAACAAAAAAAAGTGTGTTCTCCACTTATTCATTTTACAAATCGTTGCCATGACACTTGGATGTTATAACTCAGGAGTCAGGACTAACATAGGACTGATACATCCTTCAAAATATGATGTTTTGCACACATACCACCATAGTTACATAATAGACTAAAGGAATTGAGAAAGAGTGAAGAAAACAAAATATTTCGAGATACAAACAGAGTTTTTGTCTGCCGGGATACTTTTATCATAGTGGCCGATAAATGTTGGGTCCTCCCAATCACAACAATGTTATCCTATACATGGGTAACAGCTGTCGAATGAGCATAAACAGAGTTGTTGATATAGCTGGTTACATAATATGAGATATCAATTCATTCTTCTCATAAGCTAAAGAAATAAGTACTACATATCGTTCATGTCTGCTGGGAACTTATCTACATTCAAAACTGAATCTAAGGAATGTCATGGTCCCGCTATTTTACTCTCTATAGCATTTGAAAGAATGCTCGGCAAGTGGGTTAAGGAAATGAAATTACCTTTCGTGCTTTTAAATGTGCCATTCCATCAAGTTCCTTCTTTTCCGCGAACATCACCTAAGTGACAATTTATTGAAGGACCTTGTAAGTCAGTAACTTAAGGAATAAATTTGCTTGTAAAATAAGAGAAGGTACAAATTTAGTGACTCCGTTTAATTTAGATAAATTAATTTTGACCAACTCAGGTGGATGAATCATTAATTAATATAAACACGAGAATTCTCCAGATTGATTAAGGTAAGTGCACAAATTAGTTCCTAATATGCATGGAAAGCCGTTGAATAATAATGAACTAATACATTCTCCAAAAGACAATATTGTTCATATAAAGAACAAGAGGCAAGATTATAGCCTCTTACGGACGGTCAAACATGGAAAAGCAATAAATATAAATAAGATAAATAATATACAACAACAAATACAAAGCCTTTATCCCAAATTTTTGGGGTCGGCTATTTCAATCCTTTTCTTCTGTTCAGCTCTTTTATGTTGTGTTTGGCTGCTAAGAAAGAGATGGAAAGGAAAGGAAATGAAACTTGATCCTAAGTAAATTGGAGTCAGTTACACAAAACACTTCAATTTTCCTTTCTTTTCCTTCGCTTTTGCCAAACCAAACACAACCTTGAGGGCCATGTCCTTTCTAACATTAACAAATCACCTATCATTGCATGGTGGTAATCATGCAACACATCGCTACTGAGGTATGCCCTAGTGTGTATTTTGTAAGGATTCATTTTATAGAGATTTGGCAATGTTTATTATAGTCGCCTTTTACTAAAAGCTTTGTTGAACGGACACGGTAAAATGGTGCCCGTATCCGCAACGTGTCCTGTATTCGTGCAAAATAGACCTAAAGCAACCTCCTTTTGTATCCGGATTCAGAGCTGGCTATGAAAATATTGGACATGAAGCACAAAACAGTTGGAGATATAAATGAGATCAATATCCGAGATGGATAACCTGGTACTCTTATACCATGTTAGCTAGGAGCCCAGCCAATAAAAAACCGGTTACTTGTCCTTGTGGCATCATGTTGGACATGTATTGGACACAACACACTCCAAAATACGACACTCCACACCACAAAGCCAGTGTCGTGTCTATATCGTGTCATGCCGTGCCGTGCCGTGCCATGCCGTGTGTAGCATGTTAGTTAACCACTTGTAACCCTAGCAGTAAGGTTTACTAGCTTACCGCGAAAGTAGAGTTTGTTATCTGATAGCATCTAATCAATTCCCTAAAATCTTTAACCAACTTTTAGGCAGCAACGTTAACCTATGCTGCATGGACACCAATAAGATAAGACACGACGCAAGCATATCGATCCGGACACGGTCTTCATTGTGTCCTAGCTTATGTTGAAGTGTCCGTTTCCAAACCGATGCTCTAGATTTTAATTTCCTCTTAGAAGAACCGTTCCATGGACTTCCAAAGAAAAACTTGCAGTAGCAAAACCAACTAAGCCAACTAAGCCTTACCAAAAATAATAACTCGTCGAAGAAGAAGATCGGCCGCGATTTCACGCGCAATCACCACATCCCCAAATCATCGAAAATTAGGGTTTTCGAAAGCTGGGAGCATGACGAAACTCGAGTGGGCCCCACCAGGTCCCATCACTCCTCCGGCGATCGCCGGATCCGCCGGTCCGGATCTAGCCGGAGACCGCAGAGCGGCGATAAATCGGGAAGAAAAATCTAAAAGAGTAGGAGAGGAGCTGGAACGAAGCCGGTCCAAGCCGATTGGAGCCGGAGAGGAGCGAGCAAGGAAAAGCTTGAGAGAGAGAGAGAGGAGTCGGCTCCACGTGTATGGAACGGCTCGGCTGAGTCGCCTCCATGTGGCTGGCTGACCCAGTGAATGGTGGTAGCTTGAGTCCTTATTCTGACTTAAAAAATAATACTCTTTTTTTTTTTTTTTTCTGTTTTTTTCTTTCTAAAACAAACAATCTGGAAATTATATATATTTTTCTGGATGTTTAACAAATTATAATAAATTTTTATTTTTATTTTTTGAAAATCATGCAATTTCCATTTTTGGAGACCATGCAAATTTTGGAATATTATTAGCCTCAAGGTTTTTTTTTATTAACACAAAAAAAAGAATAGTTCTACACGTACCGAGGGGGAGGGACCAAAAAAAATGCCCGCAAGTGTTCCTCCCATTGGCCGAGGTTTTCTAGCTGAAGCTAGCGAGGGGGGTGATGAGGCCGAGATTTTTTTTTTCAGGTTCTTCCTTCGGATCAGCAAGAGTTGTTGAAAAAATATTCTAGTTTAATCTATTATTAGTTTACATTAAAAAAATGCTAAATAACAAGCTTGTTTTTATGGATTTTGGTGTTGGATAACAATAAAAAATATTAATATTTTTGTATTGTAGCAAAAATACTAAGATAGATGTATTAAAATACATTACAAGGTATAGTAAGGAATGGATGTATATCAGTATACGTGGGAGGTGAAAAAATAATAATTTTTGTCTTACTTGGTTGGAATGATTAATACAAACGAATAAAAGAGGAATGATAAAATATTAGTAAAAAGAAGTTCTTCGATTTTGACAAAACACGATTTCTTTTATTGGGCCTTCTAAAGGCCCACACTTATCGGTCTACAAAAGATCCAAGATAGTTTTTTCGTGTCGCCAACTTGTTCTATTCATGATTGTTTATAGGTAGTAACCAAAGACAATGATTAAGGATCAATATGGATTGTACTTGTGCATTATCTCTGTATTTATTTAGTACCAAATAGGAGATACAACCAAACAATTCTATTTTGGATGAATTTACAAAGTATCATTCATTTCGGGTCTTTTTTTTCCCAAGCTCTGATTATTCCATAATTTCCACAAGCACAAATTTTAAATTTTTTTGGATTTCAAGTAGATATTTCTAATACATTGTTTCAACAAGCATCATCCGAAAATTGAAAGACTTGAGTAATTAGGATAAAATATAATTGTAGCCCAAGCAACCCCTAAATGGTGAGGCCAAGAGTTCAAAGTACAAACAATTAGCCTGTTACGGACTTAGTATTTTTGTCTACACTTCGATCCGTACGACGCACAAGCTTCTTACTCGAAGACCCACGCTAGCCTTCTCTAGACGCTTAGCTAAATTGCTAAGGCGAGAATGAGAACAATGTGCAAGAAAAGAGAGAGATTAGAAGATTGAAAACTTAATTATACTATAGAGAGTTTATAACTTCTTGGATGATGAGGAAGAAACGAGCTTCTCCCCTATTTATACTGTCTCAAAGGACTTACATGAACCTTCTGGAAATAGTATACAAAAATTATTTGGGTCCGGCTATACACACCCCAAGAGTTACCTAGCACACCCCATTTTTTTTTAAAAAAAAAATCCTATTCTACCCTCCCCCTCCTCCTGCTCCCCTCCCCTCTGCTCCGTCGACCCCTCATCCTCCTCCGCCTCCTGCGCCTCCCGACCCTCCTCCTCCTCTCGTCCCCTCCTCCCTCCTCCGACTCCACCTCCTTCCTCCTCTGGAGGAGGATCGGAAGGAGGCGGGGGAGGAGAAGGAGGAGAATCAGGAGGAGGAGGCGGAGGAGTGGGGGTGGGGAGAAGGAGGGGACGGGAGGTGGAGGAGTGGGGGTCGGGAGGAGGAGGCGGAGGAGGGTCGGAAGGAGGAAGGAGGAGGAGGAGGAGGAGGAGGAGGAGGAGGAGGAGGGTCGAGGGAGGAGGAGGAGGAGGAGGCGGGGGAGGAGAAGGAGGAGGATCGGGAGAAGGAGGAGGATGATGCGGAGGAGTCGGGGTCGGCAGAGTCGGGGTCGACGGAGCCGGGGGAGGGGGGTGTCACGACCCGCACCCGTTTTTCGGATGCAAGCACGTGAGCAAGCCAGCTACGCATTAAGCGGACTCCAGCCCGACTCGAATACGTAAACGCTGTCAAAGCTATGGTATACTGCCAAATCATGGCAATTTAATCTACATCTCAATCCACAAGTAAGCATGAATGAACACTATGGATCGTGGTCTGCAGCCCACTAGCATATATGTCCGATAGGACTCCAAAGAATATAACAAGAGTCTCTAAAGTAAATTAATAAGCAGGATATCCCATGATAAGGAATGTAAAGCACGAAAGGATAACAATGTAATATCACTGACGAATACCTGAATTATGCATCACAATCATCTACCATCCCGCTCTGCTAACTAACTCCATGCAATCGCTAACCTGAAGAGATCATCAGGTCCTCAGGGGACATAGCAAGATACATAAAAATATGCCTATCTAGCAGTTTAATCATGCATGTGAACATAAACAAGATATAAACAAGGAGCGAGACTTAACATGGCAAGAGACTACGACCAAAACTGCTAACAAGTGACTAACGACAAGTGACTACTGACAGGTGACTATGAACTGGAATACAAGAACAACTACACGTAACTGAACTGCTGGATGAACAAGTGAACACGAGATCAATGGAACACCAAACCCTCGCCCCGAGTGGACTCGCAGGTTTGAACTAATCACTAACCCTCGCCCCGAGTGTGGACTCGCAGGTTAGTTCTGTCATGCTCCGCCCCCGTAGGAGCGATCGTCCTCGCTAAGGCGTGATGCCGCACGAGCCTAGATTGTGCTCGTGCAAGGCAGGTTCCATAACGGCCGATTTTAGCGGCTGCGACGGGGTCGTCGCACAGAAGTCCCAAGCAGAGACATTGAACACGCAGCAAAAATTTTAGAACAAATACAAGTTATTCGAAGAAGCTCTTTATTGATATCGAAACAATGGTTACATTAGGGGCGCAAGGCCAGGATTACAATCGCTCAAACTCACTCTTCTCACATTACAAGTCACTCAGCTCTCTCTCATCTCTCAAATACAAGTCTTGAGCCAGCGGATGCTTCGGAAGACGACGTTCATAAATTGTGTCCTGTATAAGTATTGACTCCATGCGGCCGCACGCTTCGAATCGCTAAAGTACTTCGTGCCTCGACGCATCCAAGCGAGCTCCGCTGCAAGACTCTGCGCTAACTTATGCGGTCATCCAGCACGTGCTAATCCTGCTTCTCAAGAACCGGTCCCCGTCCGCTTGGGTCACAGTTCGAGGAAACTCTACCTTGTCGACAAGTTGTCCATGACCATACAAGACTCGACTCAAACTGACGTCTCACACAGTCATTCTACCTATAGTGTTATCATCTCTTTCAGGGCCAAGTTTAATACTTCTCAAATCTGAGACCGCCTCGACGACCCGTAGTCACGAGCATTCTTCTTTCTTGCCTCGACGACCCAGTCGCGAGCATTCTTCTTTCTTGCCCTATCATTTCACTCAACTCAAGAACAACTATTTGAAACACTTTCGAAACTTAATGAATCAACCGTGGCCTGTGCCTTAAAACACTAAGTTCGTGACATCGTGTAGCTCCCCTTCCCGAAAATATGGAAATATTTTATTATTATTTATTGTATTTAAATGGTGATTTTTTTATTATTTTATAAACAATTAATTATTGGCTTATTGAATTACGTTATTATTTTATTGAGGTTATAAAATGTTAATATTACTATTGTGGTTATTAAATATAAATGATTTATTATTATTAGTTATTATTAATTTATTCTTTATCAAAAGAATAATACATATATGTATTGAGTGTAGGTGTATTTATGTATAAATATATATATGTATATGTATACGTGAATGCATATGTATATATATAAATACATATACAAGTGTATACGAGTATATATATATATATATATATATATATATATATATATATATATATATATATATATATATATATATATATATATATATATATATATATATATATTTACGTAGGCGTACGTGTGTATGTATATACAAAACATACATATATATTTATATATGTGTAGGTATATATATATATTTGTATGTATCAATAGGTATACATGTATTTATATGTATAGATATATATATATATAAACATATTTTTTTTTATATATAAACATTAAAAATATATATATATATATATATATATATATATATATATATATATATATATATATATATATATATATATATATATATATATATATATATATATAAACATATATTTATAGGTATGCATATAGGTAGATGTTATAAAAAGAAAATGGATTAAGAGCCAGCCCAGGGTCTCATATGGGCATGGGCCTCCCCAAACCCAGCAGGTTAAACCCTTAACCCAGGCATATCCCGAGCCCACAGCAGCTAATAAGCCCAATCCCTAGGAATAGGACCCGAGCCCAGCATCTAAACCCGAGCGGAAGTAAATTCCCAGCCCGAGCATACTCCCTCCCCTGTTTTCCGTTCGATCATAGATGTATATATATACTCTCGAGTAGTCGTCAAACCCTAAAAGCTCCAACCACCGCCACCCTCTATTCCTGCGCGCGCCCCCATTCCTCGTGCGTGCGGCCTCCGCACCGCCGCCATGACGGCCGACCACTGGCCGGAGGCGGGCAACGGCCGCTGCAAACAGAGCAAGGAAGCAGCAGCGGCAGTGCTTCGGGCTGATTTCGCAACAGGCTCACGGCCTAAACACACGACGTTTTGCCGAATCAATTTTCCAGGTATGACCCCAATGTGTACGACTTTAAACCCCTTTAATTGCTTCACAGATACATGTCCTATGTTGTGCGATAATTCGACGCAAAGTCGAAGGAAAATACACCCCAAAAACAGAGTATAGAACAAGTCTTGAACCCCAGTTCGAGGATCGATTCCGATCGATCCAGTGACCGTTTAGAATTTCTTTCTGAACATAAGTTAAACCCAATATATAGGGCTAGAGAACCCTTTTGTAGTTTCAAAAATTATTGATTATAAGCGGAGAAAACAGATCCCGAATACCGACAAAAAACCTGTTTTTAAAACTTAGAAAATTGTCCCACACGACGTGCGTCCCGCCAATCTGGGCGACGTGGTCGCGAACCGAAAGGATCGAAAGCTGCGTAACGGCTTTGTGTTCGTGTGGGCTTTGACGGAATTCAAATTGGTCACGTGCGCGCGACGAATTTGATGCGTATCCGTCGAAATTTACCGTATCGTACACTTTGCAAATTCTCCAATTACTTTGTGCACGCTCGTCAGATTGAGACAAAATTTATGCCATCAGGACCGTATCGTTTTTCTGGTCCTGTATGCCAAGTTTGGTCCAATTCTGAGACAGTTGAATCCGACGTCGTTTTGCGGGCCCCACGGTCCCACTCAACGCGTGATTTTGTGCACGGCCCGCCGGAATCCAACTTTGGACATACGGTTGGGTTCGTATCGGAAAACTAGATCCGTAGACATGTAGTTTGATGACTTTAGAGACCGTTGACTCTGGCACGCTTTTCGGTGCAAAGCGGGTCCAACGGCGGACACCGTTTTGGCCCGAAATTACCGTTTTTCTCCTGTGTCCAGAATTGGACTTAAGGACAGGCAATCCTAGCTAATTTGACTATTCTGAAAATATTGGTAATATTTATTTCAGCTTTCGGGGACTGTTGTACGGGTTTTGACTATTGTGGCACAGTGAGTAGTTCAGATTGTCGGTTTCACCAGCTGAGGACCACAGACGAGTACAGTTTATTGTCTGCATTTCGATATTGATTTTCACTATATTTCATTGATTGGCCATTGGTTATGTGATTATTTTATATTCTATTATAAATTGTTGAGTCGGAAATGAGAAGTGCCAACGATGTGTGATCTGACCTTAGACAGTGTAGACAGTGTAGACAGTGATTTGTTATTGCAAAGTAGACAGTATAGACAGTGATTTATTTATTGCAAAGTAGACAGTGTAGACCGTGATTATTATTGTATTTAAACTGTGTAGATCATGATTATTAATTTGTAGACAATGTTTCTTTATTTTAATATTTGCTGTAGACAGTGTAACTTTAGACAGTGTAGACAGTGTAACTTTAGACAGTATAGACAGTGTCGCATAATTGTTCCGAGACCGATCACATATCAAAGATACTTCGAACAGTTGGGGAAAGTATTTTGTGTCTATTTATTTACTATTGGTTTTCTGTATTTTCTGTTTATTTTCAAAACTCATGATTGATGTCTAACCTTTATTTTATAGTCATTTTCTTTATTGAGATTGCATTCAGTGAATTGTGCTCGTTCCATTCCTGACTGGAAACCAACATTTTCAGGTTAGCCATGGATTCACTTAGCTTGGGGAGTGACGGGAATACTTGCAGCCAGAAGCCTAGAGACTAGCTAGGTAGTCGAGGTGGAGTCATTCCATAATTGTACAAGTTTATATTTCCTGCAAATGTAAAACTTGTGATCTTTATAAATTAAATTAATTCTGTGAATGAGCATTATTTGTGATTTTGATCTTCATGGTCGTGACAGCGTTCTACCGCCGACACTGCGGCGTAGGCTGGCTTGGACACGTCTCATATCCGTTTTTTAAAAAAAAAATGGGTGCGGGTCGTGACAAGTTTTTATGGTGGCCCATGCAGGTCTGTCTTCGCAAATCATGCGAACTCGTGATAGTACTTAAGTTAGTCGTACTATTGCGAGCCTGCGAACAGAAACGCTCATTCACAAATTAGAAATTAATTTAATTTACGAGAATGACTAGGACTAGGAGTCCCTTATACAAATTTACCGATGGGGTAGTCTAGGCCATGCAATGTAGATAAGGAGTTATTAATTTTGATAGAGTGTCAGATCCCCATAGTTACACTATTACCTCTTGATAGGACGATATGATCCAATGTGGATAGATTATTCACTTGGTGAGGCAGAGTTTCCTAGAGTAATGATCTACCTTGATGAATTGTTCAATTCATTCTCTTTGCCTCTTAGATATCATCCCCATATCCTAGCCGAATTATCTATATAATTGCTAGTTGCCCTAAGAATCATTATTTTTTTTTTAAAAAGTTCTGATTTTGTTATCCATATACGGACCTCGAGTTAGTTTCGATTCAAGTTTGTCCATCAGAGGCTTGAATACACATGGAAGAGTTAGAATGTTTGTATTTCTTTTGTCCTCAGTTATTTTCCCCTGTTCATTCTTTTATCTTAAGGGTTGTGACTGATAGGACAAATGCTTACACTTTATTTCATAGGCAACTTGTTTGAATCTCTAGGAACTCATGGATTTTTACCGATGTAGTTAAAGAAATGTTAGTTAACTC
The DNA here is from genome assembly GCA_029216955.1 of Iris pallida. NCBI lineage: Eukaryota > Viridiplantae > Streptophyta > Magnoliopsida > Asparagales > Iridaceae > Iris > Iris pallida. The sequence continues at coordinate 3,259,148 of JANAVB010029818.1, read as the reverse complement.
ATAATGGCAGGACAGCAGCGTACTGTCGCCATCTATTTAAATTATGAAGACTCTGGATTCCCTGCAGCCAGCAGCGCACTGGCAAGGCACGACCCCTAGAGTTGAAATTAGTCTAAGGAAATACAGGTTGTAGAATGTTGCTAAACTATGTTCTCGTTGACCTCTTTAGATCTTAAATACCCTTGTGTCAGTATAGAGTAGAGTACCGGATAGCCTATCACATCTGAATCACGGAACCAAGGGTTACCACAGCCAGAGTACACAGGCAAGGTATAATTCTCGGTAAAATGATTTCAAATGAGATTACAAGTTTCAGATGCTATAGAGGATAGGAAAGTGCCCTGTATGTCCCATGAGTTCCAAAACCAATATTAGTGGAAGTTTTGCAAGTTGGGTAGCACGTCTTCCGATCTAGCATTCCGTGGTCCTTGTGACCTATTGACGAGGATATTGATTAACGCTAATATGTTTACCTAGAATAGAGAATTTTGAGGTCCATAACCCATTAGTCGACCAAGTCCTTGTGGATAAGAAGATAGTAGGAAGACTGTATAAGCAAGAACACCGGGTAAGGTTTGATGCTCACAAAACTCGAACTACTTGTGCCTCTTTTCAAAAATCTTGCGTACTTGTATCTTGACTATCTTGACCAACGCTGCTATTACAGCCTAGTTTTTGCAAGCTTACTCTGTTCTCGAGCTTGATTCGAGGCATATGTTTAGTGGGGACGTCTGCTAACATATTGTCTAATCAGAATCGATGTATTACGGTCTGATCAACCGTATTGCACTCGGTTCGCTCTCTCTTGATTATCCCACGTGGATTGAGATATTGAGGTATCTATGATCTCATCCACGACTGCCTTGACAATTCCTCTTGAACTATACATTCGCCTTTGAATCACGTGATTGCATTCGATGACATCTTCCTTGAATTCTTTATTGTTTTTGTCTTTCATCGATTTGGAAAGATGAAAGCTCGTGATGGTAGAGAGATACAGAGTATCCCCATGGCTATGATAGTTATATACACAAGGGTAGTTATCATCAGCCAGCCATGTGGTCGAGTTACTCGTTCTCCTCTCGACCCCAAACTGTTATCGGGACTTTCAAGCCATCTGAATTTAATAATGATTAGGGTTTTACCCTTAGTCGTAATGCCAACCCAGGGGACTATCTATTCTCAAGAAATAATTCATTGTGTCTCTAAATATTTTCTTGAATATTGCCTTTACTTTCAACCCTTATGCCTTGACTCAACCGTCCCTCGACCAAAGCCCACAGTTTAGACATGAGATGAATAAACAAGGCTAAGGACAATAATTTACCGTGACTATGGTAGACATTCATCCCGATATTGGTTTCCAACAAATATTACCCTAGTTACGTAAATTTTATTATTAAGACCTAACTAGTGTTGGAACACCACAGTCACTAGCTTAGCCAATACCATAGCTTAAATACCCTGTCATATTATGATCTACCAGTTGTCAGCAGCAATACACGATCACTACAACTCTTGTGACGATAGTCTGGCAGGTTGACACAAATAGAAATTCACGACTCAGTTGTTAGAAATCTTGTGCCTTAGAGTTGGTTACCCCGTCTGTCACGCCCCGCTCCCGGAATACGGACGAACGAGAACGTGAACAGCCAGCTACGTATATTGGGACGGCAACCATCCCGCTATACGATCACAGCTGTCTAGCATGTGAGGGTATTCTACAAACCAACAGTCTCTTACGGTCCAAATGGCCTATTGTCTCAATCTCAACAAGTAAAATAAGTTACAAGATAACAGATCACCAAATATACAATTGTAAGGCGTCCCAAACATTACATATAAGATGATCATGAAAACTAGTCGTAACAAAATGTAAAGACTAGCTCAGAGTTAAGTCATACATGATCAACCCCCGGGGGCATGTCAATCACGTTACAGCCCGTAGGCAGATAATAAATACAAGTTGCAATCGAGCTAACACGTGCTCGTCGGCTAAACGCCTCAAAAGAATATTAGTTTACAATAAAGTGGGCGAACAAAAGAAATCCACTAGAAGCCTTGGTCACGCCTGGCGGTCACCATCTGGCTGGAAGACAGGTAGATCCCTTGCTGCTGCTCCGGTATCTGGCCATACAAAACCAGCTGGGTCAGACCCCAGAAAGAGCAAGTGCCACAAAGGAGGCTCCACTTAAGGACTAAAACCAGCAAATCATTAGTAAACAAAAGCAGCAAAAGAAATAAGTAAAAGCATATCGAGATTTGTGCAGTACCAATGCACGCATCCCGCTCACAGAAAGGAAACCAGTAACTTGATTAGTAAATAATAATAATACCGGAGAACATGGCAGATAAGATGCATGAAAAATAAGAAATAAATGCTATCCGGGCAATAAACAAGGAAGGACAATTGTACCGTACCAGGAAACCTGAACAGTACATAGTCACTAACCAGTCTATTGCTTGAAGATAACAATCATATACAGGAAGCTATAACATAGATAAGTGCCATCTACACAATAAACACGGTAAGGACAAATGTACCGTACCAGGTAGCCAGGTTACCACTGTAACCCTTCACCTGAACAGTACATAGTCACTGACCAGTTATTGCTTGGAGGACAGTCATACAAGAGAGTTACACTACAGTGACAGAGAAGAAATCTTGCAATCACATCCAGTGCAAGTCAAGCATTCAAGTTCTAGAGACTGGAACAATCAAGAGCTGGACCCATCAGGGCTGGTCCTAGACCAGACCAGACAAGGCTGGACACCATCCAATAATACACGGCCAATCATAGCCTACGGCTTGCTACTTTAACTAACTAGGGTTATCACAAGCCTAGTTACTAACAAGATGCAAGTGAGATGTATCTCCGCCACAAGCCCTGCAGCTATCCAGGTTATCCAGGCGATTATTAGTATAGTGACAATTAGAGAGAGAGGGACTACATTCTTGTTATCATTACAAGTAGCTTGAGGATGCACCACTTGGCAGTGAGCTGGAAATGCGCCCTACTCGTCGGCAGGCTACAAGTCCAAACGATTGTTGCCGGGGTAACGGGATCGCCTGTAGCTGAGGAACATCTCGTCATGACTAGTGAATTAAGCTAGTTGTTAATCTTAGTTCATTTCCAATATGAATTCCTGACCGTGGGAAATCAAGAATTCGTGTCCTAGACATGATGCAAGACAAGACTGGTGAATTGACCAAACACAAGAAGGTACACCCACGGTGTCAAGACAAGCTATACTAGTCAAGTGAGCCTGCCTCAGCAGCTCAAGTTGTCAAATTATCATGCCAAGTCATGTCATGTTACAAGCTGGAAGTGCGCCGCCACGAGCCACTATCAAGTGATTGAGTTGTTAAGGTTACAAGTTACAAGTTATTAGCCAGGATTTATTTATCGTGTCAGGGCCATAAGGCATATCACAATGCAACTATTCTATAAGTAAAAGAAACATAGTCCTGAGTGCACCCAAACGGCCACCGATGTAAAAGACATGAAAAGTACAATAAGGCTGAAAACATGACTTTATAAAATAAGACCATAAGAAAACACTTTTCTGATGTAACAAGAGATAACAAAACCAGGGACAACGCCATACTAGCATTAAATCAAATCGTGCCCACATCGTGTTCGGGTCGAGCTCGGGTCAAAAGGCGATATAAACCAGGGGTAAGGTGTTCCCAATTTAGTGTCAAGATTCAAGAAAGCAGTACACAAATACAGGAAATCGTGTCAAGACGTGTCGAGTCTAGTCAAGTCGTGTTGTGAGCACCAAAATCTCAGGAAGCTCCAAATTATGAAAAGAAAACCAAAGCCCAGAGAAAGCAATACAGGCACTAGGGGTGCAGGGGTACAGGGGCACTAGGACAGGCCAGGCATACTGGAGTGCGCCTAGAGGCAGCACACTAGAGTGCGCCAGGGTGGCAGCACTCTAGAGTACGCTTACTAGCTGCACACTAAGGTGCGCCTAGTCTGGACAGGTCAATCCGTGCCTAGAGCCAATGGGGCAAACCGTGCCTAGATCCATTGGATCAAATAGCGCCTAGGACCAGTGAGCCAAACCGCGCCTAAAACCCGTAGGTCAAAGAGCGCCTGGTCAAGTCAAGTCAGATGACGCCTAGGCCCAAGGGTTAAACCGCGCCTAATTTCATGAAGTCAACCGCGCCTGATCTGGTAGATCAGATCGCGCCTAATCCATGAAATCGAATGGCGCCTAGGTCAAGGGAACAGTGAACTGCGCCTAAAATGATAAATATAGGCGCAGTCGGGCAAGCCAAGGGAAAGTAGGCGCTATCTGCCTAACAGGAGGAAATGGGCGCTATCTGCCAATCTGGGAAAGTAGGCGCAGTCTGCCAACCGCGCCTAAAATGACGCCAAGGAGGCGCCATCGAGGGGCGGAGGCGAACAGCACCCAAGGAGGCACGATCGAGACGAACCGCGCCTAAGGAGGCGCGTTCGAGCGAGCCACGCCTAAGGAGGCGCGCTCGAAAAGGAGGCGCAGTTGAACGAACAGCGCCTAAAGAGGCGTGTTCGAGGAAGTAGGCGCCATCGGCCAGAACAGCAAGTCATCTTCTCCAAAAATCCGAAAAGAGAACCCATGGAACTCAAAACTTTGGAACATCATAAATCCATCAATACAAACCCAAATCCGGATTTTCAAGGCTCTAACTTGTGTAAAATTGAAAGCTCTACAACATGGAAACATTAAATCCAACAAAAGAACAAGTTTGGGAGATCAAATCTCCAAAAATCTGAAAACACTCCAAACCTAGATCTACAAGATTCCAAGCTCCAAATCAAGAAAACCCAAGATCTAATGTTGCTCATAATGTACTAATCTAGCTAATGGGCACATAAAATCCGGCCCTCAAGTGTGAGCAAGGTGTACTTGCCTAATGGAGGTGGGGGGTTCTCTTGGGGAAGAAGAAGGGTTGAGGGAAAAATGAAAAATGGAGGAGAGAGAGAATGAGGGAGAGGGTTATATGGTGAGGGGGTTAGGGTGGAATGAGGGGGAGTATAGGCTAAGGTGATCCAATGCCAAAACCAAACCAAACCATGTCATGCCATCTCCAACCCAAACCAAGTCCAACCAAATAAAACCAAGCCGGGTCAAAATACGAAAAGCCGAGAATCCTCAAGTCAGGTAAAATGAATTACAGGCCAATAATCCAATTAGAGCCAAAATCCACTGATCAGAATAAACCATAATTATAATGATAATTAAACCACAATACTAATTACGAAATAAGCTACAATTAACTAGACAAGAAAAATAAAAATAAAATAAAAATAAAAATACGGGTCAGAAATACGAATACGCAATAAAATACGTATCACGAATTTCGAGATATTACATCCTACCCACCTTAAAAGAATTCCGTCCTCGGAATTTATTCAAGAGGCTAGAGATGTCGGGACAAGCTATACTAGCACAAGCTATCTAGAGCTAGCAATCAATCAAGCAATCATTCATGCAAGCAAGGATTCGAAGTGCAAGGCATGAAAAAATTTCACACCTTACGAGCCAAAACCGATTGGGATACGTGTTCGGATGCCATCCTTACACTCCCACGTTTGACTCCCCAAGGAGTGATGAACTCAAGCAACACGGACTAACTGATAGTCTGGCGCATTGAGGTCTTACTCCCTGATCAAATACGAACACGGGCCTCTCCATATCCGAAAAGATTAAAGGTTGGTACCAATAACCAAATAACCTTTTCGAATGATCAGGGTACAACTCGGGTCCGGGACATTCCGTCGTAATTAGGTTACATGAAATAAGTCATGTGCCCTTGGTAACGACGGCGGGAAAGCAAGATAAAGATGCAGCTACCTCTCCGATGATTCCGAATCTGAGCTTGGGCTAGGGCAAACTGCCGCGGGTTCTGTTGCTGGAATGCTTGAGCCTGAGTCGGCAATGGTCCTGAGAACGAGAACTGCTGTTGCTGGGGAACGGGAGCTGATACTGGTGCGGGTCCCAAAACTGAAGGACTAGATACTGCGGGTACTGGATCAACTCTGAATGGACAGGACCCCACTCTATGATCTGGCGCTCCGCATAACAAGCACAATCCCAAAGCCTTACGACACTCTGCTACTACATGCCCAGGCTTACCACAATAAGAACAGCCCACTGAGGAAGACTGGTCTTGCTTCTGTTCCTGCTGAGGGTACGTCGGGGTTGAGTACTGATCCGATGTAACTGAAGCTGCTCGCCTCGGAGTTTCAATGGTCAAGGCCCTGGCTGCTGGGGCTGGAGCTGAAGATCGGTTCATCTGACTGTGGGACCGCCTCCGTCCTCCGGTTCTGTCTGCTATCCTCTGGGAAGTGTACTCGTACCTCCTTGCTGCTCGCAAAACAGCATCATAGGTCTGACGTTCGAACTGCTCCACGGCCAATATGATCTCCAAGTGAAGTCCCTGCTGGAACCTCTGTGCTCTGTCGAACTCGGTCGCCACCAAAGTGGGAGCAAACCGACTAAGTCTCGAAAACTCGGCCGCATATCCGTCGACCGTTCTTCCTCCTTATTTCAGGTTGCAAAACTTGGTCTGTAAGTCATATCGAGCCACTGCATCATAATACTTGATCTGAAACTTCTCGCTGAACACTGCCCAAGGAACAGGTGTTGCCAATCCCACTGCTTGTGCAGCCCACCAATTGCGGGCTAGATCCAATAACTGAAGGCGCACCACTGCTACCTTCTCGTCTTCTGGAGTCTTCGCTGCTTCAAGAATAATCTCTATATCCTGTACCCAAGCATCGGCAGCCATCGCATCTTCAGTACCGTTGAAGAAGGGAGGGTTCAGGCGCTTGAATCTGTTGACTGCACTATTCCGACCACTTCCACTCAGAGTATCTTGTACTGCCTGCTGCAAGGCATCATCTCGGCGGTTCTGAGACGCAAGCAACTCACGGATGAGTCCTACCAAGACTCCATCTTCTGACCCTGCTAGCTGATCTGGCTGGACTGGGAATTCTGGCTCTACAGGAGGCATGGCTTGGGAAGCTGCTGCTGACGACTGAGCTTCGTCTTCTGACTGCTGCTGGGCTACTGGCTGAACCCCTTCTGGCTGATCAACAGGAACATCCCCACTGAAGCAATGACATCAGGAAAATTAAGGAAAGGACCAGGATGATTCAAGGATGCAAGCATGTTATCAGTCGAGAATTCAAGGAGATGCAAAGATACAACGGGAGATCAAGGGCGAGCACAGATTGAGACATCTACCGGTAACCCTCACATTTCTTGTTTGACAAGACCTGTATGGGCCACCACTAAAACTGTCACGCCCCGCTCCCGGAATACGGACGAACGAGAACGTGAACAGCCAGCTACGTATATTGGGACGGCAACCATCCCGCTATACGATCACGGCTGTCTAGCATGTGAGGGTATTCTACAAACCAACAGTTTCTTACGGTCCAAATGGCCTATTGTCTCAATCTCAATAAGTAAAATAAGTTACAAGATAACAGATCACCAAATATACAATTGTAAGGCGTCCCAAACATTACATATAAGATGATCATGAAAACTAGTCGTAACAAAATTTAAAGACTAGCTCAGAGTTAAGTCATACATGATCAACCCCCGGGGGCATGTCAATCACGTTACAGCCCGTAGGCAGATAATAAATACAAGTTGCAATCGAGCTAACACGTGCTCGTCGGCTAAATGCCTCAAAAGAATATTAGTTTACAATAAAGTGGGCGAACAAAAGAAATCCACTAGAAGCCTTGGTCACGCCTGGCGGTCACCATCTGGCTGGAAGACAGGTAGATCCCTTGCTGCTGCTCCGGTATCTGGCCATACAAAACCAGCTGGGTCAGACCCCAGAAAGAGCAAGTGCCACAAAGGAGGCTCCACTTAAGGACTAAAACCAGCAAATCATTAGTAAACAAAAGCAGCAAAAGAAATAAGTAAAAGCATATCGAGATTTGTGCAGTACCAATGCACGCATCCCGCTCACAGAAAGGAAACCAGTAACTTGATTAGTAAATAATAATAATACCGGAGAACATGGCAGATAAGATGCATGAAAAATAAAAAATAAATGCTATCCGGGCAATAAATAAGGAAGGACAATTGTACCGTACCAGGAAACCTGAACAGTACATAGTCACTAACCAGTCTATTGCTTGAAGATAACAATCATATACAGGAAGCTATAACATAGATAAGTGCCATCTACACAATAGATACGGTAAGGACAAATGTACCGTACCAGGTAGCCAGGTTACCACTGTAACCCTTCACCTGAACAGTACATAGTCACTGACCAGTTATTGCTTAGAGGACAGTCATACAAGAGAGTTACACTACAGTGACAGAGAAGAAATCTTGCAATCACATCCAGTGCAAGTCAAGCATTCAAGTTCTAGAGACTGGAACAATCAAGAGCTGGACCCATCAGGGCTGGTCCTAGACCAGACCAGACAAGGCTGGACACCATCCAATAATACACGGCCAATCATAGCCTACGGCTTGCTACTTTAACTAACTAGGGTTATCACAAGCCTAGTTACTAACAAGATGCAAGTGAGATGTATCTCCGCCACAAGCCCTGCAGCTATCCAGGTTACCCAGGCGATTATTAGTATAGTGACAATTAGAGAGAGAGGGACTACATTCTTGTTATCATTACAAGTAGCTTGAGGATGCACCACTTGGCAGTGAGCTGGAAATGCGCCCTACTCGTCGGCAGGCTACAAGTCCAAACGATTGTTGCCGGGGGTAACGGGATCGCCTGTAGCTGAGGAACATCTCGTCATGACTAGTGAATTAAGCTAGTTGTTAATCTTAGTTCATTTCCAATATGAATTCCTGACCGTGGGAAATCAAGAATTCGTGTCCTAGACATGATGCAAGACAAGACTGGTGAATTGACCAAACACAAGAAGGTACACCTACGGTGTCAAGACAAGCTATACTAGTCAAGTGAGCCTGCCTCAGCAGCTCAAGTTGTCAAATTATCATGCCAAGTCATGTCATGTTACAAGCTGGAAGTGCGCCGCCACGAGCCACTATCAAGTGATTGAGTTGTTAAGGTTACAAGTTACAAGTTATTAGCCAGGATTTATTTATCGTGTCAGGGCCATAAGGCATATCACAATGCAACTATTCTATAAGTAAAAGAAACATAGTCCTGAGTGCACCCAAACGGCCACCGATGTAAAAGACATGAAAAGTACAATAAGGCTGAAAACATGACTTTATAAAATAAGACCATAAGAAAACACTTTTCTGATGTAACAAGAGATAACAAAACCAGGGACAACGCCATACTAGCATTAAATCAAATCGTGCCCACATCGTGTTCGGGTCGAGCTCGGGTCAAAAGGCGTAAGGATATAAACCAGGGGTAAGGTGTTCCCAATTTAGTGTCAAGATTCAAGAAAGCAGTACACAAATACAGGAAATCGTGTCAAGACGTGTCGAGTCTAGTCAAGTCGTGTTGTGAGCACCAAAATCTCAGGAAGCTCCAAATTATGAAAAGAAAACCAAAGCCCAGAGAAAGCAATACAGGCACTAGGGGTGCAGGGGTACAGGGGCACTAGGGCAGGCCAGGCATACTGGAGTGCGCCTAGAGGCAGCACACTAGAGTGCGCCAGGGTGGCAGCACTCTAGAGTACGCTTACTAGCTGCACACTAAGGTGCGCCTAGTCTGGACAGGTCAATCCGCGCCTAGAGCCAATGGGGCAAACCGCGCCTAGATCCATTGGATCAAATGGCGCCTAGGACCAGTGAGCCAAACCGCGCCTAAAACCCGTAGGTCAAAGAGCGCCTGGTCAAGTCAAGTCAGATGGCGCCTAGGCCCAAGGGTTAAACCGCGCCTAATTTCATGAAGTCAACCGCGCCTGATCTGGTAGATCAGATCGCGCCTAATCCATGAAATCGAATGGCGCCTAGGTCAAGGGAACAGTGAACTGCGCCTAAAATGATAAATATAGGCGCAGTCGGGCAAGCCAAGGGAAAGTAGGCGCTATCTGCCTAACAGGAGGAAATGGGCGCTATCTGCCAATCTGGGAAAGTAGACGCAGTCTGCCAACCGCGCCTAAAATGACGCCAAGGAGGCGCCATCGAGGGGCGGAGGCGAACAACACCCAAGGAGGCGCGATCGAGACGAACCGCGCCTAAGGAGGCGCGTTCGAGCGAGCCACGCCTAAGGAGGCACGCTCGAAAAGGAGGCGCAGTTGAACGAACAGCGCCTAAAGAGGCGTGTTCGAGGAAGTAGGCGCCATCGGCCAGAACAGCAAGTCATCTTCTCCAAAAATCCAAAAAGAGAACCCATGGAACTCAAAACTTTGGAACATCATAAATCCATCAATACAAACCCAAATCCGGATTTTCAAGGCTCTAACTTGTGTAAAATTGAAAGCTCTACAACATGGAAACATTAAATCCAACAAAAGAACAAGTTTGGGAGATCAAATCTCCAAAAATCCGAAAACACTCCAAACCTAGATCTACAAGATTCCAAGCTCCAAATCAAGAAAACCCAAGATCTAATGTTGCTCATAATGTACTAATCTAGCTAATGGGCACATAAAATCTGGCCCTCAAGTGTGAGCAAGGTGCACTTGCCTAATGGAGGTGGGGGGTTCTCTTGGGGAAGAAGAAGGGTTGAGGGAAAAATGAAAAATGGAGGAGAGAGAGAATGAGGGAGAGGGTTATATGGTGAGGGGGTTAGGGTGGAATGAGGGGTAGTATAGGCTAAGGTGATCCAATGCCAAAACCAAACCAAACCATGTCATGCCATCTCCAACCCAAACCAAGTCCAACCAAATAAAACCAAGCCGGGTCAAAATACGAAAAGCCGAGAATCCTCAAGTCAGGTAAAATGAATTACAGGCCAATAATCCAATTAGAGCCAAAATCCACTGATCAGAATAAACCATAGTTATAATGATAATTAAACCACAATACTAATTACGAAATAAGCTACAATTAACTAGACAAGAAAAATAAAAATAAAAATAAAAATAAAAATACGGGTCAGAAATACGAATACACAATAAAATACGTATCACGAATTTCGAGATATTACACCGTCGATAACTCTAGTATACTCTAGACGAGTAAATCATCCTATTTTATCGACCATGTGTCATTGTACACACTCGTTCTCCATTTATTGAGGAACGATCCTTGACTTGACTTATATCTACCGTATTCCGATACATCGTGCCTTGTTCCTTATTAACAAAGAGTCGAGGTACAGTATCCGGACTTTGGGAACCCTCTAACCTCAATATTCCTAAGACCATGTCCTATTTTTAAGGTGGATAGCCTGTAAGCCTCCTAAAGTTTTTGGATATGCGAGTATTATCGATTGATTAGAATAATTTTTTATTAGGATGATAATTAGTATCTCATGGACTCCCACTTTCCATTAGATCATTTTGTGTCCCCGGCCGTGTCATTAATATTCGGAGCACGAGGCCAGTTGTTACTTTCCAACAAAATTTATATGCAAGATCTAGACGAGTCTACCTTCATCTAGGTATATCATGTCCCACTCAAACCCGTTCCCTTGTACTCTATTTTTATGGTACGACTTTCAGGACAAAAGGATTAGCTATAACCCTTACCATAATACCGGTATGCTTTCCGACTTTCATTAGAGCTTCAACTTTGTCTCGAACCTTTCGACCCAATATATGGTGGCGATTTACTCGAAGCCACTATGCACATTGTCATTAGTGTGCCCCTCATTAGTGTCTTCTCGTGCTACTTAAACACAAAAGTCACAGAAGGCGCATCTTCAGGGCTCTAGAGACCTAGCTAACCAATCTGACTGCACCTAGCTCAACCACTTGGGTGAAAACTTGTTCTAGGTTACCCTAACCGAGTAGAAATAGTTTTATCATTGGATCTTGTCTAGTCAATATAGATTGAAGTCCAAGGTTCATCCAACCGACGACTGATGTCCAATTAGGGAACCCATTAAGACCCAGTAATACCCATTCATGCATACCACCATAGTTGTACTATAAAACCGAACTTTCTGAAATAGGTACCTATACCCATTATGTTGTCTTCCCTTCTTAGAATGTGAAGTCATTCGTAACCCTTATCCCATCTACCTGGGAGTCGCGATACGATTTTGTATTATATTTATATTCTTTGCTCGTGCGTTTAAATAACCACGGAATAGATCGTAATCTTGATTTCTCAAATTCTGTTCTATCATGAAATCGTGCTTAGTTTTAATTTCGAGAACGGAAATTCCGTAGTGCATAGGTTGCAAGCCTCTCTAAGAAACGAAGGGTCTCTTTGAAGTTAGCCAGTGATTGGAACGGAGTAGCCCCAATCTAGCTAATAAGTCAATGGTTCATAAGGTCCATTTTATCGGTATCATTTGATATCCTTTACCGCTCTTGAAACTTCGTGCTTGTTCACAGTTATTCTTCCTCGTCTTTTCGTACCATTGACTCTCGTCCTTCCTATTTTAGGGGTCGATAACCGTGTTGCTTAGAATTTAGCAGAGGTTATAGTATAAGTTAGTTGATAATTGAATTTTGGGTTGCTTGATAGATATGCGAGGATTATAGATACCATAGACGATAGATATCCATTGGAAGAATTTGAGCAACTAGTTGGATGATTATAAAATTTTAGTGACCTAGCCTTGAGGGAGTAGTGTGACCAAAGGTGGGTAGAAGTCCTCGATATTTTTGTAGTTGCCAAAATGGACAAGGAGAAGGATATAAACTATTTTGAGAAATTAAAATTCGAGAATATTGTAGTAATAGTGGATTTATTTATTTTATTTTTAAATTTTATGTTTGAATTTTTGGCATGTTTACGAGTTAGAATTTCGAGGACAAAATTATTTTTAAGGTGGGTAGATTTGTAGCTCACCTTCCCGGAAATATGAAAATATTTTATTATTATTTATTGTATTTAAATGGTGATTTTTTTATTATTTTATAAACAATTAATTATTGGCTTATTGAATTACGTTATTATTTTATTGAGGTTATAAAATGTTAATATTACTATTGTGGTTATTAAATATAAACGATTTATTATTATTAGTTATCATTAATTTATTCTTTATCAAAAGAATAATATATATATGTATTGAGTGTAGGTGTATTTATGTATAAATATATATATGTATATGTATACGTGAATGCATATGTATATATATAAATACATATACAAGTGTATACGAGTATATATATATATATATATATATATATATATATATATATATATATATATATATATATATATATATATATATATATATATATATATATATATATATATACATATGTATATATATATACATATGTATATATATTATACATATGTATATATATATATATATATATATATATATATATATATATATATATATATATATATATATATATATACATATGTATTTATATATATACATATGTATATATAAATACATATACAAGTGAATACGAGTATACGTGAATGCATATGTATATATATATATATATATATATATATATATATATATATATATATATATATATATATATATATATATATATATATATATATATATATAAACATATATTTATAGGTATGCATATAGGTAGATGTTATAAAAAGAAAATGGATTAAGAGCCAGCCCAGGGTCTCATATGGGCATGGGCCTCCCCAAACCTAGCAGGTTAAGCCCTTAACCCAGGCATATCCCGAGCCCACAGCAGCTAATAAGCCCAATCCCTAGGAATAGGACCCGAGCCCAGCACCTAAACCCAAGCGGAAGTAAATTCCCAGACCGAGCATACTCCCTCCCCTGTTTTTCGTTCGATCATAGATGTATATATATACTCTCGAGTAGTCGTCAAACCCTAAAAGCTCCAACCACCGCCACCCTCTATTCCTGCGCGCGCCCCCATTCCCCGTGCGCGTGCGTGCGGCCTCCGCGCCGCCGCCATGACGGCCGGCCACTGGCCGGAGGCGGGCAACGGCCGCTGCAAACAGAGCAAGGAAGCAGCAGCGGCAGTGCTTCGGGCTGATTTCGTAGCAGGCTCACGGCCTGAACACACGACGTTTTGCCGAATCGATTTCCCAGGTATGACCCCAATGTGTACGACTTTAAACCCCTTTAATTGCTTCACAGATACATGTCCTATGTTGCGCGATAATTCGACGCAAAGTCGAAGGAAAACACACCCCAAAAACAGAGTATAGAACAAGTCTTGAACCCCAGTTCGAGGATCGATTCCGATCGATCCAGTGACCGTTTAGAATTTCTTTCTGAACAGAAGTTAAACCCAACATATAGGGCTAGAGAACCATTTGTGTAGTTTCAAAAATTATTGATTATAAGCGGAGAAAATAGATCCCGAATACCGACAAAAAACCTGTTTTTTAAACTTAGAAAATTGTCCCACACGACGTGCGTCCCGCCAATCCGGGCGACGTGGTCGCGAACCGAAAGGATCGAAAGCTGCGTAACGGCTTTGTGGTCGTGTGGGCTTTGACGGAATTCAAATTGGTCGTGTGTGCGCGACGAATTTGATGTGTATACGTCGAAATTTACTGTATCGTGTACTTTGCAAATTCTCCAATTACTTTGTTAGCCGTGGAAACCAACATTTTCAGGTTAGCCGTGGATTCACTTAGCTTGGGGAGTGACGGGAATACTTGCAGCCAGAAGCCTAGAGACTAGCTAGGTAGTCGAGTTGGAGTCATTCCATAATTGTACAAGTTTATATTTCCTGTAAATGTAAAACTTGTGATCTTTATAAATTAAATTAATTCTGTGAATGAGCATTATTTGTGATTTTGATCTTCATGGCCGTGACAGCGTTCTTCCGCCGACACTGCGGCGTAGGCTGGCTTGGACACGTCTCGTATCCGTTTTTTAAAAAAAGGGGTGCGGGTCGTGACACATCGTGCAACCAACTTGAACTCCATGCGACACCATCGCCCAAGACATACTCTATATGACGGGTGTCACGACCCGTTACCCAAATTGTTGGGCCGGGCCGAGCCATGTCCAGCCTACACTTGTTAAAGCGTAGTAAGCTGTTCTAAGAATAGACAATAAAGGATCTAAGCCACTAACAGTTCTAAAATCACATTTAAATGTTCATCACAACACAGCATCTATAAGCGAAGGTAAACAACACAGATTTAATAATACATAACCAAAGTATCTAACTGGAGACAAAGTCCAGTATCCAAATATAAGAACAGACAAAGTCTAAGTCTACTAAACACAAGAAAGATATCGAAGCAAGGTTCTCCGCTGGTGGAGCTAAGGCCAGGTCCTCAATGCAGTACCATAACATGTAACATATAGCATTTCCTTCTCGAAAAGTAAACCTACAACGTTATCCTGTCAGGACGGGAGCAAGTACAACCTCTACAACTAAAGTACTGAACATATGATGAAAGAGATGTACAACAAGAAACATGGTGTGATAAGTCTATAAAACAGGAAATACTGGAAAATATGGCCTCATGGTACAACTGGGATCATGGTATGACTGGAATCACAGTATCATAGTAACATAGGGAATATGGCCTATCATAGTTTAATTGGTTCTTTTTAGAAATGACAACATATAGTTTAAAAGTTTAAAACTGTAGTATGTACGTGAATCGGTCAATAGGTGAATAGGATGTACAGCGGTACATATCAATTTTTTGATGTGCACATACGTACACATAACGGCATCGGTGTATATCCATACACAAACGCGGGACCAGAACATACGGCAAGGTCACATATAGAATGGCACCGAGCGCGGTAAGTACATACGGAGAAGGGGGTCATGTTCACGTACAATACTAACAGTTTTACCTTAACCCGTTATTTAAACATGTGAGAGATACGAGAACAGTAAAAATATGTGGGAGATACTGGGAGCAATATGGCAGGTATTGGGAGCAGTACAAAGCATGTGAATGTTCAGAGCCGTATAAAGCATAGTGAAACATGTGCTGAGAACCAGTAAGAAACATGTGAAGATATGATAACTGTCATAAGCATGGTAGGGACCAATTTAATGTAACATGTGAAGATTTAACTTGCAGTTATCCAGAAAAAGCAGTATTTTAACAGGGTTAATACATGTTCTAGCATTAAAAGATAGTAAATGAGTGTGTAGATGTACTTGCCTCGAGCAAAGCAAGAATACTAGTACGAAGATATAGATGTCCGGTGTCCTGTCAATAATGATATACAAACTCAGTTCTAAGCTATGTTCAAGATTACACTAGTGGTGTGACACGACTCCTAACTGGATATTAGCTAAGTGGGAACCTAGCATAAAAGTCTAATGTGGAGTGCCACTATACACAAACTAACTTCCTAGGATCTATACACTAGTGTAGGGGGTGGTCCAATACTACAATAACTCAAAAGAACACAAAACATTACAAGTCATAATTATTCAATAATTAAAATCAAACTGTACACTAAGTTCCAACAATTTTTGAGATAGTCAAAAAGATTAAATATATATAAAATAAAGTACCAAAATAATCCTTGTTAATTATAGAAATTTATACTAATTTTTCTGGGATTTATAAACCCTCATAAATATTTATTAAAAATCAGCAAACTTAAATATACTGAAAATGAGTTCTGTTTTCCCATTTTTATAAAATACCAAAAGTACTTATTACTGGAAAAATTATAATAAATTATCTAAATTAACATAGTATTTAAATACAATTTTTCCAAGATTTTTACAGCAATTAAAATATATATAAAAATCCAAAACCAGAAAGTAACAATATCTGGAAAAATAATTAATTATAAATTAAGGATGACACATAATCAAAATCTACAGATGTTGTCGGATGATAAAATAAATATCACCAACGTGTCCAGAACGGTCAAATCAGCTAGGATAGCCTACCCATAAGTCCAATTTAGACACAGGAGTAAAACGGTAATTTCGGATCAAAATGATGTCCGCCGTTGGATACACTTGCACTGAAAAACGTGTCGGAATAGAAGTCAACAAAACCTAGCAAATTATATGTCCACGAATCCAGAATGATGATACGAACCCAACGGTATGTCCGAAATAGGATTCCGATGTGCCGATCTCAAAATGATACGTTGACGCGACACTTGGTATCCGGTTTGTACGGAAATGCGTGCCGGAGCAAATGTCTTCAAAATTCAGCAAATTATATGTCAACGAGTCCAGAATGATGATACGAACTCAACGGTATATCCGGAAGTGGATTCCGATGAGCCGATCTCAAAGTGACCCGTTGACCCGAAAAGTGGGACCCACTTTGCACCGAAATACGTGCCAGGGCCCACGTTCTCCAAATCAAGCAAACTTTATATGAAAACATGCCAGAACGACGCCACGAGTCTACTGGTGGTGTCAGAAATTGAATCCGGAGTCCCGGGTTCAAAAATAGAATTTAACAAGTGCAAATTAAAGAATTTGGACGGCCAACTTTGGCGTCGAATTCAACCGACCAAACGTGCTTATAATGAAACAAAACCTAAAGGAGGCAGGAATAGGGTTATACCAGCTGTGCACCGGAACTGACGGTGCGCAAAACGGAGCTGCGACGACGAAGATACGAACCCGCGAAGTTGGCATCACGAAACTATCCAAAAACAGTTCAATTTAAAACGTCAACTTGGTGGCCAGTTTTGATGTATCAAACGACGAAATTAACGGACAAAAATTGACAGAAGTGAAGATGGATATACCGAGATTGCGACGGAACAAAAAGTTTGCCGATCCAATGGTCGGATTGACCAAAAAACATGCACGAAGTTGCTATCCCGAGACGCGAATTCTGAAGTTTGAAATCGCGCGTCACGTCGGGATTTCGACGTAAACGCACAAAACGTCTAGGCGGCGCGTCCCGGAGGACGGTGGCCGCCACAGGGAGGTCGCCCAGCGCGCGCACAGCCGGTGGGGGGCCGGCCACGGCGACGGCAGCGCCGTGCGACGGTGCGGCGGCGCACAACGGCGGCGCGCGCGCGCGCACGTGCGCCTGCATGCTGCTGCAAACGCTGTTGCGGCTGCTGCGGGGGCGGTGCTCGCCGAGCACGGTGGCCGGAGGTGGTGGTGGGAGTGTAGTTGTGGTGGTGGTGATAGATGATAACAATGGTGGTGGTAGTGATGGTTATAATGGTGGTGGTGATGATGTTAATGAGGAGGAGGAAGAAGGAGAGGGTGGTGGCTGGTGGAGGGGTGTTCGGCCAGGGGAGGAGGTGGTGGAGGTCGGCCGTGAGGGAGTGGGGAGTTGGCCGAGAGGGTGGAGTGGTGTGTGTTGTGTAAGGAGAGTAGGAGAGAGAGATTAATATATTGTGTGTGTGTGTATATAAAGAGAGTGAGAGAGAGAGAGTGTTGATATTTAAGAAGAGAGAGAGTGAGATATTTGAGAGGGGGAGAGAGAAGAGGTCGGTCCACAGGGGAGGGGAGAGTGCTGTGAGGTGGTATGGGGAGAGTAGGTGTAAAGGGGAGAGAGAGTGAGAGTTTAATATATATGTATGGGTGTGTGTATATATATATAAATAGAAAGAGAGAGAGAGAGAGAATGAGAGAGATATTTTAGAGAGAGAGAGAGGGGGGATGTTCGGCCACCTGGGGGTGGCTGTGATGGGGTGGAGTGGTGTGAGTGAAGAGAGAGAAAGAGAGGTATTTATTTATATATATATATATATATATATATATATATATATATATATATATATATGTATATATATATACAAGAAATAAAAATGAGATATTTGTAAAAATAGAGAGAGGAAGAGATATTTTCAAAATAGGAAAATTAAGTGGGGTACTTGGACAGTCATGAGAGGACAATGTGGAGCTGGGGTTCGGGTTCGGTCGAGCCGGGTCGGGTCAAAATCGGACAGAGTGCAATAATGGAATTAAAATTGAGATTTATAATCATGGATAAATAAACAACATGCGGGGACTCCAATAAATGGGACACAAGTTTCATGTGGGTAGTAGGCTTCGTATGGGCCACGTCCATACTTTGGGTTGACAGGCTGGATCGATGTCGGATCCCGAAATTAAATTGGAAAAATAAATCAGGTTTTACGGTAGATAATTAATTGGCCTAAATTGAACCGAAAGTTGTGCGAAGGAAATGGAGCACAAAATGGAGTGTCTGAGTGGGACACGAAGGTCATGGGTGAAGAGCGTCTCGAGTAGATCATTCATGAGAAGTTGGTTCTGAGAAAAGGACCGGTCTGGTGCCCCTAAATTAAAAGCCACGGTGACGTGCAAACGAAGATCAAAAATAAAAGTGGGAATAATTATTGAATGATTAATCGGTCTAAGTTGACCCGAACTTGCGCGATACAAAAAGAGCACAAGGGAACGAATTTAAGTGGGACACGATATATCAACAGGAAGATAATCTTGTCTACTTCAAAACTCGTGAAGAGAGTTTACAGAGATTGGTATCCCTGACGCTCCAGAAGTCAAAGTCATGGAAAGGTACATTAATGATCTAAACAATTAAATAATAAAACATTTATCAAAAATAATTCATTCAGAAAAATAAAAATAAATCCTGAAATTCAGGGGGCTTACATCCTACCCACCTTACAATAATTTCGTCCTCGAAATTAAAAATCATCCAACCGGTCAAACTATAATATGTAGCTGCTCTGGCTACAATACTCAAACTGCTACCCTTGTAATCATCTCTTCTGTTTCTCTTTATAATCTTTTTGGTTCAGGTTCAACAATGGTCCTTATATCATAAACTACGTCATATATCCTTTAGAATCTTCCATACTAACATGAAACCTTTATGTATACCCTAAACTATATAGGTCATTCTCCGGGTATGTCTATAAGCCTATAATGCTTAATCATCAATCATATTTCAACCTCAATTGTAAATACTGGATTTCCTTATCGTATCCTAAGTATCCTTATTTTATCCATCCACAATTCCCTTACATCATTTGTCGTCAATCTTTTCCTACAGTTTTTCCTTGAAATTATACGTTCAATTCTTATCCTTGGCGTAGAGCCCTCTTATTTTTACTCAACAAGTCCTCCGAATACAAATCCTCGATTTCAAAACTCCCGATTTATTAATTACCAATGTACATATGTCTCTGTCTTGTTTCATGTCTTTTTAACTGATATCTTTTCGATCTCGTACGCAATACGATAACTCATTCTAACTTATTCTATATCAATCCACATATCGTTCTACCCTTTAATCACATGTAATTAGCTATAGATAACCAACCAAAATTCTACAAATGCTAAATCCTCAAACTGCTAAGCACAAGATTCTAATCCTCAATCCACAGTCATAACAATATAATATCTCATTTCTCCATCTTAGATACCCTATCATCAAGTCATACTATCAATACAATCATTCTTAATGGTTTCCAAGTCTACTACAGTCAGTCGCTTATACTTGTCATATAAGCTTAATCTAACCAAATCCCTAGGAAAAGTACTTATCACAAACACACAATACATTTATAGTTAAACTACAGGATCAGTCAACAAGGTTTGGCTATTTCGGTCGCCTATGAAATAGAAGGTAACAAGGCCTAAGACTGGGTCAAGCAATCCATAACAGTGTCCAAACAAATTAAAGGTCAAGCAAGACAAGAAAGTTTATTGGAATATCTCCAAGAATGGTACGAAGACAACGAGATTTATAACGAGAAGAATTATCCAAGAGGTTAACGAAGAAAAGTTTAGTCAAGTCATAGGAAAGATGGAACATAAAAATAATTATGTCCAAAAGATAACATGAAAGCAATCATGTTGGAGAGTCCTAGAGAGCCTATAATCCTAGTTGCAGATGTAGATAGGACAGAGTTAATCAAGACGGGGAAGAATAATGATAAGAACTTATTCTTGCTCATTCGGTCATAACAAAGTAAACCAAGTTGGGATATGATCTGATAACCATACACGTCTTCCTGAAATCATGTTGCCAGAATTTTCGCCCCACCAGTAAGCTTAGATGCAATAAACGGTAGAGTCATAACTAAGGTATACACCCTATAATCATGTTATCTAGAATCCTCGCCACGCCAACCGGTATGGCTGCGAGAAAATCTAAATTCTATGAATAGGATAGTATATCCGAAATCAGGCTCTATGTTTTTGTCATACCAGCTAATATGGCCGCGATAAATTCTAAACTCCATAACTAAAACAGACATTTACCTTATCAGAATATATCACAATTCAATCCACAAAATTTATCACGGTGCAAGATCAAAGTTAACAACAAAATCAGAAATTAAATTCAACAACGAATTTAAAGAAGAGCAAATGGAAATAAGTGGAAACAGAATTCTAGGTAAGATTAGAGTAAAATCCTCAGAGGTCATCCCAAGGGTACTAAATTGGTCAAAATAGTAACCCACTGAATTTCAAACAAGATACTAAATACAGTTAACGGTCCTATGCTGTGATGAGTTCTCCTATGTTGCAATCCTAGAAATCCTCTAGGTGTTCTAAATGTTTATCCCTAGTGTTAACAAGTTGTCCTAGATCCTAATTGCAAGCATGCTTGGTACAATGACGTAACCAAACAACTTAAGTCTGGACCTGCATGGGCCGCCAAAAAAATATGTCACGACCCGTTACCCAAATTGTTGGGCCGGGCCGAGCCATGTCCAGCCTACGCTTGTTAAAGCGTAGTAAGCTGTTCTAAGAATAGACAATAAAGGATCTAAGCTAATAACAGTTCTAAAATCACATTTAAATGTTCATCACAACACAGCATCTATAAGCAAAGGTAAACAAACACAGATTTAATAATACATAACCAAAGTATCTAACTGGAGACAAAGTCCAGTATCCAAATATAAGAACAGACAAAGTCTAAGTCTACTAAACACAAGAAAGATATCTAAGCAAGGTTCCCCGCTGGGGTCTCTTCTGGAGCTAAGGCCAGGTCCTCAATGCAGTACCATAACATGTAACACATAGCATTTCCTTCTCGAAAAGTAAACCTACAATGTTATCCTGTCAGGACGGGAGCAAGTACAACCTCTACAACTAAAGTACTGAACATATGATGAAAGAGATGTACAAAAAGAAATATGGTATGATAAGTCTATAAAACAAGAAATACTGGAAAACATGGCCTCATGGTACAACTGGGATCATGGTATGACAGGAATCACAGTATCATAGTAACATAGGAAACACGGCCTATCATGGTTTAATTGGTTCTTTTTAGAAATGACAACATATAGTTTAAAAGTTTAAAACTGTAGTATGTACGTGAATCGGTCAATAGGTGAATAGGATGTACAGCGGTACATATCAATTTTTTGATGTGCACATACGTACACATAACGGCATCGGTGTATATCCATACACAAACGCGGGACCAGAACATACGGCAAGGTCACATATAGAATGGCACCGAGCGCGGTAAGTACATACGGAGAAGGGGGTCATGTTCACGTACAATACTAACAGTTTTCCCTTAACCCGTTATTTAAACATGTGAGAGATACGAGAACAGTAAAAACATGTAGGAGATACTGGGAGCAATATGGCAGGTATTGTGAGCAGTACAAAGCATATGAATGTTCAGAGCCGTATAAAGCATAGTGAAACATGTGCTGAGAACCAGTAAAAAACATGTAAAGATATGATAACTGTCATAAGCATGGTAGGGACCAATTTAATGTAACATGTGAAGATTTAACTTGCAGTTATCCAGAAAAAGCAGTATTTTAACAGGGTTAATACATGTTCTAGCATTAAAAGATAGTAAATGAGTGTGTAGATGTACTTGCCTCGAGCAAAGCAAGAATACTAGTACGAAGATATAGATGTCCGGTATCCTGTCAATAATGATATACAAACTCAGTTCTAAGCTATGTTCAAGATTACAATAGTGGTGTGACACGACTCCTAACTGGATATTAGCTAAGTGGGGACCTAGCATAAAAGTCTAATGTGGAGTGCCACTATACACAAACTAACTTCCTAGGATCTATACACTAGTGTAGGGGGTGGTCCAATACTACAATAACTCAAAAGAACACAAAACATTACAAGTCATAATTATTCAATAATTAAAATCAAACTGTACACTAAGTTCCAACAATTTTTGAGAAGTCAAAAAGCTTAAATATATATAAAATAAAGTACCAAAATAATCCTTGTTAATTATAGAAATTTATACTAATTTTTCTGGGATTTATAAACCCTCATAAATATTTATTAAAAATCAGCAAACTTAAATATACTGAAAATGAGTTCTGTTTTCCCATTTTTATAAAATACCAAAAGTACTTATTAAATACTGAAAAAATTATAATAAATTATATAAATTAACATAGTATTTAAATATAATTTTTCCAAGATTTTTACAGCAATTAAAATATATATAAAAATCCAAAACCAGAAAGTAACAATATCTGGAAAAATAATTAATTATAAATTAAGGATGACACATAATCAAAATCTACAAATGTTGTCGGATGATAAAATAAATATCACCAACGTGTCCAGAACGGTCAAATCAGCTAGGATAGCCTACCCATAAGTCCAATTTAGACACAGGGGCAAAACGATAATTTCGGATCAAAATGATGTCCGCCGTTGGACACACTTGCACCGAAAAACGTGTCAAAATAGAAGTCAATAAAACCTAGCAAATTATATGTCCACGAATCCAGAATGATGATACGAACCCAACGGTATGTCCGAAATAGGATTCCGATGTGCCGATCTCAAAATGATACGTTGACGCGACACTTGGTATCCGGTTTGTACGAAAATGCGTGCCGGAGCAAATGTCTTCAAAACTCAGCAAATTATATGTCAACGGGTCCAGAATGACGATACGAACTCAACGGTATATCCGGAAGTGGATTCCGATGAGCCGATCTCAAAGTGACCCGTTGACCCGAAAAGTGGGACCCACTTTGCACCGAAATATGTGCCAGGGCCCACGTTCTCCAAATCAAGCAAACTTTATATGAAAACATGCCAGAACGACGCCACGAGTCTACTGGTGGTGTCAGAAATTGAATCCGGAGTCCCGGGTTCAAAAATAGAATTTAACAAGTGCAAATTAAAGAATTCGGACGGCCAACTTTGGCGTCGAATTCAACCGACCAAACGTGCTTATAATGAAACGAAACCTAAAGGAGGCAGGAAGAGGGTTATACCAGCTGTGCACTGGAACTGACGGCGCATAAAACGGAGCTGCGACAACGAAGATACGAACCCGCGAAGTTGGCGTCACGAAACTGTCCAAAAACAGTTTAATTTAAAACGTCAACTTGGTGACCAGTTTTGTTGTATCAAACTACGAAATTAACGGACGAAAATTGACAGGAGTGAAGATGGATATACCGAGATTGCGACGGAGCAAAAAGTTCGCCGATCCAACGGTCGGATTGACCAGAAAACATGCGCGAAGTTGCTATCCCGAGACGCGAATTCTGAAGTTTGAAATCGCGCGTCACGGCGGGATTTCGACGTAAACGCACGAAACGTCTAGGCGGCGCATCCCGGAGGACGGTGGCCGCCACAGGGAGGTCGCCCAGCGTGCGCACAGCAGGTGGGGGGTCGGCCACGGCGACGGCAGCGCCGTGCGGCGGCGCGACGGCGCACAACGGCGGCCCGCACGTGCACGCACGTGCGCCTGCATGTTGCTGCGAACGCTACTGCGGCTGCTGCGGCATGCTGCGGGGGCGGTGCTCGCCGAGCACGGCGGCCGGAGGTGGTGGTAGGAGTGTAGTTGTGGTGGTGGTGATAGATGATAACAATGGTGGTAGTAGTGATGGTTATAAATGGTGGTGGTGATGATGTTAATGAGGAGGAGGAAGAAGGAGAGGGTGGTGGCTGGTGGAGGGGTGTTCGGCCAGGGAAGGAGGTGGTGGAGGTCGGCCGTGAGGGAGTGGGGAGTTGGCCGAGAGGGTGGAGTGGTATGTGTTGTGTAAGGAGAGTGGGAGAGAGAGATTAATATATTGTGTGTGTGTGTATATAAAGAGAGTGAGAGAGAGAGAGAGTGTTGATATTTAAGAAGAGAGAGAGTGAGATATTTGAGAGGGGAAGAGAGAAAGAGGTCGGTCCACAGGGGAGGGGAGAGTGCTGTGAGGTGGTATGGGGAGAGTAGGTGTAAAGGGGGAGAGAGAGTGAGAGTTTAATATATATGTATGGGTGTGTGTATATATATATAAATAGAAAGAGAGAGAGAGAGAGAATGAGAGAGGTATTTTAGAGAGAGAGAGAGGGGATGTTCGGCCACCTGGGGGTGGCTGTGATGGGGTGGAGTGGTGTGAGTGAAGAGAGAGAAAGAGAGGTATTTATTTATATATATATATATATATATATATATATATATATATATATATATGTGTATATATATATATATACAAGAAATAAAAATGAGATATTTGTAAAAATAGAGAGAGGAAGAGATATTTTCAAAATAGAAAAATTAAGTGGGGTACTTGGACAGTCATGAGAGGACAACGTGGAGCTGGGGTTCGGGTTCGGTCGGGCCGGGTCGGGTCAAAATCGGACAGAGTGCAATAATGGAATTAAAATTGAGATTTATAATCATGGATAAATAAACAACATGCGGGGACTCCAATAAATGGGACACAAGTTTCATGTGGGTAGTAGGCTTCGTATGGGCCACGTCCATACTTTGGGTTGACAGGCTGGATCGATGTCAGATCCCGAAATTAAATTGGAAAAATAAATCAGGTTTCACGGTAGATAATTAATTGGCCTAAATTGAACCGAAAGTTGTACAAAGGAAATGGAGCACAAAATGGAGTGTCTGAGTGGGACACGAAGGTCATGGGTGAAGAGCGTCTCGAGTAGATCATTCATGAGAAGTTGGTTCTGAGAAAAGGATCGGCCTGGTGCTCCTAAATTAAAAGCCACGGTGACGTGCAAACGAAGATCAAAAATAAAAGTAGGAATAATTATTGAATGATTAATCGGTCTAAGTTGACCCTAACTTGCGCGATACAAAAAGAGCACAAGGGAACGAATTTAAGTGGGACACGATATATCAACAGGAAGATAATCTTGTCTACTTCAAAACTCGTGAAGAGAGTTTACAGAGATTGGTTTTCCTGACGCTCCAGAAGTCAAAGTCATGGAAAGGTACATTAATGATCTAAACAATTAAATAATAAAACATTTATCAAAAATAATTCATTCAGAAAAATAAAAATAAACCCTGAAATTCAGGGGGCTTACAACGGGCTTTGAGACCGTAAGACTATGTTGTTATACCCAGTCGTAAAACTTGTAGGACCGTGCTTGGAATAACTTAGGTCGACCACCATCACTTTGCCTAACTTAATCAAGCCTACAACTTAACCCAAGGGACGAGCAAAGGCTATGTCAAGCCTTGCATCGTGGAAGCGTGCATGCTTTATCGAGCATTTACGCGGATGACGCCTATGACTTAGGCTACGTTCATGGCTTCGTCTACTCAACCAACTTTCCTTCTCCCAAGCCACGGGACGAAGGATCGAGTGTCATTTTCAAGCACGCCGCGCACCAACTCTAAGCCAACCGTTGGACCTTTTTATATTCTAACTCAATTCGACCTTATTTTTCATAAATAAATTCACTTTATTTATTGTGTTTCTGGGAAAATTACAACTGTGGGAATCTGATCTAGAAGACGATCGCTTTATCCCTTGGACTATGCGAAGAAGAAAAGCTCTCAAAATTTTGACAGTAGATAACTATATATCTGTACAATGAATGAGAAAAAGAACTCTATTTATAGAGTCAAAAATAAAACTGAAAAGATAACTGTCTTCACAGCCTGTGCTTAGTTGAAAATCATGCAGGATTTAACATACGCAAGGTTGTGAGAAGTTACTAGACGTGGCCTGTAACTGTTGGATACATGGCGATCATGCATGAGTCGTATGTAAGTTACAGGACACGCAGGCAAGAGATCAGTGGCATGGCTGCCACGTACTCCAATTTGATAAAATCCACACAAACTTTGTTGAAGAAGAAATCCACGCAGACTCGAGGCAAAAAGCTTTAAAATCTACGCAGACTTGAGGAAAAAAACTTCAGAATCCACGCAAACTTGAGATGAAGATCTCACAATACACGCAGACTTGAGATAAGACTGCCAGCTGTCTTGATTTGGCGTGCCTCGACTGACACAAAATCTCTGACAGTGATTGTTTTGTCAGTCGTATTAAATGACAAGAAACTCTTTTGGTACGCCAACTTGACGAAGGCTGAGTCTTGCTGAAGAAGATTTCAAAAGTCACGCAATAGTCGGCTGTGATCTCTCGAGTTTCGTGCATACGTGGCATACGAAGAGACATTCTTCGACTGTCGTGCTGTCAGTCATAATGACTCTCTGACAAATGATGAGCTGTCTCTTCAGCGTGATTTGTAAATATTGTCCTGATCAACTGAGCGTGACTTTTGACTCTGTCTTGATCAACTCAGCGTGACTTTTGACTCTGTCCTGATCAACTCAGCGTGACTGTCATTTTTAAGGCCTACAAAACCCCCTTCAAAGTTTTCGAAAAAATGATAAATTATTTCGAAATACTTTGAAAACGAGATGATAAAATGAAATCAGTCACGCTGAGATGACTTTAAAGAGATATTTATTCCTGAATGATTGGACTGTTGGGATTCTGTGCAGTTAGGATCCCGTATCAATCTCCTAAATCGAGACAAATTATGATGGGCCGTTTTGAATTCTTCATAAGCCTATAAATAAGCCATAGATTACTTCTTTCTTTCTTTACTTGCATTTGAAAGAGAGAACCCACATAAGAGAACTTCATCTTCTCCGACGAACTCTTTCTTCCCTAACTTCTTCTTTCTCAGCAGCAATGGCTCCCAAGAAAGCTGATGCTCAGGCCAAGGGGAAAGCCCCTACGACTTCTTCGCGTGCCACTACTGACAGACTTCCTCGACAGGAAGTCCCGCAAGCTCCTATGCATCGTAAGTGATGGGAGAACATGAACTGTTAAAGACGACTTTGATGAAGATGAACTCCACATAGAATTTTTTCAGAATCTTAAGATAATAAACTTCAGAAATATATCCCCCTTCTTAGGGCAAAGGATATTAATAAAGTATGCCCCCTCTTTAGGGTCGGCCATACTTCACATCTTCGTGTTTACGAAGCTCTGTGTTCCACGCAAAGGAGCATGACTCTCATGACTCTGCATGACTTTTCACGTTGGCAGAAATGTCCATGTTTGAAATAGTCACGCAGCTTTCATGATGATACTGCGTGATTTTTTATATGTTGACAGAGATGTCAATGTTGAATTATTCACGCAGACTTCTGAGAGTCATCTTCTGGATAGATTAGTCTTGATCTGTCAGCGTATTTTTGTCATTTTTCACTTAAATATGATTCTGGCAATGATGCGTGACTTTCATCTTAATCTGTCTGGACTTTGCGTGAATTAATCATCCGCGTGAATAAATCACTCAGCATGTCATGGTAGTATATCCATATAGAATCTGCGTGACTTTTGAAATTTCTTTCAAATATTGTAATACACGTATAGACATAGATATATCTGACTTTGTCTTCTATCATTTTATGTAGTGAACATCTGAAGCGAAGAAGCAGAATATGAAGGGTGTTTGAGTTTCTCATTTAAGCATGATCTATCTCATGTACAATTCCCTCAATTTGATCTTCCTGAAGCAAGACTATCATTATTGGCCAATCAAGATCATACCACTTTACTCTGCTTAATGAATGGACAACCCTTTCAGAGTCTGGATCTGGTATCCCACAAGAAACCAGCATTCTT
Source organism: Iris pallida (assembly GCA_029216955.1). Classification (NCBI taxonomy): domain Eukaryota; kingdom Viridiplantae; phylum Streptophyta; class Magnoliopsida; order Asparagales; family Iridaceae; genus Iris; species Iris pallida. The sequence continues at coordinate 3,230,383 of JANAVB010029818.1, read as the reverse complement.
GTTTGGAGATGCCATAGCACAGAAATCTCAGCCGAAGGGCATAAGAGAGAAGGTGTGCTTCTACTTCGAAGGGGATGTGAAACAACCCATGTACTGGCCAAAGGTTTCCAGGGGTTTGTCAATTATGAGACTTATGCATGCCAGCTACCCGAGAAAGATATCCTGGTATTTGACAGAATATCAGCAGGCGAAGGCAAGCCGTATTATTTATAGGAAAGAGGGATTTTTTAGTACCCCAGAAGACCATGTATCAGTGTTTCGGGGTTTGAAGTCTGGATGCATACCACCTGAAGACTCAGCCATATTGATGCCGTTCAGGATACCCATTTTCATAAACGAATTCATGTCCAACAAGAATGCATTCTATCCGACCGATTCGACGCCGAGGATGAACGGTCTAATGAATCAGGAGAATGTGAGATGGAAGACTTTAGTCCACTGGGCTTTGGAGAATTTTGAAACTGAGCTGAAGAAGATAAATCTCTATGATGCCGTCGTCAATTCGTCCTATGACTTCAAGCCTAACCCTTTTCTGTTCCTGGCTTTTGTTGAGAGGTACAACCATAGGACGGGAACCTTTATGACTCCGAAAGGAGAGATGGGCTTCGCCCTTCATGAGATGGAATACATCTCACACCTGTCTTCAGGCTCGCTGCCGTATGAGGAATATGTTCCTACGACAGAAGAGCTGAACTTTCTGTCAGAGAAGAACCCAGAGATGGTACATCTATTTGAAGAGATGATGTGCCATTTTGGCACATGTACTCTATATTACAAGGGTTCCAAGGATGAAGCTGGCAACCACATTCAGAAGTGGATGTCCTACCTTTTCATGAACCGTGAAAAGGATGATAAAAAAATAAACGAGAAGAGATGGTACCAGATCAGCAACTTCAAACCTCTCTCTGAAGGTGAAATCATTTATCTGCTGGAGAAATATGATTGCAAGGATTTCACTATTACTGAAGACTGGTACGAGTTCAAAGCTGGCACCACTTTCAGCTCTTATGTAAGACAGAGTGGAAAGAGTCTGTCGAAGAACGGTCATCTGGCCGGATTCCTATCCCTGTGGTTAAGAAGATTCATCGTTCCTGGCTCCAGCTCCTTGGACAGGATACACAGAGGCGTTATCTTTGCAGCGGTGCACCTTGTGTATGGTTACAAGCTGGATTTATTATCGGCGATGACCTGTAGACTAAATGCGGGTCTTCGAAATTTTGTCACCAACATGCTGTCTACTCAGAGGATGATGACTGAAGAATTCCCAAGGATAGAGATGCCCTTCACGTATCTTTATGGTTGGCTTCTCCTTCATCATGATGGTCTGATACCTCCAGAGGCAGGAGGAAGTAGCAGTCTTTTTCTGGAGAGGTACTCTGGAGAGACGTTCTGGAAAGTTCACACCCTTCCAGAATACAGAAATGTCTTGAATCGGGCATCACATTGGTCTATCCAATGTGTCCCTCCACCACAGGGCTATGAGAGTATGCCCTTAAATATGATGGACGGAGATATGGGGAACAGGTTAGACGATGTAACCTTTCAATGGTTACAAAGGATCCGGCATTCTCATCTAGTATACCGTCACGAAGAAATGGCATATCTGGAGCCATATTTACCAAGCCGATTTGCCAGACAATTCGGATATGACCAACTCCACGTTGGGAACGCCACCACTTGTCTATCTGCTCGTGGAGGGCTTATCGACGGAGCTCGTGCTTGGAGATATTTTGCGGCTAGGGATACAAAAGTTGTATTCTCTATGCCTAATCCTTTGTCTAGCTCGGGGCCAAAGATGCTTTACACATATGCTCGCTTCTATGTGTCGTCGAGCACCTTCAGGCCGAGTTTCAATCTAAAGACCTTTGTTGCAGAGGATGAATCGAAGAGGTCAAAGAAGAGGATTGTTATTCAACATTTCCCTCCGGAACCCGAAGATGAAACAACGGAGGTTGAACCTCTGTATGAATTGTTTCAGGAGGGAAATTTTCCTGATGAAGATCTCCCCCCTATATTTGTATCTCTTTCTAAGAGGAAGAGAAGCGATGAATCTGAGACTGTCTCCAAGAGGAGTACTAAGTCTCCAACATCTAGGAAAAAGAATAAAGGAGTCTCAGTGACTGCTACATCATCTTTAGGCGGTATCTCGGTTGATGAGGACGATGCCGCTGATAAAGACGAAGAGACTGATGAAGACGACGCTCCTTTGATAAGGAGGTCAAGAGGCAAATATGTCAAGAAGTCTGTCAGCAAAATTAAGGGCAACAAACTCCTAGAAACGATCATGAGTGGAGGAGTTTTGCCAGAAATCAATGAAGCAGCTTCTACTGAGAAGACCGAATCTGATGATATTCACCTTACAACAGCTTCAACTGAACAGACTGAAGTAGAGTCTGTTGAAGCTCAGGAAACAACTGCTCCGACCACAAGTGGAGTAGCTATTGAACCCTCAGAGACGAGGATAATCCCATTTGAGCATGGGACAGAAGGCGTCATTCAAGCACTGGATGACCAGATTGATTACTCTGAAGAAGCAACAGCTCCGGAAGAAGCTACCAAACAGTCAGAAGTTCCTGAAATTCAAGCTGAAGAAAACATTTCTTTGGCCAGAGGCGATGAAGACGTGCCGGCGTCTGAGCTATCAGCTGCTGATGATCTGTTAAAGAATGTTTGTCAAGATATCATTCTTCGACCCGATATTCCAGAGACAACTGAACCGGCAGCCAATACCGAGCTTGCTATCGTCATTGTTCCAGAGACTCATGAAGATGTAAATATCATTGATTCTGAATCAGAAGTTCATCCTGAAGACGAAGAAGAAAAAGAAGCTGAAGGAGAAGAAGACTGGCATGCTGGCACTTCGACTCCTTATGATGCGGATAAAGTGAAGGGGAACAGAATGGAGCTTAGCCCTGAACCTGTTCAATCATCGAACATCACTGTAGTACCCAGTAATTCTGGAGCTGGAAGCAGCCATATAAAGCAGGTATCGGATACAATCATGGACCGGCTGCGAGAAGAAGCAAAACTCCCTCCACATACTGAATATGAACCTCAGCCAGGTAGAACTTTATTTCAGTTTCTGTTTCCGCTGTTTCTTTTTTTCTGTAAATGCTGATTATATTTTTCTTTAACTGTAGGAACTGCTGTAGCAATGAGTTCGACTCATGCTCTGCTTATCCAGGCTGATGCTGATGAAGGGAGTTCACACTTGCCAACTTCTCCGGTCGCACATACTTCTGTTCCAAGGATTCAAGCTTCTTCTTCCATGATGACAGCGACTCCTGGATTCGAGACTGGGCTAGCAAGAACCTTGGGAATGTATCCGGAGATTATTTATTCATATCTAGATACATATTCCAGACGCTTCTTGAAGGATGAAGCCATGCCCTTTTCTGATCTTCGAACTATGGTCAAGTTTCCACTGATGGCGTTGCGACATGCTAGTTGCGAATCTCAGTGCATCTTCTTCGAACATCTCCTAGATGAGTTAGAAGTAACTATCCAAAAATACTGGGAGACCAAGAAGGAGGACATTCACTCTTTAACTGTAGCTGAGATTGATCAACTAGAGCATGAAGCACAATCCCAACAGGCAGCTCTCGAAGCATTTCTTGCCTCTTCTACTGAAAAATTAGTAGAAAAGGGTGAAGAAATATTAGCTGCTCGTCGAAGAGTAGAGTTTTTAGAGAAAGATAAAGCGTCCAAGACTGAAGAACTGAAGAAATTGAAAGAGGAATTAGCTCGTCTTCAAGAGCGTATTGCTGTCATGAAAACAGAGCAAGCTAATGTTGCTACTGTTTATATCTCTGAAGCCGAACGCTGTGAGACTCTTCAGAAGGAACGAGAACAGATGCAGACGGAACAGATTGAAGAAGTCAATCGTCGCCAGTCTGCCATTATTATTTTTGATGAACAGAATGTTACAATTGTGGCAGCAGAAAAAGTTAGAAAGACTCATGAAGAAAAACTGAATGCTATTCTAGATCGTATTAGAGAGCTGATAACTCCAAATAAGTGAATCTCTTTTATTTTCACTTTCATTTGTATTTCATGTTTTGATTCTGGAATGAATGAAAATCCTTGATCTGATTTTTGGTTTTGCTGTTTTGATAATGATAGATTCATAGAAAATATATTCAGAGGTAAATAATACATGACATATTTCAGTAGAATAGAATATACAAACAAACTTTGTAATTCTATCAGATGATATTAAACCAGAAATGATCTTAGTTTAATACTGATTGGAAAAAATAGAATTCAGACATAAAAATATCTTTGAACTCAATTTTTCATGATCTTTAGACTCGGAAATCAAAAGACTAGATGAATGAACGGGTTAACCGTCAGATTATAATGAACGGACGAACCGTCGGATGGATGAACGGATGAACCGTCAAGTATTAATGAACGGACGAACCGTCAGATGAACGGATGAACCGTCAGATGAACGGATGAACCGTCAAGTATTTAATCACTTTTCAAAACAGTCAATTGGAAGACAGAATATTGCAGTAGAAGTCACCGATACTCGTATCGGAATCCCAAGAAGTGGTACTAGAAGAATCAGATCTCTTATCTTCGTCAGATTCAGGATCTTCATGGATAATATTGATGAAAGGAGTAGGAGCAATATAGCCTAATCCGCATTTTGTCCTCCCATATTTCAGAGGAGGAATACGAATAGGCATTTTTCTTCCTTTTCCACTATTGAGGCCAGTTCTGAAGTCATAGCCCATATTTTTGATGATGTCTTTAGATTGCTGACTATAGCGATGCAGTTGTAATCTTCCAGTATCATCGTTTTTGTCATCATCTTCTAAATCAGAAGGACTTTGGGGCCCTTTGTAAAAGAGTATTGGAATGTCTCCTGGCTTTCTGCTGGGAACTAGAAAGTATGAAGATTATACAGGTTCTAGAGATATATCTGTATGAACAGTCTGTACAACTCCTATGGTTATTGTGCTCAAGTCATCTAACAAATGTAAATAACTATGAACATAATTACACACATCAGCGTACTGCAAAGATGGAGACTTTTTATTAAATGTAAAAGCAGCAATATTTACATTGGAAGAAGGCTGAGCCTTAGAGATTTTAGCCAAGTCAATGACTAAAGGGGAAGAAGAAGAATGAGAAGAAGCTTTGTTTCGATTAAGATCGATAACAAATGGCTCAGAAGAGGTGAGCTCCCTTGAAGCTTGAGATGGAAGAGTAATCTGCCCTCCAACTGGAATTAGCAGAGTATCCTGTGAAGATACAGGAACTGTAGTACACCCACTAACAGGAATGATCATTGTATCTTGAGCAGACGAATGAGGCAACGGAGAGATCCGTCCACTCACTAGAATGATGAAAGAACCTTCTCCAAAGGGTTTGGGAGATTGTTGCTGAGTAGCTCGATCTTTAACAGGGATTATTAAAGTCTCACTTTGTGGATCCTCTTTCTCCATAGCTTGTATGACCCTTGTATACTCTTCTTTGTACATTCGGGAATTATTGAAATAGGCTTCAACCCCATGGAAGGAATTTATATCAGCAACTTCTTTTTGTACTCTTCCATTGCTATCAATGTACTTAAAACACTGATGAAGAGTAGAAGGCACCACATTATTTTCATGAAGAAAGGGCCTCCCAAGAAGAAGATTGTAGAATCCTACGATCTCAATCACATAGAAAGTGACTTTGGATTTGAAATTGCCTATCTGAAGCTTCAGATGAATCTTTCCCAAAGGCTCGCTTCGGCTTTGATTGAATCCCAAGATAGTAGTAACCGTCTTAGAGAGCTTGTGAAGAGGGATTTTTAGTTCATCCAACAGACTCTTTGGCATTATGCTTATAGCAGACCCTGGGTCAATGAGGATACGATCCATCTTCATCGTATCGATATAACCAGTGTAGTAGAGAGGCCGATCATGTCGATTATCCTCCAATAGCATGTCATCTTGTGTAAAGGTGATATTTGGGATAATCTCTAATACACTGTTGCAATGTAAGCAAGTGGCAGGTTCTGTATCTGGCTTCTTCAATTGTGCAAGACAAGAGTCTGCTTGAAGAAGTGCTTCACTTAACGTCTCTCGAGTTTCTTTAGAAAGACGTAGAAGTTCAAAGAGGGACATTCTAGCTGGAGTATTAGCAAGTTGAGCTAGAATGTCGAAGTTGTAAGGCTTCTGAAGCCCAAGAAGAGGGGACTTCTTGATTGGTTTATCAAACCGAGCCTGTTGTTTGCCTTTCTCCAGAACTATGGATTTAGGAGGAATAGGTTCAACTGGTGTAGTTGAAGGAACAGGTGCAGTAGATAATTCTTCTTCAGGAGGAACATTAGGAGCATCTTTATCAGCTGGAGGGATATCAGGAGTATTCTCAGGATTCTTGGAATAATCCTTTAGATAAGGTTTCCCTGTTCGAGTAGCAAGTGCTTCTTCCTTCTCTTTTGGCTCTGTGTCAGAGGTAGATCCAAGAGAAGTCATATGACATGACTTAATTTTTCTAGCCTTCTTGGACTTTTGAGATGTAGTCTTTTGAAGAGGAGGAGATTCAAAATCTGCCACTAGATCAGGATGAATCCACATGATTTCTCCAGTTTCCAAAATGATTGGCACTAATCCTTCAGATTGTGGAGGAGGAATATTCACTATCTCAAGAGTTGCCTTGGGAATAGGAACGATCCCACTTTCAAGGAGTTGAGGAAGGAAATCTTCGAATTGCATAGAGACGACGTTGGATGTGACGGTCTTCTCTTTTGGAGTAAGGGAGATAGCTCCAGATTTAATCATTTTTTGGATCTTTCCTTTCAGTACATAACATGTACGAATTATGTGACCCAACATTCTGTGATATGGGCAGTATTTGGGATGATCTGTCTTACCAGCTTTATCAGGTTTCTTGATTTTAGGTAATTGTATTTTATTACCTTTCAGCAGACATTCAAAGATACCAAGGACATCGTCGTCATCGAAAGAGTACTCTTCTTTGGGGCGAGGTGTTCTTGGTTGTTGAGTTGTAGAGGTAGGAGAAGTTTGAACAGTTGATGCACCTTTGCTCTGAAGATTAACTTCAAGAGTTTCTTTTCCTTTGCGAGCATTGTTTTTATTGTTAGTACCTTGACCTGTTTCTTTGGGAGTCATCTGCACTCCTAAACCTTTGAAGGTTTCAACACTAATTTCTGCAGCCTTGGCACTAACTATGAAAGAAGGCCAGTCTTGGAATTGGGTGGATCCTGTCCACATGCTGATGATTGGCAACAAGTTTGATTTGCATGTGTCGATGGTGACAGCATCAGGAGTTCCAAGAGGCATCTTCAGAGCTTCTCTTCGAAACCGTTCAATGTAATCCTCTGTAGTTTTATTATTTTTCTGCTTGATTCTAATAAGAGCAGACATAGTCATGTCATTGAGCCCTTCATAGAACCGTTTAAGAAACATCTGTTTGAAACCGGCAAATGAGGTAATGTACCCATCTGGGAGACTTCTATACCATTCATAAGCAGTTCCCTTGAGACATCCAATAAACACCCGAGTAAGGAGGGCGTCACTTGGTTGCAATTGATCAGTCATCACTTCAAAGTGATTAATAAACTGACTTGGAGAAGAGGTTCCATCATAGAATGAGATAGTAGGAGGCTTGTATTTAGGAGGATATGATACTTGCTTCCGTTCTATCGGGTAAGGTTGCTTGATGCCTAACCTTTGTAAACCATCTTTCTGTTTGAATGCCTCGAATTGAGTTTTAAGATTCCTCAATTCTTCATTAACAACTCCAGAAGATTGTGGAGTTGTAACTTGTAGAGAATAGTTAGGAGGAGGAACAGCATTGTAAGTACTACCCCCAACTCCAAAGAGACTAGGATTTGGTTGAACTGGTCCAGGAGTATTGGATTGTACTGCTGGAGGAACTTGTACTGGACTTATATCAGTGTCAGTTGGTATGGCATCTGATACAGTCTGTCAATTCTGCAACTGAGCTGTCATGAGTTCATATATCGACTTCATAGTATCAGCCATAGACTTCATTTGCTGTTCCAAAGAAGCAATTCTTTGGCCCTGAGGAGTCACCGAAGAGGAAGGTTCATTGTTCAATTCAGTATTCCCATCCACCATATATGTAGTGACTGTACGAGGGATTATTGATGAATTAGTGGATGTTGTATGCTCTGAATCACTGCTTCGTGCATCAAAATCATTTAAAGGAGAACTACCCCCAGTAGGAAGAGGTGGGAAATTAGATTCTCCTAGAAATTCAGAATCATCTTCAGAGATCAAATTTCTTTGACTAGAAGCTAAGACTCTTGCTCTGGTGTTTCTATATACTCCATCTGGACTATCAGCTCTACCCCCAGCATCCCGAGAGGTCATGTTAACAGAAGCAAACAAAGGCTCATCTTTATCAGGCATAGGTTCACACTGAATCCGATTGAAGACAGATTGTCGTTTAGTTTGACATCTGCATTGCATTGTAACTCTTGGCTGGAAGTCACATTCATGATCAACATGGTCATGAGCCATTGATTGACATCTGCATTGAATTATGACTCTTGGCTGGAAGTCACACTCAGCATGATCTTTTGACACAGAATTACTCCTTCTCTTCTGTTGAAGATATTCTCGTAAATCTGTTTGTGAAGATTGAGGAGTATATTTCCTGTTCTTGGTTCTTGATGGCTCTTGATTATATAAAGAATAATTAATATGAGCCACATAGTTTCTAGCATACTCTGCATCTGGATCTTTTATCCTTGTTTCCAACTGATGTGGTTTTTTAACACCAGAAGTGCTAAGTTTTGTTCTTAGATCAATTGGAGGTGACACATTAGTTTTGGAAACTTGGAGTTTTCCTTCCATTGATCTAGATATTTGTAGAGAAGGAAAAATAGAACCATCCCTTGGATTAGGAGTTGGTAAAAAACCCTCTTTTATGGACAAATTCTGTGCCCAATTTGAAGAAGTCATAGAAGAAGACATTACAGAATGTTTCTTCTTAGACTCATTCAAGGTTTGAGACATAGAATATCCAGAAGGAAGAGTAGTCAAAAGACCATCTCCTTTTCTTTGACTAACAAAATTGTCAGTCAAAGCTGTTCATGAAGTAAAAACTACAGGAGCAGAAGGAACAACTAAAGAGTTATTCCTTTTCGAAGGGACTTTATGTGGAAGACCACCCCCAGTTCTAGTAGAACTTGGCAAGGAAGAAGAGATAGCTAAAGAGCTATTCTTCTTAGATGAGATACACGCTGAAACAGACTTGGTTAAAGAACCAGTACTGTTAGCGTGACTTTTAACTTTGGAAGTACAAACTGGAACAGACTTGGCTAAGGAACCAGTGCTGTCAGCGTAACTTTTGATTTTGGAAATACACACTGGAACAGATTTGGCTAAGGAGCCAGTACTGTCAGCGTAACTTTTGATTTTGGAAATACACACTGGAACAGATTTGGCTAAGGAACCAGTACTGTCAACGTGATTTTTGGTTTTAGAGAGACACGCTGGAACAGATTTGGCTAAGGAGCCAGTACTGTCAGCGTGACTTTTAGAGTTGAATTTGCACGCTGAAACAGACTTGGCTAAGGAGCCAGTGCTGTCAGCATGACTTTTGAATGCTGTCATCTTCGAGCGTACAAGAGTGTGCGTGCTTGCAATAGAGTTCTTGCCAGTGTTAGGAGTAGACACTGTGGCAGAGACTTCACCATTGACTACCAACTGATTCTTAGGGACATAGACAGAGTGTCCCTTCGACTTGGCAGTGATGATGGAGGCTGAAGTAGACTTGCCACCCTTAGCCCGCTGTATTTTTTTATAGACGAGTTGATCGAATTGGATCGTCATCACCTTCTTCGTCGAGTCGATTGACGAAGTGTCGCATTGAGTTGTTGCCATCTCAGAAGAGGAGATGGTTTTCCCCAGCAGAGTCGCCAATTTATTTTCCATAAATAAATTTACTTTATTTATTGTGTTTCTGGGAAAATTACAACTGTGGGAATCTGATCTAGAAGACGATCACTTTATCCCTTGGACTATGCGAAGAAGAAAAGCTCTCAAAATTTTGACAGTAGATAACTATGTATCTGTACAATGAATGAGAAAAAGAACTCTATTTATAGAGTCAAAAATAAAACTGAAAAGATAACTGTCTTCATAGCCTGTGCTTAGTTGAAAATCACGCAGGATTTAACATACGCAAGGTTGTGAGAAGTTACTGGACGTGGCCTGTAACTGTTGGACATATGATGATCATGCATGAGTCGTGTGCAAGTTACAGGACACGCAGGCGAGAGATCAATGGCATGGCTGCCACGTACTCCAATTTGATAAAATCCACGCAGACTTTGTTGAAGACGAAATCTACGCAGACTCGGAGTAGAAAGCTTCAAAATCCATGCAAACTTGGGGCAGGAAGCTTCAGGATCCACGCAGACTCGAGGCAAAAAGCTTCAAAATCTACGCAGACTTGAGGAAGAAAACTTCAGAATCCACGCAAACTTGAGATGAAGATCTCACAATACACGCAGACTTGAGATAAGACTGCCAGTTGTCTCGATTTGGCGTGCCTCGACTGACACAAAATCTCTGACAGTGATTGTTTTGTCAGTCGCATTAAATGACAAGAAACTCTTTTGGTACGCCAACTTGACGAAGGCTGAGTCTTACTGAAGAAGATTTCGAAAGTCACGCAATAGCCAGCTGTGATCTCTCGAGTTCCGTGCATACGTGGCATACGAAGAGACATTCTTCGACTGTCGTGCTGTCAGTCATAATGACTCTCTGACAAATGATGAGCTGTCTTTTCAGCGTGATTTGTAAATATTGTCCTGATCAACTGAGCGTGACTTTTGACTCTGTCCTGATCAACTCAGCATGACTGTCATTTTTAAGGCCTACAGACCTGTCAAAATTATTCCCTTATCTATGTGGATTCGTCTCTTTTATTATCAAGCCTACTTGTGCAAGTTGAAAACATGCAATTTATTATGTGAAGGCTAAGATGAGGCAAGTTCACCGAAACTATCCCACCTGAGCGAGCGGTCGTCTCGACCGAACGATGTCTTCGAGCAGCCGTTGTAAGGCTAAGTCCGAATGCCGTCCGCGTTTTGATTCCTCCGATTGACTGAGCTGGTCGGGGTACTACAAGTTCACGAAAAGGCACCCTCGTCCCGAGTGTGGACTCTCTGGTGCAATAAACAAGTCAACATCCTCGTCACGAGTGTGGACTCACGGATGTAAACAGATCAAGACAAACACCCTCGTCCCGAGTGTGGACTCTCTGGTACCAAGGAAACAAACACCCTCGTCCCGAGTGTGGACTCTCTAGTGCCAAGGAAACAAACACCCTCATCCCGAGTGTGGACTCTCTGGTGCAACGGATCAACCCATGTCCCGAGTGTGGACTCTCTGGTTGAGGAAAAACGATACAGGGAAATAGCAGTTCAACTACACGTACTCGTTCCAAAATACGACTCAGTCAGGGTACAGGTGAGACAAGGTATAACTCGTCAAGACACATGTAAGGACTGCTCTAGCATGGACTATAATGTGAACAAGCTGGTATACTATACTATCAAGCCAAGCAAGATAATAAACATGTGAACATGGTATGAAGAAAATATATCACGTCAATTTAACTAGAGAACTAAAGATAATATATAAATCCATCACAACTAGAGAACTGGATAATAACATATAAAATAAAGACTATAAGCATGTAATTAAACTGTAGAGGAAGGCAAGGTATCTTGCCTGGTGGTAGCGCGAAGATCCAATAATATACCGTCAACTTGTACGCCATAAAGTCCAAATCTCACAACTGTCTCCGAAAGCTAAAATAGACATTGCTAACATTCTCACAATAGTCAAATTAGCTAGGATTGCCTGTCCTTAAAGTAACCAAACAATTTATGTTGACCTGCATGGGCCACCACAAAAACATGTAACGCCCCAGTCCCAAAATACGTAGGACTAGGAACGTAGACATGCCAGCTGTATTCATACGAAGTATACTCCAATATATGGAAGCCTCGTATAAATACATAAGCTGTAAAATGCAGTAAAACCACAACTAATCTCATCCACACAGAATAAATGAATAAAAGATCATATAATGAGAATAAATTTGTCTTGATACAATATGTTGGGCGGAGACAAATCCACTACCAACAAAATAAAGAAATGTACATAGAAAATAAAATGAGCGGCGAGCGAAGCGAAGACGATCCAATGCAATCATCCTCTAGGAATAGCAATGAACACGGCTAGAGTGAAAGCACCTGCGAAAGACAATAGCACACACCTGGCAAGACAACCAGGTCCTCAGAGGGACGTAACAAGACACATCATAGCATGCCATATAAACTGAATAAATATTGCTCAATAAATAAGTAAATCGAATTTATAACATGGTCCAATACGCACCTACTGAACGAGCGTACCACCCCCCCAACCAAACAAGGACAGGAGATGGTAAACTAATTCACGGCGACGTATCTTTCCACGCTAAGAACCCGATATGGTATCCGTACCCCAACAAGGTTCAATACCTTCTCATCGAAGTAGTAAGTCACACCTACAACCAAACAAGGACAAGATGTGACGAACTAATCCGCAACAAGTTATTGTTCCAAGCCACGGTCAGATACAAGTACCTAAACCAAAAGTACTCGTACCTAACGGATAGGGTAGCCTACCGTTCTATGTGATATGTAGTTAAGAACAATCCTTCCTACGCATGGGCCCTGGCTAAATAGGATCGGCGTAGTCCCCATTGGGCACCAGAGGCCCCAGCAGGAAGAGCATGACGTTCCGCAGAATCGTCAGTGGCCGTCAGTAATCTTGGGTCATCAACCCCGTTTCTCCAGCGGAGAGTCCGGGTCACAAGGGATGTGCATCGAAGCCCATACGCTAAGGAATTGTCCTCCCCGCCCAATGCCTACTGTGTTGTATCCACAACACAAACCACTATAACCGCTAAGTCAAACTAGCATGCAACCTCTATTAGCGGTTATTCCTATCGCACGGCTTGTACGTACTGGTGGCCAGCCAATCACGCACTTCCGTGTTCTACATGCGACACACAACTTCGTGTTTACAACGTGTCAAGGCCAATGAATGCGACACACAAGGTGGTCCCTTAAATCTAGGTTTAATTTGTAAGAAAAATAATACACAGCAGGAAATATAAATGAACAGTTATGCCATGTATCACAGTTTATAAAGAAAATAAGTAATGCATGAAATATGAGCTAAAAATAATTAAACAGCTAATGGCAAGGTGTCTTGCCTGGTATTACGCCTGGTGTGCTGCGATAATCAAGGCGGCATGATCTGCGACTTCGGTACGACAACTACATAAGGGAAGCTCTGACGGTGGCACGGGCAGTTCCATTGGGTCCAGAACGGTCAACTTAGTTAGGGTGGACATAAGGTAGGCTTGAATTGGTGAGGGATCATGAATAATAGGCTTTGGTCATGGACGGAAAGATAGTCGAGGAAAAATTAGATAATTAAAATATATACGTTTTAGAAAAGTATTTATAATCCTTGTAAAACTATATCCCAAAATATTTAATAAGTAGTAAATCGTTTTAAGTCAAAACTGCAACTTACAAAAATATTTTATATAAATATTTGAAAGTAGATATAAAATTTTGGAAACCATATGAAAATACTTTTTACTAAGTATTATAGAGACATAAAATTTATTTATAATATTTTCAACTATACTTAAAAGCCTATTTAAAATTTTATATACATAGAAATAAAATCGAGATTAAGCATTTTTAGAAAATACGTATAAATGTTCTTGTTATGAAAACTAATCTATATTGCTAGTTAGAAACCAAATTTGAAAAGTAACGTAGAGCTCTAAACCAAATACTATATATTTTAAAATAATTGACAAGAGAAACTTCAATATCTTACTAATATTAGTAGTCATAATACTCATCAAAAAATATAATAATAATGCTTCAGTAAATATTTGTACATAAAATTCTAATTACTATTTAATATTGTTAAAAATAAAAATAAATAATAATAATAATAATAAGGTTAGAGGAAAAATTCGAGAGCAACTGTTCTCAGTTAACCAGTGGACATTTAAAAGAGAGAAGAAGAAAAATACAAGTACAATGAGAGCAGTTGTTCTCTTCTTCTCTTTTTCTTTATAACAAAAATACAACAATAAATAATAATAATAATAATAATAATAATAATAAAACAAAGTTTACAATAATAATAATAATAATAATAATAATAATAATAATAATAATAATAACTACTGTTACTACTAAGAAAAAAGAAACAATAAAAATCAAAACAAACAAAAACAAACAAAAATACCACTGTTACAAAGGAAAGAAACAAAAATAAAAATAAAAAAAATGAAAACCAATACTTACTGCTGCTCCTCTCTGTTAGAAAGAGGAGAGAGATGAAAAGAAAAGAATAGGAAAAAGGGGGAGCGGAGATTGGGAAGCGGGCAGTGGCGATCGTCGGAGGGGATCGGCCTCGGCGGTCGGCGCCGAGGGGCGGTGGGAGAAGGGGAGCGCCGCTAGGGAGACGCCGGCGGAGCGGAGCGGGCTTGGGCGGCGCGCTGGGTACTCGCGCTGGGATCCGGCGGGGAGGAGAGGGTTTACAAGAGAGGAGCTCCGGCCGGAGATCATCGGCGGACTGGCACGCCGGCCTGGGGTGGAGGCGGCGGAAGCGGCACGATGGGTGACGGCGGTCGACCGGGGAAGAAGACGCGGAAGAAGGAGAAGCGGTGACGGCGGTGGTCGACGCGGACTTCGACGCGGCGGAGCGGATATCAGAGGAAAAAGTCGGAGGCTGCGTAGATGGGGGTTTCTGGCCGGTGAGTCTCGCCGGGGACGCGGCGGACGGTGGAGAGATGAAGAAGACGGGGCGGAGGCTAGGGGTTTGTCGGGTGGCTGCGCCGGGCTCCGGCGGAGATGCGTCGGCCGCGGCGGAGGCGGATCCCTGTGCGGCTCGGCGACAAGGGCGGACGGCCAGCGTGGCTCCGGCCGGGTCAGGCGGAGGTCACGGCGGCGGACACAGCGGGAGACACGGCGACGCCGACGGGGTAAGTTTCTATTTTGGGTTGTCTTGGGGACACGGCAGGTGACCGGACACGACGGATCTGGGTGGTATGGCTGTGGCCGAGTCGGGGTCGGGTGTGTCGGGACGGCCACGATTGGTGGTGACGAGGATGCTGATGGCGGCAGTGGTGGCGTTCGGCTGGTCTTGTTGGAGACGGGGAGACGGGTTGATGTTGGCTGGTGGTGATGGTGTTGTCGATGGTGGTTTTCGGCTGGATGTCGGGACCGGAGGTGGCGAGTGGTGATGACAGAGGTGGTGGTGGCCGCGACGGAAGTGCGACGGAGACGAGTGTTGGTCTGTGGTGTCGGGAGGCTTGGGGTTGGTGCTGCCAGGTCTGGTGGTGGTCGAGGCGAGGATGATGATAGTCGTGGTCGAGAGGGGGTAGTAGGTCTTAGGATTTGGGATTTGTATTGTGTCAGGTTTGTCGACACGAAAGGGATAAATGTATTTTGTAAAAAAAATTGGAATAAGAACTGGACGATGGAACACGGACACGGGGCACACACTATGGTTGGAGAATTATTTGTGGAAAATTTTTGGTTTGTGGAGAACAATGGAGGAGTACCTGCCTATTTATAGGAGGTGGGAATTCCCATTGGGATAGGACTAGGAATAATTTTAAACCCCAAAATAGATAATTCAATACTTAAATTAAATAATTCAATAAATCTTATCTCAAATCAAATCCAATTTTAAATCAAATCTAATTTAAATCAAAATCCATTTCCAAATATAAATTAATTTGAATCTAATTAAATTTCCTAGTTTAAAATCAAGTGGAATAACTTAAATTTCAAATATTAACTATTTAAATAAAACCACAGTTTGAAATCAAGATCTAAATCTCCACAATGATTTCGAAATATATTTTCCAAAAATACTATAAATAATAATTTCGAAAATCATAATTATTTTTAAATACCTTTTTAAGTAATAAAATATTTATATTAATAAATCTAGAAAATTATATTTTTATTTAAAATAATCTAGCAACATATTTATGAAATACATGTATGAACGAATAATATTATTTATTCTAATTGAAAGGCTTTTCATAATTAAAATTATAGACTTGAAAACGATAGCTAGAAATAATTATTACATATATTATTTTGAAACCGTAAAAATAGAAAAATGTTTTTC
This sequence comes from Iris pallida, assembly GCA_029216955.1. Classification (NCBI taxonomy): domain Eukaryota; kingdom Viridiplantae; phylum Streptophyta; class Magnoliopsida; order Asparagales; family Iridaceae; genus Iris; species Iris pallida. Next base: position 3,214,154 of record JANAVB010029818.1, on the reverse strand, counting down.
TTAAAATATGTACGCTCGCACATATTCGCACTCGTCGAGCAAACGAAAATTTCGCATACGACGTACAATACGACTACGTGACATACAGTACCAAAAATTTTAAATCCATGCAAATTAATAAATAAATAAAAAGTCGTAGAAATTTAGGAGTTTTACATCCTACCCAACTTAAAAGAATTTCGTCCTCAAAATTAAGGATTTGTAGGGGGGTGAAAGGCACAAAGGGGTATCGATAAGAAAGCATAGTCAAATCAATACAAGGGAACGACGTTTAATAAAAACTTGCATTAGCGTCATTATTTCAATAAGGCGAAGATAGTCATGGATTAACGAGAGAAGGTAATGTTTAAGATGACTCGTAATAAAGAATAGTATGGGTTCAAGTAAAACAAAATAATTTAGAGACCATAAAGTTATGGTCTCTCGAGAGTAGGTTGAGGGCACGATTAGAGAAGGAATTAGATTTACTCGATTAGAAGGTCATGACAGTAATTATAGGGCCGAGAAGGAGGGCGAGGAGTTTAGGATGAAGATATAGCAATATCGAGCGGGAATGGTCATAGTCGATAGGAAGGCTAGAGGAAGTTCTAGTATAACGCCTTCGTCCTTCAAAAATAGGTGAAGGCGAAAGAAAGATAGAGTTCGAAGGAGGCGTTATCGAATACGAATACGTAATCCAAAGACGATTGAATAATTTCAAAGGATTTGTCAAGGCAGTCGTGGATGGGATTCTAGAGGACAAGTTTAGCTATGTCCCCATCCACGTAGAATAATAAACAAAAGCGAACCAAAGTGCACTTGGTTGATCAGACCATTATGCACCGGTTCTGATTAGACAACATGTTAGTGGGAGCTCTTCTAATAACATATATCTTGAACAAGCTTGATAAAAGATAAGCTTGCAAAAACTAGGCTACATTAGCATCGTTAGTCAAGGTGGTAAAATCATAGGCACGAGATATTTAGATAAAAAGCAGAATGATTCTAAGTCATACAGTTGTCCTATAGTCTTCTTGTCCAAGTCCTTGGTTGGCTAGACGGGTTAGGTCCTCTAGATTCTAGGATCTAATAAGCTTGCTAATATAGATCACTAGGTCAAAGGGGTTGCTAAGTCATAAGGTATTCTACCAAACATAAAGATTTAAACTAATGGTGTTTTGGGACAACTAACTAGTAGGGTCAATCTCTAGCAAGCACGAAGGGAAGATAAGAATAGGGATGAAAGGAAGCAAGCAAGATGCAATTGATGAGTCAAATGGTAGATAAAATCAAGGAAAGAGGTCAAGTATGTGGATGAGATCCTAGACTTCTAATCCTATACGCAGGCTTGCTTGGTACAGTAAAGTAACCAAACAATTTATGTTGACCTGCATGGGCCACCACAAAAACATGTAACACCCCAGTCCCAAAATACGTAGGACTAGGAACGTAGACATGTCAGCTGTATTCATACGAAGTATACTCCAATATATGGAAGCCTCGTATAAATACATAAGCTGTAAAATGCAGTAAAACCACAACTAATCTCATCCACACAGAATAAATGAATAAAAGATCATATAATGAGAATAAATTTGTCTTGATACAATATGTTGGGCGGAGACAAATCCACTACCAACAAAATAAAGAAATGTACATAAAAATGAAATAAGCGGCGAGCGAAGCGAAGACGATCCAATGCAATCATCCTCTAGGAATAGCAATGAACACGGCTAGAGCGAAAGCACCTGCGAAAGACAATAGCACACACCTGGCAAGACAACCAGGTCCTCAGAGGGACGTAACAAGACACATCATAGCATGCCATATAAACTGAATAAATATTGCTCAATAAATAAGTAAATCGAATTTATAACATGGTCCAATACGCACTTACTGAACGAGCGTACCACCCCTCCAACCAAACAAGGACAGGAGATGGTAAACTAATTCACGGCGATGTATCTTTCCACGCTAAGAACCCGATATGGTATCCGGACCCCAACAAGGTTCAATACCTTCTCATCGAAGTAGTAAGTCACACCTACAACCAAACAAGGACAAGATGTGACGAACTAATCCGCGACAAGTTATTGTTCCAAGCCACGGTCAGATACAAGTACCTAAACCAAAAGTACTCGTACCTAACGGATAGGGTAGCCTACCGTTCTATGTGATATGTAGTTAAGAACAATCCTTCCTACGCATGGGCCCTGGCTAAATAGGATCGGCGTAGTCCCCCTTGGGCACCAGAGGCCCCAGCAGGAAGAGCATGACGTTCCGCAGAATCGTCAGTGGCCGTCAGTAATCTTGGGTCATCAACCCCGTATCTCCAGCGGAGAGTCCGGGTCACAAGGGATGTGCATCGAAGCCCATACGCTAAGGAATTGTCCTCCCCGCCCAATGCCTACTGTGTTGTATCCACAACACAAACTACTATAACCGCTAAGTCAAACTAGCATGCAACCTCTATTAGCGGTTATTCCTATCGCATGGCTTGTACGTACTGGTGGCCAGCCAATCACGCACTTCCGTGTTCTACATGCGACACACAACTTCGTGTTTACAACGTGTCAAGGCCAATGAATGCGACACACAAGGTGGTCCCTTAAATCTAGGTTTAATTTGTAAGAAAAATAATACACAGCAGGAAATATAAATGAACAGTTATGCCATGTATCACAGTTTATAAAGAAAATAAGTAATGCATGAAATATGAGCTAAAAATAATTAAACAGCTAATGGCAAGGTGTCTTGCCTGGTATTACGCCTGGTGTGCTGCGATAATCAAGGCGGCATGATCTGCGACTTCGGTGCAACAACTACATAAGGGAAGCTCTGACGGTGGCACGGGCAGTTCCATTGGGTCCAGAACGGTCAACTTAGTTAGGGTGGACATAAGGTAGGCTTGAATTGGTGAGGGATCATGAATAATAGGCTTTGGTCATGGATGGAAAGATAGTCGAGGAAAAATTAGATAATTAAAATATATACGTTTTTAGAAAAGTATTTATAATCCTTGTAAAACTATATCCCAAAATATTTAATAAGTAGTAAATCGTTTTAAGTCAAAACTGCAACTTACAAAAATATTTTATATAAATATTTGAAAGTAGATATGAAATTTTGGAAACCATATGAAAATACTTTTTACTAAGTATTATAGAGACATAAAATTTATTTATAATATTTTCAACTATACTTAAAAGCCTATTTAAAATTTTATATACATAGAAATAAAATCGAGATTAAGCATTTTTAGAAAATACGTATAAATGTTCTTGTTATGAAAACTAATCTATATTGCTAGTTAGAAACCAAATTTGAAAAGTAACGTAGAGCTCTAAACCAAATACTATATATTTTAAAATAATTGACAAGAGAAATTTCAATATCTTACTAATATTAGTAATCATAATACTCATCAAAAAATATAATAATAATGCTTTAGTAAATATTTGTACATAAAATTCTAATTACTATTTAATATTGTTAAAAATAAAAATAAATAATAATAATAAAATAAGGTTAGAGGAAAAATTCGAGAGCAACTGTTTTCAGTTGACCAGTGGACATTTAAAAGAGAGAAGAAGAAAAATACAAGTACAATGAGAGCAGTTGTTCTCTTCTTCTCTTTTTCTTTATAACAAAAATACAACAATAAATAATAATAATAATAATAATAATAATAATAATAATAATAATAATAAAACAAAGTTTACAATAATAATAATAATAATAATAATAATAATAATAATAATAATAATAACTACTGTTACTACTAAGAAAAAAGAAACAATAAAAATCAAAACAAACAAAAACAAAAAAAAATACCACTGTTACAAAGGAAAGAAACAAAAAAAAATGAAAACCAATACTTACTGCTGCTCCTCTCTGTTAGAAAGAGGAGAGAGATGAAAAGAAAAGAATAGGAAAAAGGGGGAGCGGAGATTGGGAAGCAGGCATGTTGACACAAAGTCACAGTCAACCAAATATTGACTACATTGACTAAATAATATCTGCATAAATTCAATACGACACACGACGTCTGCTTTCAGCTCGGGACGAAAGACAGCTCAGTTTCCGACTCTCAGTATATTTTCGAGTCTGTACTTTTATATTTCATTGAGTCTAGAAGTATGTACTCTGAGTTATGCTGAGCTCTTGGAACTTGGTCTACAAGCCTACCCAAAATCCCAAGCTCCACCAAAACAAAATTGCCCACATGTCCCACTTAGAATCACTCTGTGCTCTGGAGACAGAGTTCGGGCCGAACTCTGCCTCCACACAGAGTTCGGGCCGAACTCTGTCCCCTAGAAATCAGGAACCCTAATTTTAGGGTTAGCTGGTTGCTAGCTGTCCAACGGCCAAATTTTTTGAATTCTCCTACCCGAATTCTGGCCGAATTCTGCCTCAAAAATCAGTATAAATAGGGCATGAATTCTCTCATTTTGAATTACTCAATCTTCTCTTCTCTTCTCTCCTACAAGCTCTATAAGCCATACCCTTCCCATCTACTAGCCACAAGCCTCCTAAGTCTCGAGTGCTCAGCATCTCTCAGTTAGGATTCTTGTGCAAGAGTGAAGAAATCGCTTGGACAATTCCAAGCAATCGCCACTGCGATTCTCTGTAAGAAGTTGACGTGCTCTTCTGAAGTAAAGGCACGGGTTGTAAGCTACTATTTCACAAATAGTGGATTTAATCCTGAGCTAGAGTTCTCAGGCCTGGACTAGTCCTCCACGAGGAAAACCAGGTTAAAATTGCTGTGTTTGCGTATGCTCTCTTATCTTTCATTTACATTCCGCATTTTACTCTGATTATTCATTGTTCGTGAAAGAGTAATTTTTTAATTGGTCATTATATATATATACTCTATTCACCCCCCCTCTAGAGTTGCCAAACTGTTCTTCAATTGGTATCAGAGCCCTGTTCTCTTTACAAGGACTAACATCCTAAGAGCTGATCCATGGCAACCACACAATCCTTGATTTCCAATCATGGTGAAGGTCAGTCCACTCATAGGCCTCCCCTATTTGATGGGACTAACTACACATATTGGAAAACAAGGATGAGCTTCTATCTTAAGTCTCTAGACTTTGACCTGTGGACTGTCGTCACTGACGGTTACAAAAAGCCCGCCAGGATAGTTGTCGATGGTGACCTCATTGAGAAACCACACGACAAATATTCTGTCGAGGAGAAGAAACAGGCAAGTCTAGATGCTAGGGCTATTAATGCTTTATTCTGTGCTATAGACAGGAACGAGTTTAACAGGGTCTCTACATGCACCACTGCTCATGAAGTATGGAGACTTCTGGAAGTGACGCATGAAGGAACCACTCAAGTCAAGGAATCTAAGATAAGCCGTCTCACTCAAGAGTACGAAGCCTTCAAGATGAAGCCAAATGAGACGATCACTCAAATGTTTACAAGATTCCTCGACATCATCAACCCGTTATCCTCGCTTGGTAAGCAGTACTCAAACCATGAGAAGATCCGTAAGCTACTCAGAGGGCTACCAAAGATTTGGAACCCTAAGGTGACAGCCATCATAGAAGGAAATGATCTCACAAGTATGTCTATGGAGACTTTGATGGGCAAGCTCATGACTCACGAGCTTGACCTCAAGGACTTCGAAGAGCCTGCTCCGAAGACCAGGGAGATCGCACTCAAAGTTCATCGACGAAAGATTGATCACGATGAGACTGAAGACGATATCTCAGATGATGAAGACCAAGCTCTCATGGTACGTAACTTCAAGAAATTCCTTCGCTTCAATCAAAGAAAGAAGGAACCACAAGAAGACGATGAAGAAGAACCAATCTGCTATGGTTGCAAAAAGACTGGACACGTCAGAAGAGACTGTCCGCTCTTAAAGAAAAGCAACCGATATGAAAAGCCCTACAAGAAGAACTCATCAAAAAGGTATGCCAACACAAGCATTTGGCATGAAAGCGAAGCAAGTGACTCCGAGGAAGAAAAGAACTCTCCTCAAGACAAAGCAAATGTGTGCCTCATGGCAAATTCCACCAAGGTATCAAACGAAACTTTAGATGACTTCTCATTTGATGAACTTGGCGATGCTTTCACCGATTTACTTGATGATCACAAAAAGGTTATCGGTAAATATAAACATGCCAAGGACAAAATCAAAAGTCTAGAAGATGAGATACAAAGAATTTCTTTACTTCTTGATAATGTTAGAAACACATCACCCACTAATGACACTGATGAAGTATCCAAGCTTAAATTAAGCTTACATGATGCTGAAGCACGTATTGAGCAACAAACTCAAGAAATCACTACTCTCAACACATTGCTTGCTGAAGAAAAGAGTAGACACAAGATTTCCATGACTAAGATTTATGGCTTAAATATTAAGGTTGATGAACTGCAAGCTGTTTCTAAAAGATTAGAAACCAAATTGGGTAAACAGGTTGTTCAACCTCAAACCCAATCACATGGGCACAACACCACTCATGCTAGTCAACCACGTCAATCTCATGCAGCACATAACCATGCATTTATATACACAAACTTTCACAAACCACGTGCACGTAAGAACAATTCTCACTCAGTACACACTCATCATGCACAAAGACACAATCAACATCACTCCACACATAAAAAGCACCATGCCATGCCATATAGACAAAATCTTCATGCAATGCCATATAGACAAGATCCTCATATACCATATAGACAAAATCATCATGCCATGCCATCTAGACAATATCAGCATGTCACACATCATAGACAATACCATCATTCTATGCCTCATAGACACCATCAACATGCCACTTATTCTATGCATAATCATCTTCACCATGCTAACTCTTCACATCATGTCCATCCTCATCCTACTGCTTATAGATATCATTCTCATGCTCCTAGTATAAATAAGAATGCTATCTGTACTTATTGTGGATTACATGGACACATCTCACCACAGTGCAGAGTTAGAAGACTTGTAGATAAAAGGATATATGCTTGGTTCCCAAAGACTAACTTTTCAGGACCCTCAAGAATTCGGGTACCAAAGGTCACATCTACTCTTGATGTAGGTGGACCTTCTCTCCTCAACTGAAAGTAAGTGGATTCTCGATAGTGGATGCTCGCGACATATGACGGGAGACGCAAATCTTTTTGCATCACTATCGATGAAGAGAGAAGGATACGTATCCTTCGGTAACAATCTCAAAGGGCACATTATAGGTAACGGTATCATTGGTCATCCTCCTTCTCCTGTTATAAAGGATGTCTGCCTAGTGACCGAGTTAAAGCATAACCTGCTCAGCATTAGCCATCTTGCTGATCATGGATATGATATTAACTTTGGACAAAACTGTTGCTATATCTATGATAGGTCAACAGGAGACATTGCTTGTGAAGGGAAAAGAGAGGACAATAACTATATTTTCTATCTCTCTATAAATACTAACCATGCAGGTAGATGTTTATATGCCCACAAAGACGAACGACTACTTTGGCACCAGCGTCTCGGTCATGCCAACATGGATGCTATATCCAGGCTTTCTACCAAGAAGCTAGTGAGAGGATTGCCTGACATCACATTCAAAAAGGTCACGGTATGTGCCGAATGTGAACTAAACAAGGCAACTAAATCCTCGTTTCATTCCATCAACTCTGTAAGTACTACTAGACCCTTGCAATTACTTCATATGGATTTATTTGGTCCTAGTAGAATAGCTAGCCTTGGTGGCAAACTTTATGCTTTTGTTATTGTTGATGATTTTTCGAGATTTACTTGCGTTTTCTTTCTCGCTAATAAGAGCGACGCTATCTCTGTTTTCAAAGTTTTTGTAAATAAAGTTCAAAACGAAAAAGGCTACATGATTACTCGAATCCGAAGTGATTATGGAGGCGAATTCGTAAATTCAGATTTTGAAAGTTTTTGTAATGCAAATGGTTTTGATCATGAATTTTCTTGTCCTAGAACTCCTCAACAAAATGGTGTTGTGGAGCGGAAGAATAGGACTCTTGGCGATATGGCTAGAGTCATGTTGAATAAATTTTCTCTTCCGAAATATTTTTGGGCAGAGGCTGTAAGTACAGCATGCCACATTTTGAATAGGGTGCTTATTCGTCCCATTTCGAAGAAAACACCCTATGAGCTTTGGTTTGGGAGAACCCCAAATATTTCTTATTTTAGAGTTTTTGGCTGCAGATGTTTTATCCTTAACACCAAAGACAACTTAGGCAAATTTGATGCCAAAGCTGACGATGGTATCTTTCTTGGTTATGCCGCCAAGAGTAAGGGATATAGAGTTTTCAATAAACGCTCACTTATTGTGGAAGAGTCAACAAATGTGACTTTTGATGAAGACAACAGTACAGCAAATACTCTTAATGATGACATTGAGCCATCAACTTCTACTCCAATGAATACTTCAACCGAAACTAATTCTCTGGAGGGTTTGCCTAAGAAATTCTCTTTCAAACCTTCTCATCCAGAAAATTTAGTCATAGGTGAAGTTTCACGTGGAGTTACTACTAGATCATCATAAAGAGACTCTGTTGCTAGCACTGCCTTCATTTCACAAGTAGAGCCTAAAAATATTTCTGAAGCTTTTAATGATGAATTTTGGATTTCTGCTATGCAAGAAGAACTCAACCAATTCGAGAGAAGCCAAGTATGGGAACTCGTTCCTAGACCGGTTAATCACTCTATAATTGGTACTAAATGGGTTTTTAGAAACAAAGTAAATGAAGATGGTTCAGTCACACGTAACAAAGCTCGTCTAGTAGCTCAAGGATACAACCAAGAGGAAGGTATCGACTACGATGAGACTTATGCTCCTGTTGCTAGACTAGAATCCATTCGGATGCTTTGTGCTTTTGCTAATTTTCAAAACTTTAAATTATTTCAAATGGATGTTAAAAGTGCTTTCTTGAATGGCTTTATTAAGGAGGAAGTTTATGTCAAACAACCCCCTGGCTTTGAAAATCACAAATTTCCCGACTACGTGTTCAAGCTAAAGAAAGCGCTTTATGGCCTTAAACAAGCCCCCAGAGCTTGGTATGAAAGGCTAAGCAGCTTCTTGCTTGAGAAAGGTTTTTCTAAAGGGAAAATTGACACAACACTGTTTATCAAATCCTTCAAAGACACCATTCTATTAATTCAGATTTATGTTGATGATATTATTTTTGGGTCTACTGATGAAACTCTTTGTCAAGAATTTGCCAAGTGTATGCAGACGGAATTTGAGATGAGCATGATGGGAGAGCTCAACTACTTTCTTGGTCTGCAAGTAAAACAACTGGCTAATGGAACTTTCATCTGCCAATCAAAGTACACCTAGGACATGCTGAAAAAGTTCGATCTTGACAACATCAAACCAATCAGCACGCCAATGGCCACTTCAACCAAACTCGAACCAGATGAGAGCGGCAAACCTGTTGATCAACGTAAGTATCGAGGTATGATAGGCAGCTTACTTTATTTAACTGCTAGTCGTCCCGATATCATGTTCAGTGTTTGCCTATGTGCTAGATATCAAGCTAATCCTAAGGAATCACACATGACCGCAGTTAAGCGTATCTTTAGATACCTTAAGGGTACGGTTACAGTAGGCCTATGGTATCCCAAGTCAACATCATTTGATCTTATTGGTTACTCTGATGCTGACTTCGCTGGATGCAAGGTCGACCGTAAAAGTACGAGCGGCACGTGTCATTTATTAGAAAAAGCTTTAGTCTCCTGGTTTAGCAAGAAACAGAACTCTGTTGCACTATCCACAACAGAAGCTGAATACATAGCAGCTGGGCGTTGTTGTGCACAAATTCTGTGGATGAAGCAAACCCTGGAAGACTATAAGTTATCTTTCATGCATATTCCTATATTCTGTGACAATACTAGTGCCATCAATTTGACTAAGAACCCTGTATGCCACTCACGCACTAAACACATTGAGATCAGACACCACTTTTTGCGTGATCATCAGGAAAATGGCACGATTAACTTAGAATTTATTGACACTGATCATCAGCTGGCAGATTTCTTTACTAAGCCACTATCCGAAGAGCGTTTCAATTTTCTTTGTCGTGAACTTGGAATCTTAGATGAAGCAGTCATAAATTGAAACTCACCTGCGTAAATATCGAGTATATTGTGATTCTTTTACGAAGAATTTGGTATGGGTACAAGCCGAAAGGGTCCTTCTGACAACAAGGCGTAAAAGCCTAAGCGACACGGTGCACTAGTCCTCAGGACTACCGCTAGCTGGGATCCGGCCCCTGCAGCTAACCCATGGCAAATTTGGACTATTAAACCACAATATATATCCTTATTTATTATATGGGGCTCGTTTCGATTTAATATTGCCTAATTGATATTTTCTAAAAAGTTCATTCTGTTTTCTGTGTACATCTCCTTCTCTATCTATTCTATTCTCTTTGGTGTCCTCAACTTTCTTTTGTTTAACTCTTAAATCTTTTTCTTTGTTATTATTTCTTGTTATTCTTCAACTTTTGTTTTCATTTTAGCCTTTGTTCTGTTCTGGACCAATGATCCAGAACTCGGGCCGAACTCTGCTCCTATCCGAGTTCGGGCCGAGTTCGGTCCCTTGGTTCCAGGGTCGGGATCTGGCTGTGCCGTTGGATCAATTCTAATCCTATGGTCAATATTTCACCCGACCAAAGACCAAGCCCTACTTTATGTCGGGATTCTTTCTCTCCCCTTCACTATTACCACCTTTTCTCACCTATACACACTCTTTCCTTGAAACCCTAACCCTAGTTTTTGATCTAGAGTGCCTCATTGCTTCTCAAATCAAGAAAAAGGTGTCTCCTCTCCATTCTCCTCCATTGTTCTTTACCTGTTTGAGGTACCATTTTTTTTAAAATCTTTTAATGGCTCCTTGCTTGTTCAATCGCGGGAAGAGGATTCGAGTTGAGAGTATTTCCTCTTCGGATTCTCCTCCATCAATTGAACAAATCATTGAACAACTTCAACCACCTCACCCTTTGTTCAATCCACCTCGTCCTCAACATCCTTCCACTTTTGACAATAGACTTTTTGTCTCACTTGATGCATCAAACAACTGGTTTAGTGACTTTCGGAATCGTCAGGTATTCACAGGACATCCTATCAATTTTTCCATATTCTCTCAATATGATTCTTTATTTCATGACCTCTATTTTGATGAACTAGTCACTACATCTTCTGCTATTTATCGTCATGCCGTTCAAATGTTCTACTGCAACTTAACCTTTGATGACCTTCGTATTTATTCACGAGTTGCTGGTATCGATATCTCGTTTGATGACTTTGAACTAGCCGAATATCTTGATCTTCTTGAGCCAAGTTCTTGGAAAAGGCTTGTTGATGCTCGCTCGTTCCGTTTTCCCAACGGACTTTCACTTGAAAGCTTCAAGGACGATTTGTGCACTCCATACACACGTCCTCGAAAGCTCATGACGAAATATCTCAACCCATATTTTTCTGATCTTCATTGGATCATCTCTAATACCATTCTACCCAAGATCGGTTCCCCTGATGAAATCACTTATCTTGACATTTCTGCTCTTTATCATCTTCACTTTGGAATTCATTTCAATCTTCCACGTACTATGATGGACTGGATGATTCGCTGTAGGAGGAAACCACGAGCTTTGGTTTATCCTCTGTATCTTCCTATGATCTTTCGTGCTTTTCGTATACCACTTGATGCTTGTCCGTTCCTGCCGGCACCTACCTTTCTATCTAAGGTACGACGCCTTCAGCCTGTTGCTACTACTGAGTTGTCTGCTGATGAGGAGCCTGACGCCCCTCCGCTCGGTCAGACTGCACCTCCTGCCAACCTGGATTCGCTTCAGACTATGCTTCGCGATCGTTTTGCTATTGAGGATGATCGCTGGACGCAGCAGGATTACCGTACCACTCTGCAGATTAGTGTCCTTGGGAACTCTCTGCATGATATGCGGTATTCACTTGCTCGTCATCCTGATTTGCATGTGCCTATTGAGCGGGATCCACATCGCTCGGGTCATCGTCTAGACGATCCGTGGGTCATGCAGTATATGGATCCAGATGATACTTTTGTGGATCTTCAGATGTTCCAGGATATTTTCGTTGGCTCTTTCCCTGGTCCTTCAGATGTTCCAGGACCTTCTGGTGCTCCGTGATGGAGACTGGCTTGTTATGCTGCTGCCACTGCTGATGGTCTTAGTTGCTTTATGTTTTTAGTTATTTAGTTATGGATTTATGTACTGGATTTTTATCTTAGAACCCTGATGATGTGTTTGACATTCTGGTTGGTGGATATCATTTTATGCTATTTCTCGTAGTTTCTTTTATGCCAATGCACTCTCTTGTCTAGTATTATACTATTTTTTCTCTTGGTGTGGTTGCATTACTATTCTTTGCTTATTTATATTGCTAACTGCCAAAAGGGGGAGAAACATATGTATATTTTTGTGCTGGCTTGTTTTGGGAAACTATTACAGGTTCTATGCAGGTTCTATGCATTCATCTGTGTATATCTGTGCTCGTTCTGGGAATATGTTATCTATCAGGTTACAGGGTATATGCACTGTTTACGGGGGAGAGCTACTACTTCTAGCTCGGAACCGTTCACTGATTACGGGGGAGCTATCCGATTCTAGCTCTGCATCAGTTATGGGAGAGCTATGTTGTAATCAACTGTGTCAAGGTATGAATATTAAAATATACATATATTATTTTGTCAATTATCAATATGGGGGAGATTGTTGACACAAAGTCACAGTCAACCAAATATTGACTACATTGACTAAATAATATCTGCATAAATTCAATACGACACACGACGTCTGCTTTCAGCTCGGGACAAACGACAGCTCAGTTTCCGACTCTCAGTATATTTTCGAGTCTGTACTTTTACATTTCATTGAGTCTAGAAGTATGTACTCTGAGTTATGCTGAGCTCTTGGAACTTGGTCTACAAGCCTACCCAAAATCCCAAGCTCCACCAAAACAAAATTGCCCACAAGTCCCACTTAGAATCACTCTGTGCTCTGGAGACAGAGTTCGGGCCGAACTCTGCCTCCACACAGAGTTCGGGCCGAACTCTGTCCCCTAGAAATCAGGAACCCTAATTTTAGGGTTAGCTGGTTGCTAGCTGTCCAACGGCCAAATTTTTTGAATTCTCCTACCCGAATTCTGGCCGAATTCTGCCTCAAAAATCAGTATAAATAGGGCATGAATTCTCTCATTTTGAATTACTCAATCTTCTCTTCTCTTCTCTCCTACAAGCTCTATAAGCCATACCCTTCCCATCTACTAGCCACAAGCCTCCTAAGTCTCGAGTGCTCAGCATCTCTCAGTTAGGATTCTTGTGCAAGAGTGAAGAAATCGCTTGGACAATTCCAAGCAATCGCCACTGCGATTCTCTGTAAGAAGTTGACGTGCTCTTCTGAAGTAAAGGCACGGGTTGTAAGCTACTATTTCACAAATAGTGGATTTAATCCTGAGCTAGAGTTCTCAGGCCTGGACTAGTCCTCCACGAGGGAAACCAGGTTAAAATTGCTGTGTTTGCGTATGCTCTCTTATCTTTCATTTACATTCCGCATTTTACTCTGATTATTCATTGTTCGTGAAAGAGTAATTTTTTAATTGGTCATTATATATATATACTCTATTCACCCCCCCTCTAGAGTTGCCAAACTGTTCTTCAACAGGCAGTGGCGATCGTCGGAGGGGATCGGCCTCGGCGGTCGGCGCCGAGAGGCGGTGGGAGAAGGGGAGCGCCGCTAGGGAGACGCCGGCAGAGCGGAGCGGGCTTGGGCGGCGCGCTGGGTACTCGCACTGGGATCTGGCAGGGAGGAGAGGGTTTACAAGAGAGAAGCTCCGGCCGGAGATCATCGGCGGACTGGCTCGCCGGCCTGGGATGGAGGCGGCAAAAGCGGCACGATGGGTGACGGCGGTCGACCGGGGAAGAAGACGCGGAAGAAGGAGAAGCGGTGACGGTGGTGGTCGGTGCGGACTTCGACGCGGCGGAGCAGATATCGGAGGAAAAAGTCGGAGGCTGCGTAGATGGGGGTTTCTGGCCGGTGAGTCTCGCCGGGGACGCGGCGGACGGTGGAGAGATGAAGAAGACGGGGCGGAGGCTAGGGGTTTGTCGGGTGGCTGCACCGGGCTCCGGCGGAGATGCGCCGGCCGCGGCGGAGGCGGATCCCTGTGCGGCTCGGCGACAAGGGCGGACGGCCAGCGTGGCTCCGGCCGGGTCAGGCGGAGGTCACGGCGGCGGACACAGCGGGAGGAACGGCGGCGCCGACGGGGTAAGTTTCTATTTTGGGTTGTCTTGGGGACACGGCAGGTGGCCGGACACGACGGATCTGGGTGGTGTGGCTGTGGCCGAGTCGGGGTCGGGTGTGTCGGGACGGCCACGATTGGTGGTGACGAGGATGCTGATGGCGGCAGTGTTGGCGTTCGGCTGGTCTTGTTGGAGACGTGGAGACGGGTTGATGTTGGCTGGTGGTGATGGTGTTGTCGATTGAGATTTTCGGCTGGGTGTCGGGGCCGGAGGTGGCAAGTGGTGATGACAGAGGTGGTGGTGGCCGCGACGGAAGTGCGACGGAGACGAGTGTTGGTCTGTGGTGTCGGGAGGCTTGGGGTTGGTGCTTCCAGGTCTGGTGGTGGTCGAGGCGAGGATGATGATAGTCGTGGTCGAGAGGGGGTAGTAGGTCTTAGGATTTGGGATTTGTATTGTGTCGGGTTTGTCGACACGAAAGGGATAAATGTATTTTGTAAAAAAATTAGAATAAGAACTGGACGATGGAACACGGACACGGGGCACGCACCATGGTTGGAGAATTATTTGTGGAAAAATTTTGGTTTGTGGAGAACAATGGAGGAGTACCTGCCTATTTATAGGAGGTGGGAATTTCCATTGGGATAGGACTAGGAATAATTTTAAACCCCAAAATAGATAATTCAATACTTAAATTAAATAATTCAATAAATCTTATCTCAAATCAAATCCAATTTTAAATCAAATCTAATTTAAATCAAAATCCATTTCCAAATATAAATTAATTTGAATCTAATTAAATTTCCTAGTTTAAAATCAAGTGGAATAACTTAAATTTCAAATATTAACTATTTAAATAAAACCACAGTTTCAAATCAAGATCTAAATCTCCACAATGATTTCGAAATATATTTTCCAAAAATACTATAAATAATAATTTCAAAAATCATAATTATTTTTAAATACCTTTTTAAGTAATAAATATTTATATTAATAAATCTAGAAAATTATATTTTTATTTAAAATAATCTAGCAACATATTTATGAAATACATGTATGAACGAATAATATTATTTATTCTAATTGAAAGGCTTTTCATAATTAAAATTATAGACTTGAAAATGATAGCTAGAAATAATTATTACATATATTATTTTGAAACCGTAAAAATAGAAAAATGTTTTTCTAAAAATATGTACGCTCGCACATATTCGCACTCGTCGAGCAAACGAAAATTTTGCATACGACGTACAATACGACTACGTGACATACAGTACCAAAAAATTTAAATCCATGCAAATTAATAAATAATAAAAAGTCGTAGAAATTTAGGGGTTTTACAGTGCACAAAATCGTCCGTTGAATCGGATCGTGGGGCCCGCGAACGGCGATCCGATCAACTGTCTCAGAATTGGACCAAACTCAGCATACATGACCAGAAAAATAATACGGTCCTGTTGGCACAAGTTTCGTCTTGATCGAACGAGCGTGCATGAAGTAATTGAGAAATTTGCACAGAGGCCGATACGGTGAATTTCGACGGATACGCATTAAATTCGTCGCGCACACGCGACCAATTTGAATTTCGTCAAAGCCCACACGTCCGTAATATTCGTACGCACCTTTCGATGCTTACGGTGCGCGACCACGTCGCCCGGATTGGCGGGACGCATGTCGTATCGAAGATTTTCAAGATTTTTCAAAACATGTTTTTTTGTTACTTTAGGAAATCGATTTCTCGGTGTATAGTCGCCAAAATCGACTTCTGCAAATTGTGTTTTGTAGCTGTAGTGCCCCACTCCTCGCGGTCTACTATGTAATACCTACGGCTTGCTGACTCAGTCTTTGGGAAAACCTTTGTCGGTATCGATTGATCACGGATGAAATGCAATGAACCATTCCAGTTGATGGATTGACTTCTATTGAAATGAATCCAAAAGTTTTGTTGGATGTTTTCTTTCGCTGCTTAGTTTTGATGAATGCGTTTTCGTGTTAGTTTTCGATGATTGGTTTTAATTGTTCGCTTTCATCGCATTTCGCATTCATTCCGAATCTTGAGAGAAAGAGACCGAAGTATGCTAATCAACTGTTGGTGCCAATGTAGGACGCGTGAACTGTTTGTGAACGGTGCGTGAAGTCCCTCCTTCTCTCAACTAAGATTCATCTTGGTGAGTTGCTCTAACCCGGCTTGAATTTATTTGTACGCCCTAATAAAAATAACCTCTAGTCCACTATGTGGCCTTGTTCCTACGATCAACGATACCATAACAAAAGATAAAGAGAAGATAATGAATTGAATCATATGCTGGATTTGTCATGATCCGCTACCCAAATTGTTGGGCCGGGCTGAGTCATGTCCAGCCTACGCTTGAGATAAAGCGTAGTAAGCTGTTCTAAAGAATAATAAGTTAAGACTAAAGTGTGCTAACAGTTCTATATGTAATAATGAGTCAGAAATGTTCCAAACACAAAAGTCGTCTCGTATATAAATAAGATCCAAGTACAAGTCCAAAATGTAAAGCTGGATACAGGTCCAGTCACAAAATACATAGTCTAACAATATGACTACTCTCGGAAACCCGAGCAACTACGCAAACTAGACGAATTTTCCCGCTGGTACATCCTCGTAAGATAAAGCCTGGTCCTCGGCAGCAACTCCATAATAGGAATCACAAAGCAAATCCTCCTCAGTAAGTATATCTATGACGTTTATCCTGTCAGGATGGGAGCAAGTACTGAATCTAACAAACATATAATACTGATCATGTGATGGAAAGAGATAAAATGACATATCTTGTTTTATCCAGTTTTAGATACATTTTATCATGGCAATAATTATTTAAAGTTTAAAACTGTAGTAGGTGAGTGATCAGTCAATAGATAATCATGATGTACAGTGGTACATATCAATTTTCTGAAGTATACATATGTACCCTTAACGGCATCGGTGTATGTCCATACACAAATGCGGGATCAGACATCCGACAAAGTTACATATAGAATGTAACAGTGCTCGGTAAATACATACGGAGAAGGGGGTCATCATCACGTACACTACTAACAGTTTTCCCTTAACCCGTTGTTTAAACATGTGAGAGATATAAAAACTGTCCTAAGCATGGTAGAGACTAAAAGTAATACAACATGTGAATATTTAACTTGCTACTCCAAGGATCAGCATTTAACACGGTTGAAAATCATAGTTTATTGTTATAGCAGTATGTAAAGTTTATAGAGGTACTTGCCTTTAACAAAGAAAGGTAGTGATAGAAATGCTAGAGATGCCTGGTGATTTGTTACTATAGCAATAATACATAAACTTAACTTTCATACTAAGTTAAACACTAAAACACTAGTTGTGCGACATGACTTTCTGATTGGACACCTAGCCAAATAATAACTTTAGCATAGGAGACCAGTGTGGGGTGACACAATACCCAAACTAACTTTTTAGGGTCTTTATACTAGTGTAGGGGGTGGTCCAATACTACAATAACTTAAAACAACACAACACATTGCAAGTCGTAACCATTCAATAAATAAATCAAACTGTACACTATGTTCCAATAATTTTTGAGATAGACAACAAGCTCAATTTTATATAAATAAGTACCAAAATGATCCTTGTTAATTATAGAAATTTATACTAATTTTTCTGAATTTTATAAACCCTCATAGATATTTATTAAAAATCAGCAAACATATGTATCCTGAAAATGAGTTATGTTTTCCTATTTTTATAAAATGCCAAAAGTACTTATTAAATTCTAAAAAAATCATAATAATATAGATAAATTAACATAGTATTCAAATACTATTTTTCCCAGATTTTTACAGTACTTAAAATATATATAGAAATTCAAAAACAGCAAGAACAAATTCTGGAAAATAATTAATTAATTATTTACTATTTTGTCCACGTATTCGAAATTGAACCGAAGTCCAGATACGGGACCAAAAACCATGAATCAAGTCCAATATGACTTATACAGACTCTGAATGTATTAGACACAATTGGGCCAAAAATCTATACTAGGTTTGGACATCAATTTGCCATGATTTATAAAATACAGTAATTTAAATATGTATAAAAATATATTTTGAAGTGGCAAAATATACAAGTCAAAAAATTGTATAATTAAATAACTTGTGAAATTATACATAATAATATTTTGCACCAAAATTGTATTTGAAAATATATACATATTTATACAACAAATACAATTATATATATACAAAAATATATATATATATATATATATATATATATATATATATATATATATATATATATATATATGTATATATATATATTTTATATATATATATATATATATATATATATATATATATATATATATATATATATATATATATATACACACACAAAAATATATATATATATATATATATATATATATATATATATATATATATATATATATATATATATATATATATACACAAAAATATATATATATATATATATATATATATATATATATATATATATATATATATATATATATATATATATATATATATATATATATATAACAGTATATATATATAATAATATATTTATATATAAATACATATACATATATATAAAAAAAAACATCCCTTTTCATTCTTTTGTTTATTTTATTTTTGTTTTATTATATATGTATATATGTATATATGTTTGTATATATATAAAAAAACATATATACAAACATATATACATATATACATATATAATAAAACAAAAATAAAAATAAAACAAAAGAATGAAAAGGGGGGCTCGAACTCGGCCGGGGGGAAGGGGGTCTAACATGGTTGGGCTAGCCAGGGGGTCAGCCTGGGTTAGTTGTTAGGGATAGGTTTTAGTTTATTTTATTAGGATTTAGGTTAATGGGTTTAAAATCCGATAACATAAACTTCGTGTCCTGACAGTTAAGGACACGAAGAATGGTCGAGTCCTGTGTCCGGGTCGTGCACGACACGCACAACTCGAACTAGCCATGTCCATGCCCATTACTGGGTTCCTCGAGTCATGGCGAGTCCAGTAATGTGAATACGAGACACAACGCGACACGAGAGACTAGAAGACACGTACGTGTCCGAGAGGCGGTAGCTTTCGGGGGCGTTGCACGGTGGAGGAGTCGTCGGGGTGGTCGGAGAAAAATAGGACGGGGGTCAGCTCATCGAGACGCGTCGGTTGACGGTAGTGGTTCGTCGGAAAGCGGCTTTGGGCGACGGGAAACCTAGATCTAGGGTTCCGGCGAAGTGGTCGGAGAAGACGAAGTGAGGGCGGTGGCTAGGGTGGCTGTGGTGGTCGGGAAATGGTCTAAAGTTAGGATTTGGGGTCGGGGTGGTCTTATAGGGTTAAAGGTCGGTCGAATTAGGGTTTTAGATTAGGATTAGGGTTAGAGTTTTGGCCGTGTTTAGCCGGAGACGACGACAGCGCGGCGGTCGGGATTAAGGTTTTACAAAAAAAAACCCCTAAATCGATCATTACAACTAAACCCAGCCGCCTTTGTTAAATGCAAAATCCAATTTGCATATACACCCCCGCTGTTGCTCTGTACAAAAATTAATTTGCACAGACTACCCGAATATTACAAATTATGATTAAAACAATTAAAACTATTACAAATTGATATTAAAACAATTTAAATAATTATAAAATGATATATTTTGATTTAAAATTATTTAAAATTTATTTAAAAATTCTAGAAAATTTTTTAATAATTATAATAATTTATTTTAAGGATATAAACACTATTTAAAATTATAAAAATAATATTTTAAAAACTAGGGGCTTACAAATCTTCCCTTCTTGAAAAATTTTGTCCTCGAAATTCACAAGGATAGAAGACTCTACAAACATTCTAATATAACAAGCAATGCAAAGAATGACTAAGTCTATTATTAAGACTAACCTCTAAGGTATCAAGCGGGAACGGGTGGTTCCCTCACGGCTGTTGGGTTGAACAAGTAAGGATATTTCTCCCTCATGTCTGACTCCCTCTCCCAAGTAGATTCACCCGGAGAGTGACGGCTCCAAGCTACTCATACTAAGGGTATGACTTTATACCTCAGCCTCTTCTCCCTCCTGTCTAATATCTCCACGGGCTGCTCAGTAACTGCAAGACTCGGTCCGATCTCCAGCTCTGAATGATCTAGCACATGGCTAGGGTCCGGAACATATGTCCTCAGCTGAGACACATAAAAGACATCGTGAACTCCTGCTAGATTGGGTAGAAGTGCAACCCTGTAAGCTACCTCTCCGATCCTGCCAAGTATCTCGAACGGCCCGATGTATCTGGGGCTCAACTTGCCTCCTCGTCTGAACCGAATCGTCCCTCTAGTAGGTGATATCTTCACCAACACCATATCTCCGTCGGCGAACTCCATCGATCTGCGACTAGCATCGGCCCAGTGTTTCTGCCGGTCCTGAGCGACTCTGAGCCTGTCTCTGATCATCCCGACCTTCTCTGCTGTATCCGTGATCATCTCTGGCCCAAGCATAACTCTGTCCCCAACATCATCCCAAAAGAGTGGTGTACGGCATCGTCGTCCATATAGTGCCTCGAAAGGAGACATACCTATGCTGGCTTGGTAGCTGTTGTTGTATGAAAATTCTACCAAGTGCAAATGGCTCTCCCATGATCCGCCAAAGTCCAGCACACAAGTCCTCAGCATGTCCTCTAGCATCTGTATCGTCCTCTCGGACTGCCCATCTATCTGCGGGTGGTATGTTGTACTGAACTTGAGCCGACTGCCCAATTCTTCCTGCAATCTCCTCCAGTAGTGGGACGTGAATCTGCTATCTCGGTCTGATACGATGCTCACTGGCACTCCATGTAAACGAACTATCTGCTGCATGTATAGCTCCGCCAACTTCTCAGTGGAGAGTCCCATCTTAAAGGGTATGAAGTACGCACACTTTGTCAGTCTGTCCACGATGACTCAAATGGCATCCTTTCCTCCTTGGGAATAAGGAAGACCTGAGACGAAGTCCATCGTAATGTGTTCCCACTTCCACTCGGGAATGGGTAACGACTGCAATAGACCGGCTGGCCTCTGACGCTCCGTCTTGACCTGCTGGCAAACTAGGCATCTCGAAATGAAACGTGATACATCCCTCTTCATCCCGTGCCACCAAAGATGTTTCTGCAAGTCACGGTACATCTTGTTGGCACCAGGGTGAATAGAATATCAAGATCGGTGCACCTCCTGCAAGACTGCCACTATCAGCCCTCCCTTCGACACGCATAATCGGCTATCATGCCTCAAGGATCCATCCTCTTCTATGGTGAAGTCATCTAGCAATCCAGCTAAAGCCTGGGCTCGAAGTCTGCGAAGGCTCTCATCTGTAGACTGTGCCTCCTTGATCTGCTCCATCAAACCTGAGTGAATGTCAAGCGCCATCATCTGTATCACTGATCCTGGCCGAACTATCTCGATACCGAGCTTCTCCAGATCTTCCCGCAAATGTCGATCTATCATCAGATACCATACCATCGGATACCTGTTCAGCGCATCCGCCACCACATTTACCTTTCCGGGATGATACTGTAAATCGATATCGAAGTCCTTCATCAACTCCAACCATCGTCTTTGCCTTATGTTCAGTTCTTTCTGTGTGAACACCTCCTTGAAGCTCTTGTGGTCAGTAAAGATTTCCACACGCTCTCTATATAAGTAGTGTTTCCACAACTTGAGTGCAAAGATCACCGCAGCTAACTCTAGGTCGTGGGTAGGATAGTTCCGCTCATGAGTCCGTAATTACCTAGATGCATAAGCAGTCACTTTCCCATGCTGCTGTAGGACACATCCTAGCCCCTTTCTCGAAGCATCGCTGCATATGGTGAAACCTCCAGATCCTAAAGGTAATGTCAGAACTGGAGCGGTCGTCAGCCTCCTCTTCAGCTCCTCAAACGCTGCCTGGCAGTCCTCTGACCAGATATACTCTGCGTCCTTCCGCATCAGTTTCATTATGGATTCAACTATCCTAGCAAAGTCCTGGACGAACTTCCTATAATAGCCTGCTAAACCCAAAAAGCTCCTGATATCTGAAACTGACATCGGAGCCTTCCATGTCTCAACGGCAGCAATCTTCCTGGGATCCACCGAGATCCCCTCTCCAGTAACCACATGACCGAGAAACTCCACTTGGTCCAAAAAGAACTCACACTTCGACAATTTGGCATACAACCTCTCCTGCCTCAGAATCCCCAAAACTGTCCGCAAGTGCTCTGCGTGCTCCTCCGGCGTCTTCGAGTATATCAGGATGTCGTCGATAAATACTACGATGAACTTATCTAGATACTGGTGAAATATCTTATTCATCAAGTTCATAAAGACAGCTGGCGCATTGGTGAGACCAAATGGCATCACCAAAAACTCATACTGCCCGTACTTCGTGTTGAACACCGTCTTCTGGATGTCTGCAGTCCTGACTTTCACCTAGTGGTAACCGGATCTCAAATATATCCTAGAAAACACCTTCGCCCCACTCAACTGGTCGAACAAATCATCTATCCTGGACAGAGGATATTTGTTCTTAATAGTGATGGTATTCAATGCCCGGTAGTCAATACACAACCGGACTGTACCATTCTTCTTCGGCACAAAAAGTACTGGCGCTCCCCATGGAGAAACACTAGATCGAATGAAACCCTTTTTCAACAGGTCATCGATCTGCTCCTTCATCTCTACGGCCTCCTTGGGGTTCACTCTATAGCAAGCCCGGGATACTGGTGATGAACCCGGTACTAAATCTATAGTGAACTCCACATCTCTGTCAGACAGAAGTCCTGGAAGATCCTATGGGAATACATCCATAAACTCCCTAATGATAGGGTGTGGCGGTGCTATCTTCCCAACTGTCGCACAATAATTCAGCTCTAGGCTGATCTCTGGCCCTATCCTCTTGACACTGAATGGTGCCGTGTCTGGGGGACTGAACAGAATACTACCCTCATGACAGTCTATAGCTGCATGGGCATAGCTAAGCCAGTCCATCCCCAATATGATATCATACCCGGGGAGTGGTATCACAAAGAATCGTCTCCTAAACTCTCTCCCAGCTATAGTAATAGAGCATCTATAGATAGCTCTAATGGGCACTGGTCTGCTTCCCGTCATTACTCTACTCATCTCCTCGGTAGGTGTAGCTACTAAGTGGTGTTTATGTAAAAACTCTAATGACAGGATGCTATGCTATGTATCAAAATCAAACAAGCATAGAGCTAGAAAAGTATACAAATAAACATGACCTGTGATTACGTCAGCCAAATAATCGGGCTCCGAAACCTGCTCCGGCTCCGGCTCAAGAGCTAGGCTATAAGCCTTCCCTTGGGGCCCCTTCTGCTGCTGCAGATGTTGCCCAAACCTCTGCTGCTGAGTCGAAAGTGGCGGTCCTCTAGACTGTGGTCCGACACCTGGTACCCTGGCTACTGAGCAGTCCCGAAGCTGATGGGTGGTAGACCCACAAGCTAAACACTGTCCTAATCTCTTTCTACAGACGATAGCAACATGGCCTGGCCTCCTACAGAATGCACACAAAGCTTCCTTCTGCGGTCGAGTCCCGGAGCTCTAGCAGGTGGGGTTGGGTGATGAGGTATGGAGGACGGTATGTCTGCTGGTGCGACGTCGGTGCTCTCGGCTGGAAAGCCTGACGCTTGGACGGTCCCTCGAGGTGTACAGAAGTACCCTCTTGCAAGACCGAAGATGCTCCTCTATGCTCCGGGCCAACTCTAGGCTCTGGTAGTAGTCAGTCGTACCATTCGCCACTATAAGAATGCCAATGTCTGGAACTAGACCATGACAAAACCTACGCGTCATCTCTTCTGGGTCTGCAACTAGACTAGGAGCAAAACGGTTCAGACGACTAAACTTCGCTGCATACTCGTCAACAGAACAGTTCCCCTGCTGGATGTTCTGGAATCGTAGCCCCATGGCTACCCTAGCGGTGGTCGAGAAAAATTTCTTCTTGAACTGGGTCTTGAACTGATCCCAAGTGGCCTTCCCTCTCGTGAATAGCGGCTCATTCCGGAACCAAACTCCTGCCATGTTTATCAGCAGAAATCCTGTTGCCTCGACCTGGAGGTCACTCGGCAACCTAGCTCCAAGGAGCTTTCTTTCTACCGAGTCTAGCCAGTCATCTGCTACTACGATGCCTTCAGTCCCTAAGAACTCCTTGGGGTTCAGACCCATGAAGTCCTTGATTGTCCTTGCTCTCTGCCGTGGCTCTACAGGTGGTGGGACCACGGTACGTTCTTCAGAACGCTCTATGTTCTGGCGGAGTAAGGTGGTTTGCTCCTGATGGATTGTTAGGAACCCATGGATCAGAGTAAGTAGTTGGTTCCCGTCGAGTGTGATGGAAGCCTGGGCAGGTATAGTGATAGGTGGTGATGGGAGTATCGGGTCCTGCTGGGTCCGTGATGTGGAAGGTGGTGGAGGCATCTAGGTTGGTAGATTTGTGGAGTGGGGAGTATGGTAGGTAGAGGTGTATCGGTCAACTGGTCAACCGACTGGATGGAAAGTGTGCCATTCTTAGGTGTGACATACTGGGATGAGCGGGTGAGCACCATCTAATTAAATAAAAAGGACTTATACGGACTCTTTTAAGTAATCATTCATAAACAACAATAAAGTCTAATTTTTGAAATAACGAGCATATGATATGATGTGTTTTCTAGGTTGCAATCCTAGTATTCCTCTAGGTGTTCTAAGCGTCATTCCTAATGTTGTCTAGTTACCTTAAGTTCCTAATTGCAGGCATGCTTGGTACAATGACGTAACCAAATAATTTAGTCAGGACCTGCGTGGGCCACCACTAAAAACATGTCACGATCCGCTACCCAAATTGTTGGGCCGGGCCGAGTCATGTCCAGCCTACGCTTGAGATAATACGTAGTAAGCTGTTCTAAAGAATAATAAGATAAGACTAAAGTGTGCTAACAGTTCTATATGTAATAATGAGTCAGAAATGTTCTAAACACAAAAGTCGTCTCGTATATAAATAAGATCCAAGTACAAGTCCAAAATGTAAAGATGGATACAGGTCCAGTCATAAAATACATAGTCTAACAATATGACTACTCTCGGAACCCCGAGCAACTACGCAAACTAGACGAGTTTCCCTACAGGTACATCCTCGTAAGATAAAGCCTGATTCTTGGCAGCAACTCCATAATAGGAATCACAAAGCAATTCCTCCTCAGTAAGTATACCTACAATGTTTATCCTGTCAGGATGGGAGCAAGTACTGAATCTAACAAACATATAATACTGATCATGTGATGGAAAGAGATAAAATGACATATCTTGTTTTATCCAGTTTTAGATACATTTTATCATGGCAATAATTATTTAAAGTTTAAAACTGTAATGGGTGAGTGATCAGTCAATAGATAATCAGGATGTGCAGTGGTACATATCAATTTTTTGAAGTGTACATACGTACCCTTAACGGCATCCGTGTATGTCCATACACAAACGCGGGATCAAACATACGAAAAAGTTACATATAGAATGTAACAGTGCTCGGTAAATACATACGGAGAAGGAGGTCATGATTATGTACACTACTAACAGTTTTTTCTTAACCCGTTGTTTAAACATGTGAGAGATATGAAAACTATCCTAAGCATGGTAGAGACTAAATATAATACAACATGTGAAGATTTAACTTGCTACCCCAAGGATTAGCATTTAACACGGTTGGAAATCACAGTTTATTGTTATAGCAGTATGTAAAGTTTATAGAGGTACTTGCCTTTAGCAAAGCAAGGTAGTGATAGAAATGCTAGAGATGCATGGTGATTCGTCACTGTAGCAATAATACATAAACTTAGCTTTCATACTATGTTAAACACTAAAACACTAGTTGTGCGACACGACTTTCTGACTGGACACCTAGCCAAATGATGACTTTAGCATAGGAGACCAGTGTAGGATGACACAATATCCAAAATAACTTTTTAGGGTCTTTATACTAGTGTAGGGGGTGGTCCAATACTACAATAACTCAAAATAACACAACACATTGCAAGTCGTAACTATTCAATAAATAAATCAACTGTACACTGTGCTCCAATAATTTTTGAGTTAGACAAAAAGCTCAATTTTACATAAAATAAAGTACCAAAATGATCCTTGTTAATTATAGAAATTTATACTAATTTTTTTGAAATTTATAAACCCTCATAGATATTTATTAAAAATCAGCAAACATATGTATCCTGAAAATGAGTTCTATTTTCCTATTTTTATAAAATACCAAAATACTTATTAAATGCTAAAAAATTTATATTAAATTAGATAAATTAACATAGTATTTAAATACTATTTTTCCCAGATTTTTACAACAATTAAAATATATATAGAAATTCAAAAACAGCAAGTAACAAATTCTGGAAAATAATTAATTAATTATTTACTATTTTGTCCACGTATTCGAAATTGAACCGAAGTCCAGATACGGGACCCAAAGCCATAAATCAAGTCTAATATGACTTGTACAGACTCTGAATGTATTAGACACAATTGGATCCAAAACCCATGCTAGGTTTGGACATCAATTTGCCATAATTTATAAAATACAAAAATTTAAATATGTATATAAATATATTTTGAAGTGGCAAAATATACAAGTCACAAAATTGTATAATAAAATAACTTGTGAAATTATACATAATAATATTTTGCGCCAAAATTGTATTTGAAAATATATACATATTTATACAACAAATACAATTGTTTATATACAAATATATATATATATATATATATATATATATATATATATATATATATATATATATATATATATATATATATATATATATATATTTATATTTAGTATTTTCTTTTATATATATATGTATATTTGTTTTATATATATATATATATATATATATATATATATATATATATATATATATATATATATATATATATTATATATATATATATATATATATATATATAAATATATATATATATATATATATATATATATATATATATATATATAACAGTATATATATAATAATATATTATATATAAATATAAAATATATATACATATATACATTTTTTTATACATATATATATATATATATATATATATATATATATAATATATATATATATATATATATATATATATATATATATATATATATATATACATACATATATACATATATAATAAAACAAAAATAAAAACAAAACAAAAGAATGAAAAGTGGGGGCTCGAACTCGGCCAGGGGGGAAGGGGGTCTATACGGTCGGGCTGGCCAGGGGGTCAGCCTGGGTTAGTTGTTAAGGATAGGTTTTAGTTTATTTTATTGGGATTTAGCTTAATGGGTTTAAAATCCGATAACATAAACTTCGTGTCCTGACAGTTAAGGACAAGAAGAATGGTCGAGTCCTGTGTCCGGGTCGTGCACGCATACATGACTCGAACTAGCCGTGTCCATGCCCATTACTGGGTTCCTCGAGTCCTGGCGAGTCTAGTAATGTGAATACGAGACACAACGCGACACGAGAGACTAGAAGACACGTACGTGTCCGAGAGGCGATAGCTTTCGGGGGTGTTGCACGGCGGAGGAGTCGTCGAGGTGGTCAGAGAAAAATAGGACGGGGGTCACCTCGTCGAGACGCGTCGGTTGGCGGTGGTGGTTCGTCGAAAAGCGGCTCTGGGCGACAGAAAACCTATATCTAGGGTTCCGACGAAGTGGTCGGAGAAAACGAAGTGAGGGCGGTGGCTAGGGCGTCTGTGGTGGTCGGGAAATGGTCTAGAGTTAGGATTTAGGGTCGGGGTGGTCTTATAGGATTGTAGGTCGGTCGAAGTAGGGTTTTAGATTAGGATTAGGGTTAGGGTTTTGGCTGTGTTTAGCCGGAGACGACGACAGCGCGACGGTCGGGATTAGGGTTTTACAAAAAAAACCCCCTAAATCGATAATTATAACTAAACCCAGTCGCCTTTGTTAAATGCAAAATCCAATTTGCATATACACCCCCGCTGTTGCTCTATGCAAAAATTAATTTGCACAGACAACCCGAATATTGCAAATTGTGATTAAAACAATTAAAACTATTACAAATTGATATTAAAACAATTTGAATAATTACAAAATGATATATTTTGATTTAAAAAATCATTTAAAAGTTCTAAAAAAATTCCTAATAATTATAATAATTTATTTTAAGGATATAAATACTATTTAAAATTATAAAATAATATTTTAAAAACTAGGGGCTTACAGGATTATATGTTGCCGCTTCATCTGTTGCCTATGAATATGCTTCAAATATTTAGATGTGTACAGACGAACTTGTATACATTGCCACAGTAAGAGAATTGTCCCAAAGCTAGGAGCTACAAGCTCTGTCATAAACCAAAACAAAGAATAAGTTCATGTGTTGCCTAACAGTCGCCTTACAGAGTATGCATAGGTCCTGGACAACTTGTATACAAGAAAACTAGATCTCTCGAGCGGGTCTGGAGGCACCTGGAATCGCTCGGCCTGGAGGAGATTGTCTAGACATTTTGAGGTACAAAAAACCTCGAGTGTTGAATCAATATCCAAAAAGCGACGAGCTGAACCCATGTGTCACAGCGGCTAATCACGGGAAACGACCCGTGGACCAACATATAGTTAGTTGCATTTATAAAATCAGAGTGCATTGCAACCTAACAAGAGATGTGGTGTTAAACAGCATATCTTTATATCAAATGCAAATTGTGCTAACCTGTTTTGTGCAGGGATGACTGTCGACAAGGGTAAGTTGCTTATGAATTACTCTACTGTCATTATTTCTTATGAATTGTTAAAAAGAACCTAGACAAGTAGAAAGAGCACTAGTAAATATATAGCTTCACATGTTGAATTAGTGCAGATATTTGTGAGTTTTGACGAAGAGCCGCTCGCCAGTACATGATGTGTGCTGACCCACGTTGTGGGTATCCTTTTCAGAAAGCAAAGGAGACAGGAGATTTCAAGTGAGGCACTGAAGCTCGTCTAGCCCAGTAGAGCCGTAGACTACCCCGAAGCTTCCTTTCAATTCAAGTCAAGTTTCAAGTTTTTTTTTTCCTTTGAAGCTGTCTTTACCTTCCAGCATGTAATAAAGGAATATCATGTATAGGCATTGCGACTATTTTCAAAGAGAGTTTCAAAGAAAATCATGTAGCCAATATAAGGCAATTATGAGTTTACAAAGCTTTGTCCTTGTATTCCTATCAAAGTTTATCAATAAAAGAAGTATTTTCATTTCAAATCTCTGTGTCCAATATTTGATTTTCTGCAATAAATGGGTGCGTGCGTGTATTTTTGCTTGACTAGTTGTTTTATGCAGGTACATAGCCTTGTGTAAGCGCAACTTAGGCTTACACGGCATCACGCCTTAGCGAGGACGATCGATCCCGCAGGGATCCAGGCAAGACGGACGACCCTAGCGGGATCGGGGCGTGACAAAGTGGTATCAGAGCACAGTTTTACGTCCTTGGCCTCTTGCAAATATTATTTTCAAAAAAGCGTATAAAGTATTTTGACGGGTTTCAAAAGAATCCCGATTTTTGAGTTATGAAAACCGATGCCCCATATAATAAGTCCATAATATTTTATGAGACTGACAGAAGTTATACTCTTTTGTAGAGAAATGACCCTTACTCGACCAGCTTCCTCGACAGATCCAATAGAACGGATCATGACATTGTTGGAACTACAAAGGCAAGACAATGAGGCACGTGGCCAAATGCAACATGACCAAATTGAGGCCCAACAAAAACAGTTGGACTCCTTGACCTAACTTATAACGACGCTAGCGGCAAATCAAGATACCACAGCAGCGACCAAACCAACGGAAACGATCGAGATTGAGCCCGTGGAGGGTGACGAATCCCAGCCAATGCAAAGGCACTCTTCCTTTAGGCCAAAGGACTTCTTAGACGCAAAACCTCCAGAATTTGAAGGCAGGACGTCACCCGACAAGGTGATGGACTGGATTGATAAAATGGAGAGTCTGTTCGCGTTCGTGGGAGTTTCGAGTAGCAAGAAGGTAGTTTGTGCCATTTTGCTTCTACGGCTGCGGGCAAAGCATTGGTGGAAAGTGAAGAAACCAGAACTGCTCACAACTGCTAGGTGTAGTGCCCCGTCCCTACATCGTGCCCCGTTTTCGTCCACATGGTGCGCGAGAAAGGAACACTGTTGCTATCGATTCGGTCAGAACCGATAGGTCGGAATCGGCCGAGTCGATCGAACGGGAACGGTTGAATTAAGATCCATTCCACGATATGGAATGGCTTCTTTGGAACCAAGTCCCATATTCAGTGGGTTGTGCCTCGAGGATTGGCTCTACAGCTGAGTCGGAAGAGACCTCCCGTTGCTCTGGTTTTCATGCCGTACTTGATTTGGCTTTGGCTTTGGCTTTGGTTTTCGTGAATGCATTTTTCGTGAATATTTTTGATGTATTTTTGTGACATTTTCGAGCTTCGCATTCATATCGAATATCCTTGAATTATACAGTATTCTAATCAGTTGCTTATACGATTGTAGGTGACCGCATAGGCGACGTCAGTGCAGCCAACCGGTCGCTCGCTTGAAGCAAGTCTCAGGCGAGTGGCTGACCTCCTTCGCCTCGTCCCTCTACTTCAAAGTCAATATGTGAAGTAAAATGAATGCTTGTCATAATAGCGTAGAATCAAAGAAATTGTAGCACGATTCTTCACGAAACACTTGCTATCAAACTGTCGGTTTTGAAAATGGAAAACATGTTCTTTATGCAAAGCCAAGAATGAATCGATTAAGGTTTATCGCAACGATACGGCTAAGTAAGCAAAACGGTCATTGGACAACTTGTTGACAAGGTATAATTTTTTTGAACCGTTGCCTAGGCCAAGGGACCGATTCCGCTCGGGAGGAACGAGTTTATAGTAAGCGCCAGCCCTTTATCGACGCGAGTTAGATGGGACCTTTCGTACAGGGGTCGCTACTGAAAGGGTCGCCATCTAACCCAGCTATAGTCCGCGATGGCTTGACATTGCCAGTGGCCTTCACACCCTTTCACTGCTTAACGAATGCACGGGACACGGAATGAATATGATAGTTGCTTAATGTTATACAGTTTCATATGCTTGCCTCAAAATATGTTACCATACAAATCGAGCAGGATGGTTAGAAAGATCTTTAAAAATGGCTAGCTAACATGTTTACGAAACTTCTTGAATCAAATGCAGAGCTTGGATTTTAATTAGCCATTCGCCAGTACATGTGATCGTACTGATCCTCGCTCTTTGCAGGTCCTGCGAACCAGGAAGGATGCGCCAGTTAGCTCGGCGGCGTTCGTGATTTTGAAGCTTCAGCCGTACATCGAAGATTTTCTCTGCGACTCTACTTTTGAAGGCTCTCGACAGTCCAAGGAAGATGACTCAGCGTCCCTCCCATCCAGGTCACTGGAGTACTTTGTTGTATATTGAGAGATGTGTGCAATGTATGGAACGGCTATCTCATGGGCACTCTTTTGTAATCGAGTCATGTTGTAGCCCGTACGGCAATGAGTCTTCTATCGGAGTCTGTAAAAGATGTTCATTATCAATAAAAATCAAGTTTTCTTTACTTATTGTGTGAATCAATTTGTCTGCGTACTTTCTTAGATCTCGTGTCTCGAATTATCTTATGACTATGCCTTGTGCGTTTGCAATTTAGGTTCGCACGGCATCACGCCCGGGGGACGACTATCGATTCGACGGAATTGGGGCATGACATAATGGTATCAGAGCACGACTTTACGTCCTTGGACTCCAGTGTCAAGTTCTAGTCTCCAATCGTTGACCTCGTATCGATGAGATAAGTTGTTCCATACGCTGAACCCAGGACGTTTTCTGAAACTAACGAGAGTTGCCTTTCTTTTCCCTGCAGTTACGGGAGCTCAGGCGAAAGACGA
The DNA here is from genome assembly GCA_029216955.1 of Iris pallida. NCBI lineage: Eukaryota > Viridiplantae > Streptophyta > Magnoliopsida > Asparagales > Iridaceae > Iris > Iris pallida. Next base: position 3,181,981 of record JANAVB010029818.1, on the reverse strand, counting down.
GACGAGCGCTTCCAGCGGCTCGAGTGCTTCCAGACCCGAACATTCCGTTAACCCAACAGAAATGATGCCTATCGCAGCCGGACCTTCCGGCGACCCGATGCAACGTATGCTGCACATGCTTGAAATACAGCAACATCAAAACGAGCTCCATCGTCAGCAAGCAGAGGCTCATCAGATCCAATTTGAGAATCGGTTCGAGACTCAATTCAAGCTGCAGCAGCAGCAGCTGAATACCCTCCAGCAAATCGTACAGTCGGTCGTGGGCAACAACAACAATTCAACGATGACACCTGCCGTGATCCAGCCTGCGGTTCGATCCAACGAAGCTGAACCAGAGGCGCCCGTGCTCTCACCTGCGGTACCGAGAAGTTCTAACTTCGACGTGTCAAAATTCACTAAAAGCTGTCGTACTTCCTTCAACGGTATAGAAGATCCCTCGGTGGCGATCGACTGGCTGGAGGAGCTGGAAGATAAGTTCGAGCTTTTGGGTGTCGAGGACTCAAAGAAAGTCGCGTGTGCTTAACTTCTACTTTGAATGAACGTACACGATTGGTGGGCTGTGCAGAAGCGGGCTATTCGACGTGAAGACGAGACGGCGGTGATCTCATAGGCGACATTCAAAAAGGCGTTCGAGATCGAATATCTTTTTGCAGTCGTGCGACAGGAAAAAGAAGACGAGTTTATGCAGTAAAGGCAAGGGAATATGACGGTACGATAATATGCGGCCAAATTCAACAAACTGGCCATGTTTGCTGGAGACTTCCTACCTACCACTGCAAGTTGAGCTTGACGATTTGAAGTGGGTCTACGTTCTACTATCCGCGTTCACGTTTCGGTGAGTGAATACAAACTGTGGGCGAGGCACTCAACCACGCCATCCGTCTGGAGTCCGAGTATCCTCCTACTACTACCGGTGCTGTTCACTTTAATAACAAACATAATAGTAATACAGGAGGCAACAACACACATAAGCATCAAAACTGCGACAAGGAAGGCGGCAACTAGACGAAGGATCGAGTAGTCTACACTTTCTGCCACAAGGAGGGGCACTTGATCAACGAGTGCCGATTGAAGAACGGTGCGTGCCTCGGGTGCGGCCGAACCGACCATATCGTACGCAACTGTCCGGAGAAGCCAAACCAGCGCCCCCAACAACACCATCAGAACCGAGGCCAAGCACCTCGGGCTCCACCGACCGCACAATCGAATGGCCAAGACCGTCGCCCCAATGTTCAGGGCCGCGTCTACGCCATGACCCGAGATGAAGCGTTCGCATCTGATACAGTCGTGACAGGTATACTACAATTCAATAATAAATCTGCTCGTGTATTGTTTGATTCAGGTGCCACGCATAGTTTTATATCGGCGAACTTTGCCGCCGAGCACAAATTTTCCCTGACACCGCTAGGCCTCGATCTCACTGTTAACGTACCATCGGGCATGCCAATACTTGCAAATTTAGTCTGCAGAGACGAAATCATCTGTATAGGTGGTCAAAAGATCAGTCTCGATGCGATAGTTCTAGACGTCAAGGACTACGACATCATTCTGGGGATGGATTGGCTCGGCCCGTGCAACGCAACCATAGATTATGCTGAAAAGAAGGTCACGTTCTGCATACCTGGAGTGCCTGAATTCTGCTACTCGTGTGGTGAGGTGTCGCCGACCTGCATGGTGATCTCTGCGATATCTGCTCGACGGATGCTGCATTCCGGGTGCGAAGGCTATCTAGCTTTCGTTCGAGACATGCGACAGGATGGTGCAAACACGGGTCAGACCGACGTTGTGGCAGAATTCCCCGATGTATTCCCAGACGAGCTGCCCGACATGCCGCCCGATCGAAAGATTGAGTTCACTATCGATACATTCCCCGACACTCGGCTGATCTCGAAAGCCCCGTACAGAATGGCCCCTGTAGAGCTTAAAGAACTCAAGGTGCAGTTACAAGAGTTGCTCGACAAGGGATTCATTCTATCCAGCATCTCGCCCTGGAGAGCGCCCGTGCTGTTTGTCAAGAGAAAGGATGGCTCTATGCGTCTTTGTATCGACTACCGCGAGCTGAATAAAGCCACCGTCCGAAATAAATACCCTCTGCCCAACATAGACGATCTGTTTGATCAGCTTCAAGGAGCCATGGTGTTCTCTAAAATTGATCTGCGTTCGCGTTACCATCAACTCAATATCAAGCCGGACGATGTGCCGAAGTCTGCCTTCCGCACTCGATACGGCCATTACGAGTTCCTGGTAATGCCTTTCGGCCTAACGAACGCCCCTGATGCTTTCATGGATTTGATGAATCGGGTGTTTCGACCATTCCTCGACAAGTTCGTAGTAGTCTTCATCGACGACATACTCGTCTACTCGAAGAATAAGCAGCAACACACTGAGCATCTACGGACCGTGCTTTAGACCCTTCGAGAAAATTAGTTGTATGCGAAGCGAAGCAAATATGAATTTTGGCTGAGTAGTGTCGTATTTCTCGGACACATCATTTCAGCTGAAGGCATTACGGTCGACCCAAAGAAATTTAAAGCCGTCGTCGATTGGAAGCGGCCAACGTCCGTCAGCGAGATTCGAAGTTTCCTTGGCTTAGCGGGATACTATCGACGCTTTGTGAAAGACTTCGCAAAGATCGCATCGCCTGACTCGCCTCACCTAGAAAGGAGTCGCATCCAAATGGTCAGACGATTGTGAAGCTTTATTCCAAGAATTAAAGCAACGGCTCATCTCGGCCCCGATACTCGCACTTCCAGAAGGGACTGAGGGTTTTCAGATATTTAGCGATGCGTCCGGTCAGGGCTTGGGGTGTGTGTTGATGCAGCGGAACAAGGTGGTATCTTTTGCTTTCCGACAGCTAAAGCCGTACAAGAAGAATTATCCCACGCATGACCTGGAGTTAGCGACGATTATGTTTGAGTTGAAATTGTGGCATCACTATCTCTATGGCATGGCATGCACGATCTATACCGATCACAAGAGCCTCAAGTATCTATTCACACAGAGGGAACTGAACTTGCGACAGAGGCGTTGGCTTGAACTGATTAAGGATTACGACTTGACTATCGACTATACGCCAGGAAAGGGAAATGTTGTGGCGGACGCTCTGAGTCGAAAGTACATAGCCTCGCTATCCATCGACCGCAGACTGCTATACGACCTAGAAGAGATGGACATCGAACTCCGAGTATGATTCCAGAATGTGCAGTTGGCAAAGTTGCAGTTAGAGCCGAGTTTGCAAGCAAGGATCAAGACCGTTCAGAAGGACGATCCGTACCTGAAAAAATGCGAGATCTAATCTCGACGGGCAGGACGACCAACTTTGCGAAAGACGAGACCGACATGCTTCGATTGAGGGGTAGGCTATGCGTTCCGGATAATTAAGAACTTAAAAAGGAGATATTGTCGGAGGCGCACTACACAAAGTACACCTTGCATCCCGACAGTAGGAAGATGTACAAGGACCTCCGCACAAACTTCTGGTGGTACGGGATGAAAAGAGATGTGGCACTTTTCGTGTCGCAATGCATGGCCTGTCAACAGGTGAAAGCTGAGCACCAAAGACCGGGCGGGAAGATGCAGAATCTGGCGATTCCAGAATAGAAGTGGCAGCACGTGTGCATAGATTTTATTGTTGGTCTGCCGAAGATACCGCAGGAAAATAATGCCATCTGGGTCATCGTCGATCGATTAACCAAGTCAGCGCACTTTATTGCCATCAAAGTTACTTGGAGCGTTGATCGTCTGGCACAGATATATCTTGATGAGATAGTACGGCTGCACGGAGTTCCAGTATCCATTGTCTCTGATCGAAATTTATGGTTCATATCGCAATTCTGGAGTAGCCTTCAGTCGGTGCTGGGTACCAAGTTGCAGTTCAGCTCGGCTTACCATCCTCAGATCGATGACCAAACGGAGTGCGTCAATCAAATTCTCGAAGACATGCTACGACTCTGCGTAATTGACTTCAAATCAAGCTGGAACAATCATCTACCTCTAGCCGAATTCGCATACAACAATAGCTATCAATCCAGCATTCAAATGGCGCCGTATGAAGCCTTTTACGGGCGCAAGTGCCGATCACCCATTTGCTGGGATAAAGTCGGAGAGCGGCAGATTCTCGGCCCGGAACTGGTAGGACAGACCGTGCAGAAAATTTGGCTCATTCGGGAAAGACTAAAGACTGCGCAGAGTCGTCAGAAAAGCTATACGGACGTTCATCGTCGACCCCTCGAGTTTCAAGAAGGCGATCACGTATTGCTCAAGGTGTCGCCCATACGGGGAGTTACTCGGTTCGGCACGAAAGAAAAATTGAGCCCGAGATTCGTTGGGTCGTTCGAAATACTCGAACGGATCGCGCCAGTAGCCTATAAATTGCCCTACCACCGGCACTTGAAGGTGTACACAATGTCTTCCACGTCTCGCAACTATAGAAGTACGTGCACGAACCAAGCCACGTGGTAGATTTTGGCCAACTGGAGCTAAAGTTCGACTTATCCTACATTGAAGAGCCAATTCAAATCTTAGAACGCAAGGATAAGCTGCTGCAAAATCGAGCGATCCCTCTCGTCCGCGTCCTCTGGAGGAACCATTCGGTCGAAGAGTCGACGTGGGAGCTTGAATCGGAAATGAAGGAGAAATTTCCTTCGTTGTTCTCGTAGAGGTAGGTTCTATCCTTAAAGTTTTGAGGACAAAACTTTTTATTAGTTGGTTTTCGTGTAGTGCCCCGTCCCTACATCGTGCCCCATTTTCGTCCACCGAATATGCGAGAAAGGAACACTGTTGCTATCGATTCGGTTGGGACCGATAGGTCAGAATCGGCCGAGTCGATCGAACAGAAACGGTTGAATTAAGATCCATTCCACGTTATGGAATGGCTTCTTCGGAACCAAGTCTCATATTCAGCGGGTTGCACCTCGAGGATTGGCTCTGCGGCTGAGTCGGGAGAGACCTTCCGTTGCTCTGGTTTTCATGCCGCACTTGATTTGGCTTTGGCTTTGGTTTTTGTGAATGCGTTTTCCGTGAATGTTTTCGATGGGTTTTCGTGATGCATTTTCGAGCTTCGTATCCATATCGAATATCCTTGAATTATACAGCGTTCTAATCAGTTGCTTATGCGATTGCAAGTGATCGCGTAGGCGACGTCAGCACAGCCAATCGGTCGCTCGCTTGAAGCAAGTCTAAGGCGAGTGGCTGACCTCCTTCGCCTCGTCCCTCTACTTCAAACTCAATATATGAAGTAAAATGAATGCTTATCATAATAGCGTAGAATCAAAGAAATCGTAGCACGATTCTTCATGAAACACTTGCTATCAAACTGCCGGTTTTGAAAATAGAAAACATGTTCTTTATGCAAATCCAATTAGCCTATGCAAAGCCAAGAATGAATCGATTAACGTTTATCGCAACGATACGGCTAAGTAAGCAAAACGGTCATTGGATAACTTGTCGACAAGGTGTAGTTTCCTCGAACGGTTGCCTAGGCTAAGGGACCGATTCGGCCCAGGAGGAACGAGTTTATAGTAAGCGCCAGCCCTTCATCGGCGCGAGCTAGGCGAGAACTTTCGCACAGGGCTCGCTACCCGACGCGAAAGAGTCGCCGTCTAACCCAGCTATAGTTCGCGATGGCTTGACATTGCCAGTGGCCTTCACACCCTTTCACTGCTTAACGAATGCACGGGACACGAGATGAATATGATAGTTGCTTAATGTTATACAGTTTCATATGCTTGCCTCAAAATATGTTAACATGCAAATCGAGCAGGATGGTTAGAAAGATCATTGAAAATGGCTAGCTAACATGTTTATGAAACTTCTTGAATCAAATACAGAGCTTGGATTTTAATTAGCCATTCGCCAGTACATGTGATCGTACTGATCCTCGCTCTTTGCAGGTCCCACGAACCAGGAAGGACGTGCCAGCTAGCTCGGCGGCATTCGTGATTTTGAAGCTTCGGCCGTACGTCGAAGACTTTCTCTGGGACTCCACTTTTGAAGGCTCTCGACAGTCCAAGAAAGATGACTCAGCATCCCTTCCATCCAGGTCACTGGAGTACTTTGTTGTATATTGAAGGATGTATGCAATGTATGGAACGGCTATCTCATCGGCACTCTTTTGTAATCGAGTCATTTTGTAGCCCCTGCGGCAATGAGTCTTGTATCGGAGTCTGTAAAAGATGTTCATTATCAATAAAAATCAAATTTCCTTTACTTATTGTGTGAATCAATTTGTCTGCGTACTCTCTTAGATCTTGTGTCTCGGATTACCTTATGACTATGCCTTATGCGTTCATAATTTAGATTCGTACGACATCACGCCCGGGGGACGACTATCGATTCGACGGAATCGGGGCGTGACACTAGGGGTGGAAAGATTTCTTGGGCCTCATTCAAGAAAGCATTTTTGGAACAGTATCTTCCTTCTGCTATTAGCCAGAAGATGGAGAATGATTTTATAACATTAAAGCAAGGGAGCATGTCCGTGGAAGATTATGAATCTAAATTTGCTAAGCTGGCCAATTTTGCTGCTGTTATGCTACCAACAGAGCAGGCCCGCATAAATCGGTTCGTTCAAGGTCTGAATGATGACATCCAATTGAGCGTACTGAACCGAGAATGTAAGACATATCCTCAGGCTTTTGAGACAGCACTTCAGGTAGAGCAATTTAGCTGAGGAAGGCGTCAGCAAAAGTTCAGTACATTCGCAATCAGTCTACAAAAAATACCACGACAGCGAGAAGGAAACAGAGAAAGATAACCGCAACACAGTAGAGTGTGGATTCTACGGCGTCAGGACCACACCATAGATAATTGTCGCATAAAATCTTTAGAATGCAGCTACTGCGGCATGAAGGGCCACACAAAGGAAACATGTCGTTCCTTGAGCAAAGCTTGTTTCGGTTGTGGCCAGCAGGGTCACGCCATCAAAAATTATCCAAAGAAAAATCGAACCAGAGATGATACAGAGGAGTGTGGGCAGCTGCCAGGCCCACCGCCGCTCCGAGATAATCTGCACAATCAGCAGCTGCGGAATGCCAACATAGCGATAGTGCGCGTTTATAATCTATCCACCTTACTTGATCCTGAAAGTGGAGGTAAGTTTATATGTCACGCCCCAGTACCGAAATACGGGGACGGACTAGGCCAGCTACTCCATATGAGGTACGTAACGTCATACGGTGATCGTGGCTGTTGAGAGACTAGGGGGTACATACTACAATCAAGTCTCCTATGGTCCCACAGAGTTCTATGTTTCAATCAATCAAATCACATCAGCAAATAGATGAACATTAAAGATAAAGCAGTAAGGCGTCCCTGACGCTTCATCAAAATGATCATGAGAGACTAGCTTTATAATTTAGCTATCTCAGAGAGTCAGGAGTACAAAATTATACACAGCTGCAGTCTGTTTAATTACAATCATGTACTGACACAAAATTTCAAGTATTCCGGCCAACAGGTGCCGGTGGCTAAACGCCGCAAAAGTATAAGCAGGAGTGGTGGAGAAGAAACCCACTCGAGTCCCCGAACTGCCATGCTCCTAGTATGCACCATGGATGTCAGGGAGGAAGATAGTGTCCTCTGGCTCTGCTACGAGATCTGGCCAAACAAAACCAGCGGGGTCAGCCCCGAATAGCAAGTACCGCCAAAGGGGCACAAGAGATAAGACTAAAAACCCAGTTAATAGAATGATTGATAATAGTAATACTTATGTTTGTATTATAGGGTAGCGCAACATCCTCGAACCCATATGGCACCCTTACAACCAAACAAGGACAAAAGGTGCCGCATGGAGTCGGGACGTGTCGTACTCTATAACTTCCACATAAGTTAAAAGGTATAAACAATAAAATCTCCTGATCGTGACTTCGGTCGATAGCCTATCGCAGCACAATAACCAACCCAACAATCAAACAAGAACATGGGTTGGATCATGTACCATGATAGACCATGTTCCACAGTCATTCACAGAAGTAGCACTTCACAACCAGAATAAGTCTTTCGTTCATAACTTTGGTCCACAGCCTGTCATAGTACGATAACCAACCCAACAATCAAACAAGAACATGGGTTGGATCACGTACCACAACAGTCCGCTTCCTTCGGTTATTCGCGGAAGGTAATAGGATATAAGCAAGTCATTTTTACGGCCAATCAAGTCTACGAGTTTCTAGTAGGACGAGGTTATCCTCGCATCATGTTATTAGAAAAATCCTTAGATCGTATCTTTCCAGCAAGGCTAGCCAACCCATGGGTTCGCGTAGACAGGTGTCATGGAGCACAGGTCCCTCGTGAGGCCACCTTGCCAAGACATGTAATATATAGCAGGAATTAATCGGATACAGTCATCCACTCGTTGCGGATGACACAGTATCCATGGAGACCAGCCGGCGCGCCAAGACAATATCTCAGGGCGACTGGTGTAACACGATCTCGGGACTCTGCCCTCCCCATGCATCTAGTATATTCACTTGCCTAATTTAACCCTAGGTGAAATCTTGGATTTTCATGCTGTGGCCTGCATGATTATCCTCCTAAAGTCGTACTTTAGTACGAGTACCCCAAAGAGGATCCATGTCAATCAGTATGTCAACATGTTCTACCCTCCTTAGTGTAATACATCATTGCAAATATGCCACGTGGAGTTACGAGTCATTTGTCGAGCATGAACAAGAACTGGAACATTCAGGTACATGTATCAGGTAGGAACACTTTGTTCTCCGGGTCACATTAGTGCTCATATCATGCTCGGGACAAAAGGCGTAAGGATATAAAATGGGCATATAATATATATATATATATATATATATATATATATATATATATATATATATATATATATATATATATATATACATATATATATATATAATAATAATAATAATAATAATAATAATAAGGTAACAATATAGGGCACAAAAGTCCATGCGGCTCAGGGGAAGTGAGTCCATGCGGCCGGGTCAATACTGGTTCATGCGGCTGGGACTACACGCTCATGCGGCTCAGGGAGCCCCAAGGCGCATGCGGCTGGAAAGGCGGGTTCATGCGGACGAAGGGGTGTCAGCGTATACGGCTGCGATCAGATGAAGTCCTATGCGGCTGAGCATAGGCGATACATATGCGGCTGGATGATGGATGGGCCTTATGCGGCCCAAAACAGTAACGCATATGCGGCTGGGTGCAAAAAGAACTCATGCGGCTGAAAGCTAGCCGCATGAAGTCCATGCGACTCAAGATAATATGGGCTCATGCGGCTGCGTCTGAACAAGGCTATGCGGCTCAATTACTTGCCACATGAAGATTCATGCGGTCAAGTACTCGAGCAAGTCTTATGCGGCTAGGAAGCACTTTCCATGCGGCTGAGCTCGAACGAGTCTCATGCGGCTGGAAAGGCCATGCGGCCAGAGACTTGCCGCATGAAGATTCATGCGGTCAAGTACTGCTCTTCTTCTCCACTCGTCCGAGAAGAGGAGCCAAGCAACCATGGCTTCCAAGCTACACAAAACCTTCATCCGGAGCCCAAAACGGAACTTCCTTAGGTCAAAATGGGGTAGAACAAAATTCTCTACAACATGGAACCATCAAAACTTAAAATAATAAAGTTTGCTAGATCAAAACCAAGAAGATCCGAAAATGATTAAAACCTAGATCTACAAAAATTAAAGCTTCAAAATGGAAAACTTCAAGTTCTAAACTAGTATAGAATAAGGAGAAGAACATATTTTGACAAGTAATTTTGTAAGAAAACAACAACAACATTTATGGATCCATCTCTTGAGCAAGTTGGTACTTGCCTTGGTTGATGGAAGAAATATTTGGTTGGTAGAGGAAATAAATGAGAGGAAGTAAATGAGAGGAGAGAGAATAAGATATATATATAGATCTTGGACCCATGGGTTCATGATGAACCAAAGGGTTCATGATGAACCATTGGTGAACCAAGAAAAGGTTACCCAAATGAGCCAGAACTGTAGGCCCAAATGCAGAAAATAAATTAGAAAATAATATTTTGTCGAATATTTTTGGAAAATGCATGAAGAAAGACAGCATAATAAATATAGTATAAATACAAGGTAAATACAATTTATCGGTTTACGTATTAAAATACGTATTCCAGGATCGGGGAGTGACATTATATCATAAGTTTTGAGGACAAAACTTTTTTCAGTGGGTTATTATGTAGTGCCCCGCTCCTCGCGGTCCACTATGTAATACCTACGACTTGCTGACTCAGTCTTTGGGGAAACCTTTGCCGGTATCGATTGATCACGGATGAAATGCAATGAACCATTCCAATTGATGGATTGACTTCTATTGAAATGAATCCAAGAGTTTTGTTGGATGTTTTCTTTCGCTGCTTGGTTTTGATGAATATGTTTTCGTGTTGGTTTTCGATGATTGGTTTTTATTGTTCGCTTTCATCGCATTTCGCATTCATTCCGAATCTTGAGAGAAAGAGACCAATTATGCTAATCAACTGTTGGTGCCAATGTAGGACGCGTGAACTGTTCGTGAACGGCGTGTGAAGTCCCTCCTTCTCTTAACTAAGATTCATCTTGGTGAGTTGCTCTAACCGGGCTTGCATTTATTTGTACGCCCTAATAAAATAATCTCTAGTCCACTCTGCTACCTTATTCCTACGATCAATGATACCAATAACAAAAGATAAAGAGAAGATAATGAATTGAATCATATGTTGGATTATATGTTGCCACTTCATCTGTTGCCTATGAATATGCTTCAAATGTTTAGACGTGTACAGACAAACTTGTATACAATGCCACAGTAAGAGAATTGTCCTAAAGCTAGGAGCTACAAGCTCTGTCATAAACCAAAGCAAAGTATAAGTTCATGTGTTGCCTAATAGTCGCCTTACAGAGTATGCATAGGTCCTGGACAACTTGTATACAAGGAAACTAGATCTCTCGAGCGGGTCTGGGGGCACCTGGAATCGCTCGGCCTGGGGGAGATTGTCTAGACATTTCGAGGTACAAGAAACCTCGAGTGTTGAATCAATGTCCAAATAGCGACGAGCTGAACCCATGTGTCACAGCGATTAATCGCGGAAAATGACCCGTGGACCAACATATAGTTAGTTGCATTTATAAAATCAGAACGCGGTGTTAAACAGTATATCTTTATATCAAATGTAAATTGTGATAACCTGTTTTGTGCAGGGATGACTGTCGACAAGGGTAAGTTGCTTATGAATTATTCTACTGTTATTGTTTCTTATGAATTGTTAAAAAGAACCTAGATAAGTAGAAAGAGCACTAGTAAATATGTAGCTTCACATGTTGAATTAGTGCAGATATTTGTGAGTTTTGGAGAAGAGCCGCTCACCAGTACATGATGTGTGCTGACCCACGTTGTGGGCATCCTTTTCAGAAAGCAAAGGAGACAGAGGGATTTTAAGTGAGCACTGAAGCTCGTCTAGCCCAGTAGAGCTGTGGACTGCCTCGAAGCTTCCTTTCAATTCAAGTCAAGTTTCAAGTTTTCTTTTCCTTTGAAGGTGTCTTTACCTTCCAGCATGTAATAAAGGGATATCATGTATGGACATTGCGACTATTTTCAAAGAGAGTTACAAAGAGAATCATGTATCCAATATAAGGCAATTATGAGTTTGCAAAGCTTCATACTTGTATTCCTATCAAAGTTTATCAATAAAAGAAGTATTTCCATTTCAAATCTCTGTGTCCAATATTTGGTTTTTTGTAATAAATGGGTACGTGCGTGTGTTTTTGTTTGACTAGTTATTTTGTGCAGGTACATGGCCTTGTGCAAGCACAACTTAGGCTTGCACGATATCACGCCTTAGCGAGGACGATCGATCCCATAGGGATCCAGGCAAGATGGACGACCCTAGCGGGATCGGGGCGTGACAATAGCCTTAGGTATTGTCTAGGACTGTCTTCAAGTTGATTTTGGAAATTTCTAGTATTGGGTTCAGAATTTTACTTCGAAATCAGGGGTTGGGGTCGGGTTCATTGTTTTGTGTTTGGACAGTTTTTCGTGGTTTTGCGATTCGATTTTCTTAGCGATTGATGTCGTATAACTCTACCTACTTGATGGAGATGAAAGAGGGTCATGTAACCTCTATGTAAGAATTTCTGGATCGCGGATTTATCTAGCATAGTTGAAGAAATAGAACTCGAAAGTAGGGTACCTGGAGTTCTCGAAGAACAGGGGATGCTCTGTTCTCTGTCGAGTTGCGCGTCTTTCCGGTGGTGCGACGGCCGACAGTAGCGTGCAGGCGGTTGGGTAGGAGCGCGGGGGTGTCGACGAGGTACTGGGCTTTGTGTTTAGGGTTTATGAGTTCCTCCTCTCTCGATCTCTAGGTATATATGGTTCTCGACTGGGAATTTATGCGGGTTGGGTTTCCCTGCTGTGATGGGCTCGGGTGCTGGGTTAGCTGCTGCTGGGTTTGGGGAACATTTGGGCCGGGCTTGCTTGGGGGCTTGCTACTCTTAGTTTCTATTTCCTTTCCTTGCTTTTTTCTTTTTCTTTATTATTTTTTCTACATAAAACCACACATGTAAACGATATATATATATATATATATATATATATATATATATATATATATATATATATATATATATATATATATATATATATATATATACCGATATTTCCTATATGAGTATAAATACTCAGAGAGTCCAGAAAACAAATTATCATAATATTTTCCCTAATGTAGGGCTTACCCCCATGAATAAGTTCATACAATATTTATTTATAACAAATCACAACGTTCAATAGTATTTATTTGTATTAATTATTTATATCAATAATAATAATGAAGATAAGAGCAACAAGATTCACTAAACCAATAATGGATGCAAATATAATTTATATATACAGTCTACTAGTCCAAGATTGTACCGGGACATATTGGCATTACTAATGCTAATACAATCTGTATGAAAGGAACATTTCCAAGCCTCGAGAGAACAAGTAACAATAGCAACAATTGCAATAGAGAAATAATATGCATGCCTTGATCTTTCTTCCATCAAATACGATTTATAGTGTAGTTTGTCAAATTGCATAATTGCATCATTCTCCACATTTCCTAACTTGTATTTAGTGATCACCATGTTCTTGACCCAGCTTAGTATAATCATGACCAATTATCTAGAGACATACCCCATGAGTGAGAGACATAGGCACATCTTTTCATTCTTAACAAGCGCATATGTGGCATACTATCTAAACTCAATATGCATGGTCACTTGCCCAAGCATTTTGTTGCCTTCTATGGTATGATTCTGTAAATGATACAAATGAACAAGAACTCATGGCTACCACATCCATCAAAAACCCAACTATTACAACCCACATTAATACATACATGATATATGTGCATATGTCCAATTGCTTACAAAATCTATTTAATAGAACACTAAGATAAGATATTGCATACCCACATATACTATAACGACACGGTCATCTTTGGATACACTGCATAACCACATGGGCTTAGGCTTGCACTTACGGGTCCAGTTGATACAACCTGGTCTTCTAAAAGTCAATAATCTAATTAATAGATATTTAAATCATTTATAGGGTTAGGCCGCAACTTGGTATGTTTTCCTAGTTAGGACACACTTATGGCTGGGTCTTCCTTGGCATGGCTAATACACTAGTCAAGGCACACGACCATGCTATCCGTGCCATGATTCCTAGTCGTCTTGTACTTCAAAAATCAACCATGGCTACATTCATCTACTGTAATTATTAACTAAATAATTATTTATAAAAATTATAAAAATTACCATTTAAATCAAATAAATAATAATAATAATAAAATTTCAAAAAAAATTCGGGAAGGGAGGCTACAAATCTACCCACCTTAAAAATAATTTCGTCCTCGAAATTCTAATTCATACTATTCCTAAAAATTCAAAAGGAGGTCTACTATTACCTTAATCTCCTCAAATTTAATTTCTCAAAAATATTCTATAACATTCTCTAGCTATTTTATAACTCCGAATATTTGAGGACTTTTACCCACCTTTGGTCACACTACTCCTCAAAATACGGTCACTAAAATCTTGTAACATCCAACTAGTTGCTAACATCACTAACCATAGATATTTATAGCATATGGTATCTCTAATATCCTCATATCTATCAAGCAATCAAAATTTCAACAATTAAGCAATATTACACTATACCTTAAGAATTTTTGATAAATTCTAGTCAGCACGATCATTCGTCACCTCGAAATAGGAAGGGACGAGAATCAATGGTACGAAAAAACAAGGAAGAATAATCGAGAGAAAATATGGAGTTTCAAGAACGGTAGAGAAATTTCTAAAAGAATTTTCAAGGCAGTATGGATTGAGATTTCTAAGGTTTAGTCATATTCGCATGCTCGTATCAGTACAGTTACGTAACCGATACGATATGCTCTGACCTGCATGGGCCACCAAAAATCACGACCCACACCCACTTTTTGGATGCAAGCACGTGAGCAAGCCAGCTACGCATCAAGCGGACTCCAGCCCGACTTGAATACGTAAACGCTGTTAAGGC